>CM076570.1:1366370551-1366733835 GCA_034641835.2 Pinus albicaulis
CCGTACTGCAGCTCCCTTGTTATGAATATTTTATTAATTATTAGTTAGATATAGTTATATTAGGTTTTATTAACTGAAAGGGCATGATCAAAGATCATGCCTCTTCGCCAAGGGACACCTTGAGGCTATATTTAAAGCCTAGGCGATCCCTCATTGTAATCATCTCTCATCTTCATCATTAATAATATATATTTATCAAGTTTACCAGAGTTTTTACACTCCATTGGTATCAGAGCCATCACTCTTCGGGATCTGTGTGATCACCCAAATTAAGGAATTATAAGAATTCCAGATTGCAGAATTTTTTTTACCAAGTGTTTGAGCAGCAACCTTGGTTTAAAAATAAAAATAAAAATTTGTACAGATTTTTACCCAGCCCCTCACTCCCACTCTGTTTTCCTCACAACCCTCTGATAAAAATTTGTACAGATTTTATCAAGTGCTGGTGGTAGCATTTGTTTAAAATTTTTATAAATTCCCCACACAGTCGTGCTACCACCCTTTCCCATCATTCACGTGCTACCCACGCCCTGCTGTTCCCATTCCCCTCGCCTAACGCAGCCTCGGCCTAACAGCGCTCACCATTCCCTTCACCCCTCGACCCTTCTGCCCCCACCTTCATCGTGCCCACACCATCCACGTGCTGCTCGTTTGGACGACCATCCTATTGTTCTGTCAGTTACGTCACCCACCCATTCGGATCATTACTCTCGCCTGTCATCACTCCCTTCTGTCCATTATCGAAAACTGGTTCCTCCTCGGGTGATATCGTAAACTTCAGTTGCATCATTAAGTGGATAAGGGAAGATTACGGCTAACACAGGTTTCGGCACCATATCCAATAACTCGTCATCGTAACCGTAAACATCATAGAACTCAGCTTCTTCTTCAGGTATACCAAGGCCCACGCAAACTGACTCATCACTTCAGGATTGGCTTCGAGCGGAATCCATACACAACCGAACCCCCAAAGTCTAGTACGGATCTGTAAGAAGAAACGCATCGTCGCGAAATTACCTGTCGATTGGTCGTGGTTATTACCGTCTCCACTTTCTGCACAGCGGCCATCCACACTGCACTCTCGGGTCTGTTTTCTATTGTCGTCCGCCAACCACTACACGAACACTGAACACCATCACCGTATGCAGCATTTCACAGCAGCCATTTCAGAATTTTAAATTTTGCAATTTTATATATTCCGCTGCTATCGTTCACACTCCGCACAATAATCTCCCACCCGCTGTCCACCCCCGCTTCCGCCTTTGACTGCTATCACCCGACTGCTCCCAACTCCGCCTGCCTGTCCCAGCGTTACCTCCCGACTGCCGCAGTTCCGAGCTCTCTTCACCTCTGAAATTTGAAATTTTTTTAAAGAAAATCGAAAATTCTTTCTGAACAACGTGACTCTTCAGCCAACGTCAACGGAACTTTGGTGGTTGTTTTAAATTATATAATAAATATATATATAATTTGCAATTCATAATTTGTCAAAACGCCGCCACCACAATGTCATTACCGCGCCTATTCCTCACCGCTGTCATCTCACATGGCCCATTGTTTCTCGGGTTGCCGGCTCACTGCGCGCTTTAAATTGTGTCAAAAAAGCGAATCGAATTATTTGCCATTAAAAAGGAAACGAACACGTCTCCGTTTGTCGTAAAAAGGAACGAGCAAACGATTTTTTTTAATTATATAAAATATATATTATATAGTTTGATTTATAATTATATATATATATATATATATATATATATATATATATATTATAATTATATAATTCATTTATATATTATATAATTCCAATTTAATAATTATATATATATAATAATTATATAATTAAATTATATATATTATATAATTTTTAATTAAAAATTATATATATATAATAATTATATAGTTTTAAAAAAAATTATTAATTAATTAAATATTAATTAATTAATTTTAAAGAAAAAAGAGGAGAAACTGGCAAAAAAATATTCCCCACCTCATACGTGTTCGATGTCGTCGTCAATGTCAATGGCTGAATTCCAGAAAAAATTGGTTGATCTCGAGAAACAGATCACTAATAATTCCGAAGAATTCGGAAAAAGATTAGTCGACCTTGAAGGTACAGTTGCAGGGCATTCCAACGACATCAAAAGGGTTCATGATACAACAAATCGAATAGAAAGACAAATGTGGCTAAATCATCACGAGGCCACAGAAAAGCTCAACGAAGCAATGAACAAGATGACAGAGCATAGCGAAGCAATGAACAATATGACAGAACTCTTCAGTAAGCTAAATGATAAGATAGATAAGTTAAGTCAGACACAATCCCCAATACCTCCTAACATGGAACAAAATCAACAAAACAATTCCACAGATTCAGGGAACTCAGAAGAGCATCAGGAAAAATCCGATTCCCCACGTCACCATGAAGATACAAATGTTTATAAACAACAAAATGTTCCATCCCCAGAATTTAACGAAACATGTGAAGCGACAAACACATCCGAAGCCACTGATATAGCGCCAGAAGCTGTTAAGGCCTTCGGTGATGAAGCAGATACAGTTGTTAGGAAGGAAGCATTTGATGATGAGGAGAAGTTACATCAGACAATAATTGTTGGTAACCTACCTCTAAATCTAAGAAGGAACAAAGAAGAATCACCAGCAGTACCAGGAATAGGATCTGACCCTGTCAATATCAGATCTTGTCACTATCCACATCACCAAAAGATTGAACTCGAGAAGATGCTCCACGATCTTTTTAAAATGTGGGAAGCAAGAGCTCATCGCTTGAGAAAACCAGACATTCGTCAACATTGTCCATCATTACGTATGCTTTGAGGACAAAGCATCTTTAAGAGAGGGGCAATGTTATGAATATTTTATGAATTATTAGTTAGATATAGTTATATTAGGTTTTATTAACTGAAAGGGCATGATCAAAGATCATGCCTCTTCGCCAAGGGACACCTTGAGGCTATATTTAAAGCCTAGGCGATCCCTCATTGTAATCATCTCTCATCTTCATCATTAATAATATATATTTATCAAGTTTACCAGAGTTTTTACACTCCATCCCTCTGTCTTTGTTGATCACCCATTCCTTTTTTGGAAAGGGTTCTCGACCATCCCCATCTTTTCTCTGAAGTAAGTAAACTTGATCTTACTCAGAACCTTGGTGAGGATATCTACTACCTGTTCTCCTGTAGGAGTGTACCTCAACTGTACAGCTCCTCGTTGGATGTAGTCTCTGATGAAGTGGCACTGAATGTCAACGTGCTTCGACCGATCATGAAACACAGGATTCTCAGAGAGCTTGATGCGACTCTGATTATCACACATAATTATGGTCGGTTCCATCCTCCTCTTGACTAAGTTCAAGAGCAAATTACGAAGCCATATGGCCTCACATGAACTTGTTCTTGCTACCATATATTATGCCTCGGTTGAGCTCAGTGCAACGGATTTTGTTTCCTACTGCACCAGGAAGTCATTCCTGATCCGAGACTGAAATAGTACCCACTGGTACTTTTTCGATCCACTGTGCTTCCGGCCCAATCTGCGTCAGTGAACCCACTCAACTGGATTTCATTGCCCTTAGTGTACTTCAACCCATACACGACTGTCCCCTTCAAATATTTGAAAACATGTTTGGCTACTACCCAGTGAGCCCTCCTTGGTTCCACCATGAACTGACTGAGGGTATTCACTACATAACAGATGTTTGGTCTAGTGTTGACCAGGTACATTAATGATCCAATGAGCTGCCTATACAAGGTAGGGTCAACCTCATCATCCTCTGACGTGTCTATCTTCTTCCAATTTGTAATCATTGGTGTAGCCATGGGTCTACAGTCTTCCATCAACCTCTTCAGGATCTCTGTAGTGTATCTTCCTTGCCCAAGGAAAATTTCTCCCTTCTGCTGCCAGACCTCCAAACTAAGAAGATAGTGCATCTGCCCCAAATCCTTCATGTCGAATTCGGTAGCCAGATTCTCCTTGCAGTATTTGATGAGCTTAGATGATCCAGTAAGGAACATATCATCTACATATAATACCAAGATTAGCGTCTCATCCCCTACTCTCAGATAGTAGAGGTTGGGATCTGCGTCACTCTTGACGAATCCCATCTTCTACAGGTAGCTATCAATTCGTCCATACCATGCTTTGGGGGCTTGCTTTAGTCCATATAAGGCTTTCTTAAGCCTGCATACATGAGTCTTCTGCTCATGTGTCTCAAAGCCCTCTAGCTATTCTATGTACACTTCCTCTTCTATCACCCCATTCAAGAATGTTGTCTTGACATCCATCTGGTGAATCTCCCATCCCATCTACGCTGCGAGAGAGATGACGAATCTAATTGAAGTGTACCGAGCTACAGGGGCGAAGGTTTCTTCATAGTCGATCCCTTCTTTCTGTGTATACCCTTTAACCACAAACCTGGCTTTGAATTTCTCTATGCTGCCATCTGCAGCATACTTGATCTTGTAGATCCACCTTGATCCTACAACCGATCTGTTCTGAGGTCTAGGGACTACTTCCCATACATCATTCGTCATGATGGAGCTATACTCCTCCACCATGGCATCTACCCACACCTGATGTTGAGCTGCCTCCGAAAAGTAGAGGGTTCTCCGACCTGTGCTACCAGTGCTTGGTACCTGTCAGGTTGCCTACATATCCTCTTCCCATCTCTAGGGTATAATATTCCCATTTTTGGTATCACCCATGACAGGGCTAGGAGGGACTTCCATAGTTAGGAGCAGACAGGTCACATGTACAGATTGGTGCTATCAGTGGGCTCAGGAGCTTTTCGGAGGAGTTTTGAGGAGTTTTCATGGTGTTCGGAGGCATTCGCTTGATATACTCCATCATCCGAGCAGTTTGGCTTTTGCTCCGATGCATTCCGATAACTTTCGGAATTTTGAGTTATTTATGGGCTTAACTCAACTAATTATGCTCAAGGTGGCATTCTGAGAGGAATACATGATGGAACACCTTAGTGTAATAGCTCATTGGAACCGGGACGAGGAGACCTACATGATGGGACAGTTAGACACAGATTTCAATGACCGGAGAAGGCGTGGTAGCTGATTTACCCTTTTCTGCATTAAAAAGGAATATTTTATAATATTTTAATAAAAGGGAAAAGTGCTCCATGAATAAAATAATAATAAAATAATGCTCTAGAAGTGTAATATTCCTAATTAGCACCGCTAATTGGAATATTTGATTTTTGTATAGTTTTGCTGACTATAGTTAATTAATAAATAAAAGTGAGAAAAGGGGGTCTAACTCACTTAAATAAAATAAAGTGTTTCCCTAGTAGAGGCAACTTGTAACTTAAGGGGGAGCCTTGGGGGTCCACACCACGCATGAGAGGAGGCTCACGTAGCCTCTAGGAGCTTCTGCGCAGTCTTGTGAGGAGCACGTGGGAGAGAGAGGGACCACGTAGGGTTTTGAGGAGGGCCAGTGTTATAAAAGGAGGGAGAGCCATCTCATTTGGCATTCTTGTTGTTGATGATATTTGAGCTAGACTTCTGTCTTCTTGAGCACGCTGGCTGTTTAGCCTGTCTGCAGCACTGTTTAGTGCGATTGAGTGTCTCTGGTCAGAGATCTTGCCCTTAGCCCCGGGGGACTTCGTGTGCCTGCTCGGGCAAGGTATTTTCTACAGTTTTCAGCGGAGGATTTGGTTGTTGATTTACGGAGGAGCTGGGCTTCTTTTGGTAACTGCGCAGTCCCTAGGAGAGAGGACGCAGTTCTTGGAGGAGGTGTTCTATTGCGGGGTTTTCTGTAGGAGATTCAGTGAGATTCGGTGTGGAGGTTTAGTCTTTATTAGTGGGAGATTTTTCTGGGAGTTTGTGGCCTGATTTTAGCATATATCATTTGGCATCTGCGCTGGGCCTGGAGGGACAGCGTTTTTCCTTGAGGAGGGTTTCTGAGGTGATTTTCGGAGGCTGACCATTTTCTATATGGTTTCTGGGTTTTGTCCGAGGTGGCGAGTTCAAGAGTTTTGTAGGTTTTCAGCTCATTCTGGCAAGGGGATCAGCCCCTAGCTCCAGTCCATTCCAGCAGCAGCAGTTTACGACAGTTTCTTCCAGCAACTAGGTCGTAGTTTTTTGTAGCAGCCATTTCCTGTTTTTTGAGAGGGCTCTTCACTTGCCTCGTGTAAGGATAGGTGCTATTATTCTGATTATCCATTGTATCTCATTATATTCTCAGATTAATAAAATGGCTTAGCATTTCCGGCATTTTTATGTGTACTTGCTTTATGTTCTATTTCCAGCATTTTCTATATTATTGTATGCTTGTGCTGTTGTCTATTTCCCTTTCGGGATATTATAGTGGTATCGGAGCATAGATCTGGCTCAACCTCTGGAGCTAGCAGTATATGAGGCCGAGGGATAGACCCCACATCTGTTACCGGGGTAAGAGATACAGAGACGTTGAGCGTAGGTTGGAGAACACCTACAGAGAGGGGGATTGTGTTCGAGTGGTGGACACAAAGCATGAGTAGCCTATGATAGATACAGAATAGGAGCAGCCTATGACAAATACAGAGCAGGTGCACCCTCTGACAGATACAGAGCAAGAGCAACCGGTGGTGGATGCAGAGCAGCAGGGTCCTATGGCAGAAGAGGAGGATGCGAGGAGATTTAGGGATGCGCTCCTCCAACACATGCAGGATGTGTCGAGGCAGATGGAGTCGGTGGGAAAGAGACTCACTGCGTTGGAGGTTAGGCAGCGGGAAACCCCAAGGGGTTTTTAGATCGGTGAGGGATCGGACACGTCCCACCATATGCAGGAGCATGAGGATATTCCCATCATGGCATCGCATGCACCCACGCGATCCACCATGCCCACATTCTTAGCAGAGGACACAGGGGCGGGAGTACAGGCACCCACGCAATCCACTATGCCCACATTCCTAGCAGAGGACACAGGAGCAGCAGCATAGCGGGAGCCAGAGCCTGAGCCTGGCCAGATGGACGCCTACATTGCAGAGTACCTGGCACGTGGGCCGGGAATCAAAGATCTTATCTCATTCAGAGATTATGTTCAGCTCCAGCGTGATGGTAGACCCCGTGATCATCACAGAGGGCACAGGCATCATCATGATGACCACCACGCAGCTAGCAGATTTCATTTGCCCACATTTGATGGCTCATCAAACAGTTCGGCAAAGTCTTGGGTAGAAAAGTTGGACATCTATTTCCAGCTTAATCAGATGTCGCAGTCAGAGGCCATTAAGGTGGCAACATTACATTTGGATGGTGAGGCCCAGGACTGGTGGTTTCATGGGATGACGACACTCGGGCATTCTACAGTGACGACATATGTCGAGTTTACCAGGAGGGTGATAGAGCGTTTTGACCAGAGGGATCCGGAGCAACACTTTGTTGAGCTGACGAGGCTCAAGCAGACTGGGAGCCCAGAGACTTACATTTCGGATTTCTTGAGGGTTTCAGTGATGGTGCCAGATCTATCCGCAGCCCGGATGATCTACATGTTTGTGGAGGGATTAGCAGAGCCACTTCGTGGCCTAGTCAGGTCGACTAGACCAGCTACACTTCAGGATGCCATCAGCAGGACCCGAGATTTACAGGATGTCTTACCCAGGACTCGGACACCTTACCCCCAGAGACAGGCTTTCCAGCCTAAGGGGAAGGACACGAGGATTCCGCCCCCCAAGGGGAATCCTGGACGAGGACAGGGTGATGATGAGGCCCGGAGGGAGCTGAAGAAGAAGCAGTTGTGCTTCACTTGCTAGGAGCCATGGGCGCCGGGACATAGATGTGCTGCAGGGAAAGCACATTTCATTGAGGTCTTCTCCGAGAGCAGCGGGGAAGAGGATGAGGAGGATGATGTGGAGGCAGGAGATTGTTATGCAGCGCAGGGTACCTTACCACCCCCACCACCACCAGCAGGTGGTGAGTCGTTTGCACCCACTGGAGGAGCTCTAGCAGCATTACGGGGAGTTCCCAAGTACTTGACGCTGCGCGTACGGGGGACAGTGCGTGGCCAGCGAGTCTCAGTCTTGGTCGACAGTGGGGCAACCCACAATTTCATCGATGCACAGATGGTTGAGCGGAGAGGTATACAGACTGAGAGTTTTGATGGATTTTCAGTTTTGGTCCCAGGAGATCAGACCATGGTGTGTGCTCGATATGTTCCCGAGTTATCAGTGACGATGGGCACCTATACATTGACAGATCATTTTTTTGTGGTCGATATTCCGAACACCAACATGATACTGGGTGTTCAGTGGCTTATTACTCTAGGGAAGGTCACGACAGATTGGAAGGCCCTAGAGATGGAGTGGGATGATCCCAAGACAGGGAGGCATGAGAAGATACGGGGACAACACACATATCCGCCTCAGACTGTGTCGGCACATCGGATGGAGGCAACCTTCCGTAAGGGAGACATAGAGTGGGCAGTAGAGCTGCGGGCATCGGAGGCAGCGACTACAGGACAGGCAGTGCATCCAGAGGTACAGACTATCCTTGACAGGTATGCCATAGTATTCGGGGATATTCCACCAGGGCAGCCACCAGATTGGGGGTTTGAGCATACTATTGAGCTTGAGTAGGGTATACAGGCAGTGATCACCACACCTTATAGGCATCCCAAGGCCTATTGGGACGAGATTGAGCGTGCTATTCAGGAGTTGTTGGCCCTTGGGCACATTCGGCCGAGCACGAGTTCTTTTGCTTCTTCCGTGGTGTTGGTGAAGAAGAAGGACGACACATTGCGGATGTGCATTGATTACAGGGCTCTGAACAAGAAGACCCTGAAGAACAGGTACCCCATTCCCAGGATCGATGAGTTGATGGACGAGTTGAGGGGAGCATGCTTCTTCTCAAAGATTGATTTGGGATCTGGGTACCATCAGATTCGCGTGAGGGAACAGGACATTCCCAAGACCGCCTTCAGGTGTCATTATGGGCACTTCGAGTTTCTGGTTATGCCTTTTGGGCTCACCAATGCACCTGCTACCTTTCAGTCGTGCATGAACCATATCTTCAGGGGTCATCTGAGGAAGTTTGTGCTGGTCTTCTTCGATGACATACTCATCTATAGCAGGACTTGGGAGGAGCATCTCCAACATATTGAGACAATGTTGCGCATCTTGGAGGAGCAACAGTTCTATGCCAAGCTCTCCAAATGTGAGTTTGGATTGACAGAGATGCTGTACTTGGGGCATATCATAGGAGTGGACAGGGTGAGAGTCCACGAGGAGAAGATCAGGGCCATCAGAGATTGGCCAGAGCCGAGAAACGTGACTGAGCTTCGGGGATTTATTGGCATTTGCACTTACTACAGGAAGTTCGTCAAAGGTTTCTCACAGCTTGCTGCACCCCTCATAGATTTGACGAGGAAGGGGGCATTCAGTTGGTCGGACACAACACAACGAGCCTTTGATAGGCTCAAGGAGGTGATGAGTAGCTGCCCCGTGCTTGCATTGCCGGATTTCACACAACCATTTGTCTTGGAGTGCAATGCGTCAGGAGAGGGGATTGGCGCGGTATTGATGCAGGGTGGTCGTCCTATAGCTTTTGAGAGCCGGAAACTCCTTCCACATGAGAGGTTGTATTCCATATACGACAAGGAGATGTTGGCCATTATGCATGCATTGGCCAAATACCGGCAGTATTTAGTGGGCAGCAGATTCAGGGTGAGATCGGATCACAACAGCCTCAGGTACTTTCTGGAGCAGAAACAGTTGCAGGAGAGGCAGCAGAAGTGGATCAGTAAGATCCAAGCCTATGACTTTGACATTGAGTACGTCAAAGGCAAGAATAATGTGGTAGCAGATGCCCTTTCACGTAGACTGGCCACGTTATCTCTTATGAGCTTGGATGCTGATTGGAGGGCTCGACTATTGGTGGAGTACTCTAAGGACAGGTTTGCATGTGAGGTGTTGGATGGGCAGGTAGCAGATGACAGGTACAGGGTGGTCGATGAGATTATCTATTACAGGGACAGGATCTTCTTGACTGAGAGGTCTCAGCTTAAGAAGAAGATACTCCATGCTTCACACGATTCTCCATTGGCGGGCCATCAGGGGTTCACCAAGACCTACAGGGCCATCAGGGAGAGGTTCTCATGGAAGGGCCTCAAGGAGGACATACTCCAGTATGTCAGGGAGTGCGATATTTGTCAGAGGAACAAGGGAGAGATGAGCCATCCCGTAGGGTTGTTGCAGCCTCTTCCCATTCCAGAGGGGAAATGGGAGAGCATATCGATGGACTTCATCACAAGGTTGCCCATGGTGCAGGGCAAGGACGACATCTTTGTTGTCGTTGACCGACTGACAAAGTATGCACACTTTTTCGTCGTATCCGCGCACTACACAACAACACAGGTGGTAGAGTTGTTCTTCAGGGAGATTTTCAGATTGCATGGTCTACCTAAGACCATTATCAGTGACAGGGACAGCCGCTTCATGGGCGGATTCTGGCAGGAGCTTTTCCGGCTAGTGGGGATTGAGTTGACACCGAGCACTAGTTATCACCCACAGACGGATGGACAGACAGAGATAGTTAACAAGTGGCTGGAGGGCTACTTGCGTAACTATGTCAGTGGGCAGCAGAGGGCATGGCTGAAGTGGCTGCATTTGGGAGAGTATTGCTACAACACGACGCATCACATGTCCATTTGTATGTCGCCGTTCTATGCTTTGTATGGGTATCATCCTTTATCTTTTGTGGACGTGATGTTTGGTGTTAGCAGGGCTCCGAGAGCCAAGATCTGGATCCAAGAGAGTCAGGATATCCTCCGAGCTCTCAAGGATAACATGGCCACAACACAGAATCAACAGAAGCTGTATGCTGATAGAAGTCGGGTGGAGAGACATTTTGAGGTAGGAGACTTGGTCTACCTACGATTACAGCCATACCGACAGTCTTCACTTAAACAAAAGGGGGCTGAGAATCTTAAGCCCCGCTTTTATGGACCATACAGGGTGATACGCAAGATTGGGTAGGTTGCATATGAGTTAGAGCTGCCCCAAGGCAGCAAGATCCATAACATTTTTCACATATCAAGCCTGAAAAAGGCATTGGGCCAGCAGGTGACAGTCATGGATGAGCTACCACCTACGGATGATGAGGGGCATCTGGTGTTGTAGCCAGAGGAGAGGGAGAGGCAGCTGCGGAGCAGGACGATCCGGGAATTCTTGGTGAGGTGGAAGAATTTGCCGGATGAGGATGCCACTTGGGAGGATGAGAATATTTTACAGCATCCATCACTTCAGTTGCTTGAGGACAAGCAACATTTTGCCGGGGGAGACTATAATATTCCTAATTAGCACCGCTAATTGGAATATTTGATTTTTGTATAGTTTTGCCGACTATAGTTAATTAATAAATAAAAGTGAGAAAATGGGTCTAACTCACTTAAATAAAATAAAGTGTTTCCCTAGTAGAGGCAACGTTGTAACTTAAGGGGGAGCCTTGGGGGTCCACACCACGCATGAGAGGAGGCTCACGTAGCCTCTAGGAGCTTCTGCGCTGTCTTAGGAGGAGCACGTGGGAGAGTGAGGGACCACGTAGGGTTTTGAGGAGGGCCAGCGTTATAAAAGGAGGGGGAGCCATCTCATTTGGGCATTCTTGTTGTTGATGATATTTGAGCTAGACTTCTGTCTTCTTGAGCACGCTGGCTGTTTAGCCTGTCTGCAGCACTGTTTAGTGCGATTGAGTGTCTCCGGTCGGAGATCTCGCCCTTAGCCCCGGGGGACTTCGAGTGCCTGCTCGGGCAAGGTCTTTTCTACAGTTTTCAGCGGATGATTTGGTTGTTGATTTGCAGAGGAGCTGGGCTTCTTTTGGTGACTGCGCAGTCCCTAGGAGAGAGGACGTAGTTCTTGGAGGAGGTGTTCTATTGTGGGGTTTTCCGTGTGAGATTCAAGGAGATTCTATGGTGGAGGGTTCGGGCCTTTATCGCTGGGAGATTGGGAGTTTCGTGTCCGGACAAGATACATCATTTGGACCGCGCCGGGCCCGGAGGGACATCATGCGCTCGAGGAGGGTTTCTGAGGTGATTTTCGGAGGCTGACCATTTTCTATATGGTTTCTGGGTTTTGTCCGGGGTGGTGAGTTCAGGAGTTCTGCAGATTTTCAGCTCATTCCGGCAAGGGGATCAGCCCCTAGCTCCAGTCCATTCCAGCAGCAGCAGTTTACGACAGTTTCTTCCAGCAGCTGGGACGCAGTTTCTTGTAGCAGCCATTTCCTGTTTTCTGAGAGGGCTCTTCACTTGCCTCGTGCAAGGATAGGTGCTATTATTCTGATTATCCATTGTATCTCATTATATTCTCAGTTTAATAAAATGGCTTAGCTTTTCCGACATTTTTATGTGTACTTGCTTTATGTTCTATTTCCGGCATTTTCTATATTATTGTATGCTTGTATTGCTGTCTATTTCCCTTTCGGGATATTACAGCTATGATGAAGAGAAACCTCTTTCAGAATTCCAAAAAACTTTTTCATTTGGCCAGAAACCGAACTTGAAGTTGACTGCTAAACATTCATGTACAGGACAGTCTAGTAACAACAGTTTCGTAGCGCATTTTAATTTATCAATTTTTGCCACCTCCTAATGAATTTGAAGAAACCGAGAGAGGATTTTTTAGTTAGGTCTGTTATGAAGAAAAAAGTTTTTCATATTTCCAAAATTCATTTTCAGTTGCTCAGAAACCTCCTTTGAAGTTGACTTCTCCAAACCAGAAAACAGAGAAATGCTTCACATTCGCTACAAAACTATTAGCCAGTTTCGTAGCGTTTTCTACCTATTTTACACTGAATGCACTACGAAAGTAGGGATTCTTGGCTAATTAGGCGGTTTTAATACTAAAACTTTGGGAAATGAAGTGCAATGGAAAATGATGAATGTTTGACATGAAAGAGTTTAAAAATGACTTTGTTTAAACCAGTGTTTTGAAAATCGTGATTAAATCAGTGTACAGAAGAAGGATGGTACTTGGAGACTCTGTATTGACTATCGGGCACTGAACAAGATCAATATCCGGAATAGGTACTCGATCCCACAGATTGATAACCTTCTGGACCAACTCAAAGCGGAAAAATATTTCAGCAAGATCAACTTGAAGTTTGGGTATCGCCATGTAACAATCAAACCCTCTGATGTGTGGAAGACTGCCTTCAAGGCCAAGGAGGGCCTTTTCGAATGGCTGGTCATGCCTTTCGGGTTGATGAATACTCCCACAACCTTCATGAGGTTGATGGATGACATCTTACAACTATTCACCAACTCATTTGTAGTGGTTTACTTAGATGAAATTCTGATCTTCAGCCAGACTTGGGAAGAGCACCTCCACCACATCCGACAAGTCCTCCAAACACTGCGGCAACACAAGCTGTGTGCCAATTTGGAGAAGTGCACTTTTGGCATGACCCAGGTTCAATATCTAGGATACATTATTGATGAAAGGGGGGTGCATGTGGATCCAACCAAGATCAAAGTCATTTAGGATTGGCCAAACCCAACCACTCTAATAGAGCTTCGCAACTTTCTGGGTCTTGCTACTTTCTACCGCAGGTTCATGTTGGGATTCTATCATATCACTTGGCCCTTGAGTCAAGTCACCAAGGGAGGAGAGAAAGCAAAATTCTTTTGGTCATAATCTTAACAGAAGGCATTCGTAGAATTGAAACATCTCCTCTGTTTTTCCCTGTGCTCACATTACCAGATTTGCAACAACCATTTGAGATTGAGACAAATGCCTCTGACTATGGTATTGGGAAAATTCTTATTCAACAAGGGCATCTAGTGGCATATCATAGTGATACATTGTCTGAAAAATTCCGCGAGTATCCTACTTATGACAAAGAAATGTATTCCATTATGTAGGTTTGTCGACAATGGAAGCATTACATTTTGGGGACGGAAAAAATCAACCACACAGACCACCGAGCCCTGCAGTTGATATAGAGACAAGGGAAGTTGCAGAATGATCGCCATCAAAAGTGGTCCACATATATTCAACAGTTTCATTTGAACATCAAGTACAAGAAGGGTAGCACAAATAATGTTACATACTGCCTCAGTCGATCACCGATCGTGGCGCTAACCACCATTCTCAACTCTTGTGGGAATGAGACTTTTGATTGGCCACTTCTCTACAAGAGAGATTCAGAATTCAGCCACACATACAAGACACTCTTGGGGGGTATGCAAGTTCCAAATTTTCACCTCCAAGATGCACCATTATGTCACTTGGGACACCTTTGTGCTCCTTCAAGAGAGTGTGCCAAGATGATATGGGAAGCACACCACAGTCGAGTCACTAGGAATTTCGGGGTCGAGAAAATAGTGGTAGTACTGCAAAAGTATTTCTATTGGCCGAACCTTCGACAGGATGTTGGGAAGTACATCAGATCCTGCAATGATTGCGCCATTGCCAAATCGACCATAAAGAAGAAAGGCCTCTATACTCCACTACCTACCCCTAGTCGACCTTGGGAATCCATATCCATGGATTACATGTCGGGCCTTCCTTCTACTAAGCATGGAAATGACTGTGTTTTTGTGTTCGTCGATAGATTCTTGAATATGGCCATTATGGTGGCCTGCAAGAAGAATATCAAAACAAAAGCCACTCTTAAAATCTTCTTTGAACGAGTGTGGGTGCACTTTGGGATCCCACAGTATATCATCTCAGATCAGGACAACATGTTCCTCAACACATTTTGGTCCAGCCTCTGGTCAATGCTGGACACCAAGCTCACCAAGTCCACAACTTTCCATCCCCAAACTGATGGCCAGACATAGGTTGTCAACAAGATGATTGTACACATTCTGCACATGTACAATTCAAATAATCCATGCACATGGGATGAGAGCCTCCTCTATGTACAACACAGTTATAACTGGGCTCTCCACATCTCAACTGGTCATATCCCCTTTCAAGTGGGCTTGGGATTCCAGCCACTATGTCCCATTGACGTAGCCATGCCATTTGTGGCTACTCAGGGCGATTCGGCTCATGTCCAGTCTAAAGTTGACAAAGCAAAAAGCTTCATTGAGCGCATTCAACACATCTTCCAACAGGTTCATGACATATTGGATAGAGCCAATGCTAAGTACAATCAATGACATGATCAACATCGGGTGCCACACAACTTCCAGGTGGGCGAAAAAGTGTGGCTACATTTGCAGAAGGAGTGCCTCACTAGACCCCACCGCAAGCTTCGACCGCTCTAATATGGGCCATAGACCATCACTAAGGCTATAGGGAACAATGCCTTCGAGCTTAGTATTCCACTATTCCTTGGTCTGCACCCAATATTCATTGTGGATCGCTTTCGTCCCTACTTCCCTCCTCTATTGGACACCTCTGACATTGCAGAACAACTCACACCAATAGAGTTAAACCCAGACTGCATGGAACATGCCACCATAGATTGTATTATGGACATGCAAATCAAGAACACTCGCCAATAGAAGATCCAACTGTATCGGGTTGTTAAAGCTAGCCAAATCCTACACCAAGAAAAGTGGTTCACCAGGGACCAAGTTCAGAAGAAGTTTCCTCATCTCATGGAGGAACTCAACTAAATGGGGGACATTGCTTCCTAAGGGGGGAGGCATGATCCAGGTGGATATTGATGTGCACCCTCCTATTCCACTTGGGGCCCCACCATTGTCTCTTTCAATTTTTCAGTTTCGGCACAACTTACTATTTTTAGCAGTTTTTCGGGTCCTAAACTTCCGGAGCCATTTTGAGGCCCTAAATGACATTTTTTGGGAAAAATGGGTGCAACATGGGCCCATGGCCTAATTTTTCTCACATCTAAAGTTGTATTCCTCAAATATATCTTTCTAACAAGGTATGGTGCACATCAAATGGAGATCGTATGCCAAAGTTACATCCCCGGGAAGTTGAAACACCAATTTACCCAAATGGGGCCCATATTTTTGGCGCTTCATCGCCTATGGTTAGGGTTTTGGATATTTAGGGTTTTCCATTGTTTCTAAATAATAAATAGGCCCTCTAGCCTCATTGTAACACAGTTCAGAGTCCTGTAGCAGCCACATCTCTTCTCAGAGATAAACTATCAGCGCCCTAGCTAGTTTATTTCCATTCTGTCTGTAAGAAAATTTCAGTTCTTTGATATTAATGAAATGAAGTGTTATTTATGCTGCATATTTGTATTTATGGTTATATGTGTATTCTATTGCGTTCCTTCATAAATCTGGATCAATGACAATCCTAATTTCTCCCTCTACTGTTGTTGTTTCCTATTCACTAAAGCATATTTTTTTGTCTCGCATCGTCCACTTATAGAAGGAATATTTCTCTTAAATACCTCTTATCTCTAAGCACCTAGTCTGAAAAATTCAATCTCATGATATCCACTTTGTAAGATTTTCTATACATTGTGGGATCCACCAAATCTGAATCAAAGCCTCTCAACTTCTTCAGATTGGTCACCACGGGAGTGTCCATGGACTTGCAGTCCATCATCCCAAATATTTGAAGGATCATAATAATATATTTCCCTTAATAAAGGAATATATCACTTGACTTCTTCCATATTTATAATCTCAAGTAGTAATGCATCAAACCTAGATCCTCTGTAACTTAGAGGTAAATTGTCTCTTAAGCAGTGCTTCTTATGGTAATCTCGACAACTTACTTTATCACGAAAACAAATACTCATGCCATTGTTTCTCCCTGTAGCACGTAAGTCCTTCTACTCTCATAAAAGGCTCACTTTTAACAACTAAGACTCATCAAGTATTCATCAATCCAAGAGTACCATGCTTGAGGTCTGTTCAAATATTTCTTTAGTTTGCAGACATGAGACTTCGTCTCATGTACATCAAATCCCTAAGGTTTTTCTATGTACACTTCCTCCTCAATCACTATATTGAATAAAATAATCTTTACATCCATCTCATGTAACCTCCAATCCGTAATATAAGCAATAGAAATAATAATATTAATATAAGTGTGCCCGGAAACTGGAGCAAACATTTCTTCATAGTCCTCCCCCTCTTTCAAGGAGAACCTTCTTGCCACAAATATCGCTTTGTACTTCTATATGTTTCATCTACCATATGCTTGATCTTGTAGATCCACTTGGAAGTCACCATTGACTTTCCCTTGGATCTTGACACAATTTCCACCATAATGGCATCCTTCAAACTTGTTGGCTTGTTGCCTATGGACTAGAAGCTCTTTAAGTCATCTGGCAGGGTTCTAAATGTTTGTACAAATTTTCCTCTTGAACAAAAGTAACTCTTGCTGAGTTTATGCCCGATCCTGGAAAATTTTTCTTTGTTCTTCTTGATGCTTAAATCTGTTGCTAGAGCCTTCACGATGTACCTGCAAACCTCATTATAGAATAAAATATTATAACCAAGCAAAAGAGACAAAGACAAGAAGCTGGCCAAAAAATAAAGTAATAATTGTTGAAAAGTGTAACTAGGTCGGTCTTCATGTTGACTATGTAATTATGTATTTACAAGACAAAGATTATAAAATATAATTTGTTATACTTGCTTCATGGGTTTCATGAGCAAGAATTTTTATTATAGGTTAATAGACTTCTTCTTGATGTCTATTTAGGGTTTGTTTATAAGAATATTTAGTGTCATGTAAATGAAGAACCTAGTATTCAGTAGAGTGCTCCAAGATCTTGTCATATACCTTGTGGAAGAATGAAATTCAATAGCTCCTTCTCAACACTGGAATAAAATGATGAAATCAACCTATCTGCAGCATTAATGTCGGCCTTCATACTATGGAAATGTCAACCTAAAGGCAGATTGGTGAGTCGGCCTTAAAACAAGAAGCATACATCTATATATATATATATATATATAAGTGGCTATGCAACTCATTTGATAAGTAATGGAATACAGATTCTTCTAAAACAACGGACAAACATAAGTTAGTTTTTGCAGATTGTTTTGAAGGAAGATAATCGAACAAGACTGAAGTGACATTGCGGATAATAGAAGTACGTGAGGACAAATCCACCGCAAGAATATTTTTATAACACCTAAATTGAAGTGCGTACACCAGGACAGATCTACCGTAGATAAATTTGATAACACCGAAATTGTATTGTAGACATTAGGATAGTTCAACCACAGGTAAAATTGCAAGATACACCACATCAACTAAGTGCGGACAAGACAAAGAATTAGGGAAACACATAAATGAAGATAAAGGTTAACTCATGAATGCAAAGTTGAAGGAAGTTTGTGAATAGAAAGAGGACAGTTTGTAGATAGTCAATAACAGTTTGTAATAGCAAGGTACAGTGAAGTTTAAGGAACAGATCTAAGTAGTTGATATAAATAGTTAAGGACTGTGATATCAAGATCATATTAGCAAATATTGAGACGATGATCATAAGGAGAAGCGAGAGCAATAGTGAGGAAGGTAAATCCTTGATTTACCTTCTCACAGTTTAAGCAATTCAAATAGAAGCATACACAAAGTGAAGATCAAGGTTCTGAAAGCAAATCTAGATCTAGGGTCTAACTCTGGGTCATGGTACTTGTCATTTGAAGATCAATAAGAAGAATTATTTGCGGGTTTTCCTCTCCAAGAGGGAGAGGTTTTTCCCTAGCTCTAGGAGCCTAACGTTTGTGTCTTGTGCTCTTTGATAAATGACTTGATGAAATATTAACTAAAGTAAAAGAAGAGAAGACATAAGTATCATAAATAAGGTCACAAGTAATTATCAAGAATAGATTTGTATTAACCTACAACCCTTCAAATTCTCAACAATAATAAAGTATGAAGTACTTATCTTATGATCTGAGCATTATAGGGAATAATCAACTCCCTCTTGATCCTTTAATTATTATAGAAATAATTGAAATCCATCTGCACACTCATAAATCTAGAAATGATAATCTTCATCATCATCATCAACTACTAATGCATGTTACTTTAATTTCCCTCCTTGCACGCATCATATGAGCTAGGGTTTCTTCATTCAACAGATTCACCAATTTTCAACACTCTAGGTCTAGTTCTATGGTTTTATCCACAAACCTTGGTGCTTTCTAAATCAGATCCTTCAAGTCTTTTCTAGGGTTTACAAACCCTAAGTCTGCCAAATCTTACAAGAGGGGTTCATACTTTAGCACAAGTCTTATGATTTTTCTTTCTTTATATGAGAGAGCCTTTCTCTCAGCTCCCTCTAGCTCTAAGTAACTTCCTTGAATCAAATAAACAACTTTCCTTTGATCCACATTTTAATTAATCAAGTTGACCATATTTAACATGAATAGTAAACAAGGGTTTGATTGTAGGTTTATGCTCAAATTAGTTGAAGGAGATTTGGCCATGTTTGTTAGACTTTATGTCATATTAGAATGCCTTCCTGGCTCCTGATTTTTTCTCTCCAAATGTCCTTAAAATGCATCACAAAAGGTCCTCAAACTTGTATAAACAATCCCTTTTTGATTTATGTAATTGTCCCTAAACATTAGCCTTCCTTTTGTCAGATCATACCCAACTCTTCTTATACTTGACTTCTTCAAGACACTTTAATGGTAGTCAAACCTTTTCCTTCTTAACCCACAGGGAAAAGCATCATTTATTAACCATATAAATTCTTCCTTCAGACATTGTACTTATCAACCTTCAAAACGAGTTTTTTGAACCGCCTTTGTGAAACAAACTTCAAGAAATATCACTCAACAATATCCTATACTGATATAACAGCCTCATTCATAACCTCGTTGGTCTTCCCACATGTTTGAGGTAAATTTTCACCTCTTGACCACATTTTGAGGCTTCTCAACCTAAAATGTTGTCACACTAAGGCCTTTCAACCCTCATGAGGTCCCCCCTAAGGCCTGTCGTTCCTCTACAACCAATATTGAGGCCTTCTCGACCCTTTGATACAAAATTCTAGGGTTTCAAACTTCTTAGGAAAATACAAAATTTGACTTGGATAGCCTCCTTTCCACATCCATCATATAGATAAACTCGGCCTGGTCACACAAAACAAAAAACAACCTTCTTCCACAAGGAGCAGTCCTATTTCATAAGGTGACCACCCTATTTCATCATGTTATCAGTGAATCAAGGAATGATCAAACTACTAGTGATCCAATATATCTTTTGTAAGGCTTGTACTCTACCTATTTATTGACTAGCATTGTCTCTTTAATCGTTGCTCTTTCAACTATGTTATGATACCATGTTGATTTTTCAAAGAGAAATATGATATTCTAATATGATAATTACTTTCCAATGATTTCTTGATTAAGTTGTCACATGTATAATTAAGAAACTATACATAGAAAATCTCAACAGTAATGCAATAATGGCATTAGGATCATAAAGATACAACTAAGTACAAAAAAGACACAAATTTACCCTTGGAAAATCAAAACTCGTGAAAAACCCAACAATATTTTCTTAGGAGAAATTCTTCAATTCCACAAAGGTACAATCTGATTTTCTAGTCAAACTTGGTCTAATAGACCAAATAAACCAACAAAGGTCAAACTTGCTTAAATAAACCTTCTTATCACTACCCAAAATTTCGATCAACCTTAGTCAACAAGCTGAAATTTGACCTGTTGTAGTGGCCTAGAGGATTCGGCCAACCTATCTAGAATTCAATCAAACTGCCCAAAAAAAATATCAGTCAAACAATTCATTGTTGTGGCCACACGAGCAAGGTAAGATGTTGGCCAATGCTAGTAAAATCATAGACAAAATTGGCTACCTCATACATTCGTATTGCTCAGGAAAATCAACCTCGTCCCCTGTCCTCTTCGCACGTCTAAGAGAGATATAATATGTGTTGTGAGTGAGTGATGAAATGAGGAAGACTAATGCCCTTTTATAATGAATCAAGGTACCCCAAGTCGCGTTTCCTTATGCTAGGCTGACTAGTACTTTTGGAGAAAAAAATAAATCCAAATTTAAATTTAAATTCTTTCCTTTAAGGGCCAACTTGAGTAGCTAAGGAATACCTCCCACAACTACCCAAAAATCAACATCAATAAGGGTTGACAACCTTCCAACTATATAAGAGGATGTTTGGAGTATTTGCAAGTCAACATTAAGTTTTCATGGCTAAATTAAAAGTGCAAACTACCTCATCATCCTTCCTATAGCTTCCATTGTATACTAGACAATGTGCCTCCTTGCAACAATTCCAACAAAGTTGAAGATATCATCATAAGGACCGCTACCCATAAAAAATTCCACATCCTACTCACAGTGAATTGAACATCACTCAATATTTATTCAAGATATATGATATCAAAGATGTTGTGTAGACTTTGTTTTATGTTCACAAAGAAATGAAAATACCGTATCTTTACTAACAACAACTACTACCAAGTTTGATAACCTTTATCTCACAAGTACTATAGATTTCTTCACAAGAAAGTTCCCAAGCTTCATAGTAAATTTTGTGCCCCCTTATGATTACCTAAAAAGTTTGTGGGTAACAATGATTACACTATATTTGTCAAGGATTTGATACCACTTGGTTTATATTCAACATGTAACAATACTCCAAGTATGAAAATATATTTAATACAAAAACGATCTAATACCACTACTAGATATGCAAGACTTTGATACCAATATGCAATATCCATGATATCAATCCATGATACATGAGCTTTTGCTACCCCGACGTGCATTGATACTACCATGTTGAATACTCAATGACTCTCGATATCAAACTGTGACCAATCTACAATTGGGATAAGGATAATTTTGTTACCATGTGGGAAACATTAATATCAATGTACTTAACGTGTATAACTTCTTATATAAAACCAGGGTTGTGGGGGAGCGGCTCTCCCCCCCCCCCCCCCCCGCCCCCGAACCCACTCTCGAAACACGCTCCCTTTAGGAGTGAACAAGAAGCACGCTCCAGAAATTGTCCCCGCAGGGGAGCGAACCAGGGAGTTAAATTTTCACTCCCCGACCTCTTTTGAAATTTTTATTTTTGCAAAAAAATTCCAAATGCAATTTTTTTTTCAAAGAAACAATAATTTTTGAGTGGGGCAGCCTAATGATCAAGCCTATGGAACTAATATTGATGGCCCTAGTAAAAGTGACATTCTCCTGAATCTTCATTTTCATCCTTTTAATTAAATTTTTAACGTTACCATGAAATGACTTGGGATTTTTTAGAGTGGTTCCAACCTCATTAGATTTCATATGGAAAAATTAGAAATTTATATCTCATTCAAAATCCAACAAACTTATAAGTTTTTCAAGATTTCAGGATTGGGGGGATTGCAATGTTTCCACTGGATTTTGTCATGTGTTAGGGTATGGAACTCATATTTAATCAAGAGCACCAATCCCTCTATGTACCTTGATGTTAGTGACATTGGTTTTCGAACTCCTCTATCATGACCCTGATTAAAATGTACCCATCACTCAAACAAAATCTTGAAGTCTTGACATGCTATGTTTTTTCTATCTTATGTTAATGCTTAGATGGTGATATTAATGAAAAATATCCCTATACAAATCCAAAGGTAATGACAAAGATACCTCTAGATATTACTGCTTAGAGGGTGATATTAATGACAAAGATCCCTATACAAATCCGTGGTAATGACAAAGATACCTCTCGGTATTAATGCTTAGAGGGTGATATTAATGACAAAGATCCTGATTTTTCAACAAGACTAAAAAATTAGAAATTTCTCGTGGTGGAAAGAGGCCCAAGCATTAGCTATAGATAATAGATTTTCTTGTCTTTTCTAGTTTCTAGAAGTTTTTATAATTGTTGAATCTTCGATATTTTTTATGATATTTTTTGTAAACAATATACGAAAATTTAAGTTTGAAGTTTGAAGTTGGAAATTATAACTCACTGGTAACGAATTATGAATATGATGCTTCATGAAAGTTGAAAGTTGTTTCATTTCATTTCATTTTATAACATTTCATTTCATGTTATATATTATTTGTTGTAATGGGTACACTTAGCTTACAAGTAAAAATTTGGTGATCAATGATGATAAATGTTATATATTGAATTTTGAAAGCTTGAAAATTTAAGATTGATGAATCATGATACTCAATATGTGGTATTTTACTAACTTGTGGACGTTGTTGATGAAGATTATAACTTCTAGATTATTGATGTTATATAGTTCAATCTATGTTTTAATGTTTTTTTATATCTAATTCATCATTCTACATGATTTTTTTGACATATATGCATCAATATATATAAATATATATATTATATAAAAATGTACTCCCTGATTCGCTCCCAAACTGAGAGCTTCTGAAAATTTCGCTCCTGCTACTACTCCTGCTCCCAAGTAACCTTGTATCAAAATGAAATCGACATTATAAAATTGGAATGCACATAGCTTTGCAACTAATTTACCCAATAAAAAATGATAAATTACAATATACTAGATAGTCACATCCATTTTATTTAAAGTGTGACCACCTAAACTCTTCCCCATGATACTAGAACCAAACTAAAGTCTATACTCATTCATGCACACATCCCATGCACTAAAATACACAAAAGAGTTACTTTATAGGATTAAATTTACACCAATCACATATAGAGAGTTGCATCCCATACATGGGATACATTTCTACTAGGTAAAATAACATACATTATATTTTTCATTACATATAAAAAGAGGTTTCTTTCCTGGTTTTTCACTAGCATAGAAAAAACCCTCAAAAATTGGTAGGGATCCCAAAAAGGTCCATTTATACTATCAATAGACATATTTATCATAATCGGCTAAGTGAGTTTAAAGGTTTTATTGTTTCTCTTTTTTCATAACTGAAATAAAAGCACTAAACATTTGTAGAGTTTGTCCAATGACTTTTTCTCCCCTTTCAATTCTAATCATGTGATTGTTGTTTTTTATTCCTCAAGTATGTCTATTGGAATTTATACAAGTTCAAGTTAAGGGGGTTTGGTTACACAGTTCCATAGATCTCCCTAGTATTCTTTAGAATCTTCTAGTGGATCCTCAAATTCTTTGTGGATCATACTACTAACCTTCATATTGGGCTAGTTGCTTCTTTCATGTCATTAATGTTGATCATTAAGCATTTGGGCTCTACACTTGGCTTATTTTCTCACCCTATAGGTGTTGATGGGAAAATGGGTTAGTGATTTCTTTGAATGCTATATTATTCTCTTACAAGGTTTGGACTTGTTTCAATCACTACAAGTTGCATTTCCTCCATATTAAGGGGCAATTTTATCTGTGTTGAAATTTATCATGTCTACGTGTGTTTGGGCCTTCAACCCTTTTGAGTGTTCTTCGGACCACCTTCACCTTATATGTGAGATATCAAGAATCCAATCCCTTATGAGTATTTCTAGGAAATATTGCCTCAAAATCTAGTAGCTCGTGTGACATACCTCACAAGGTAAAAGAAAGATTAAGACATAACAATGAGATGGATCCCACTATCACCTCAGTAATCCACCTCCTGCTCTTTCATGGAATTTCACCACACGAGAGGCTTCCTAGTTTAGGTCACCTAAAATATATTCTAGTTCTAGGGTTAAAAGGGGACACTTCAATAATCTTACCCAAGATACTCTGACTAGGAACAAGGCTCATTTCTATTAGATAAGAAGTAGCGTACCTACGAAGTAGCTTATAATTATGGACTTGTAGCCTAGGGATTTTAGTGTATACTTAAATATTAGAACAACTAGGCATACAAGAGAGAGAAAATGTTGGGTTTAATGATATGATCAACAATAGGAGCCACAAACCTTCAAGTGACCTTAAGTTGAAGCCTTGGTGAAAAATTAGGGTTTTTCTAGCCTTACAATTGCCTAAGGTTGATGACACCTAGGGAAGGACTTCCAACCATGAAAATTGAAAATTTTGATGTTTTATGACTCAACAAGGTAGAACGACCTCTAATCAGCTCAATGCTCATGCCCTAGTTGAATTTGACCTCAAACCCTGACTCTAGTGACTTTCCTTGAAGGGCCGAAATTATAGGAGAGAGGTAAAAGGTAAAGTTTTATGACTTTTGACCATCAATATGGAAGTCGACGCCTTCCATATACTTGGGTGATGAAGTCTTAAGGGAATATAACCATGGAAATATAAAATCCTTGAAGAGATTAAGGGGGAAAACCCTAGGTTTTCACTTGCTAATCCTAGCCATCACTTTGTGGGGGGATAAATTGACTAGAGAAAATATCTCTATGTGGTTCTCTAGGGAAGTTCAAGGATATAAATCAAATTAAGCAAAAATTCACCAAGAATTTCATATACACAGAAGTATTTAGACACGAAACGTATAAAAAAACTAACATTACAAGAAATAATTATAAAATATATTCAATAAAAGTTACTCACAATATATCCAACAAACAAGCCTTATTTATCCCAAAATGACATCTCCACAACAAGCACTAGTTTCCAATAACCAACTATCCACAAAATATCACATCTCCAAAAAGTAGTGAAGTACACAAGGCCAGGTCTAAATCTCTAAGAGAGGTTGAGTTTTCCACAAGTAATGGTGATTAAATAGGTGAATCTATATTTATATGAGGTCTAAGTCACTTAATTTCTAGCTGAAAGTCCCTACACAACTTTGATTTTTGAGTGGAAAAAGGTAAATTAGGGCTACAAGCCAACCCACTAGCTTTACAAAATAATTTTTCGATATAAGCCCACACATGTGAGTCACGAGGCTAAAACTGTGATGACATCATGTTCTTTAGGGCTCCAAATGTTCCATCAAAGAAAATTCAAGGCTGAAAATGTCTCCAAGCATCATGATCATCATCTATTTGAGGAAAATCCCCAAATCATGCATTAAAGTAACTTTAAGAGTCCAAAATACAATTGTGGGTGTCACACATCATCTCCATGTGTGTCAAGTGAGAAACGTGGTGCCTCCTCTCTCCAACATTAGGGCTCCATCAAGTGCAACAAGCCCTCCTCAATCATCCTAAGGATGGCCATCCTCGTCTGAGCCCTGGATCAAAGTATACACACCAAGTAGTGTCAAGCCCATAATGGGGGCATGTTAGGTCTAGTGGTACATCATTATGAATCATCCATGCTATGCAAGAGAATACTAGCGTTCTAGCTCTTGGCATGTATCTCAATTGCTCAAGTCATCAAAAGGCCCAACGTTATACCAAAAGTGGGCAATGTTGCATCTCCCAAATCATCATGCTCTCTATAATGTAGTATATAGCTTGGGAATCACGTGGAATGAGGTGCCCTCAAAGCCTATGCTAATCTAAAACAACTAGAAAAACCAACTCAAACCCAAGTGAAAGCAACCATTCATTAGATACTAAGATAAAAAATGAATCTAAGTGGGTCATAATTAATTTTTAAGGGAATATTAATGTTTCAAATCAGGATCACCTTCAAATATCTAACGAGACCAAGTCCTGTAAAGGTGTTCCCTTACTTTGTAGGGGTGGCTAAGTAGTAAACCCTATTAGGTGATTCCAACCACCAAGGGGAGGTGGCATTTCCAAGGTTAACCATTAAATCAGTAGGTGTTAGTGTAAGTAGGTGGCAGTGGAGGGGAAAGACTTCATGTCCAAGTGCCATGGTCAAGACTCAAGGGACCACCTGATTGGATTCCACATCTTGAGTGTATAGATTTAATGGATGGAGCAATATTGGATGTATGAGTTACCCTACTCGGCCTCATTTATCCACCCCTTTGGTACACATTTTACTTATTTTTTTTATAGTGCTTTGTATTATGATGCATAGTTCAAAGATCAAAGCTTTCTCTTTAGGATATAGCATTTAAGTTACCCCTTAAGATGAGGTGGTTCATCACTTATTAGGGTTAGGACATGCAAGGGTTCATTTTGCAGAGGTGCAACATCAAGTGCTCAGGGGACGAGGGATGGCTAATAAGGAGGGTAAAGCTCATGCTAGGCTTTTTCACACGTGCTAACTATGTCTCCACCATCTTTTGCATTCTAATTTATGTTTTCTTTTATTGTGGCCACATTATGAATTTCCATTATTTTAGCTACATCAACCTCCAAGGAAATATTTTTCATCCCTACTTAAGGATGTGCATAAGAGAGTGATAAATACAAATTGAGTGAATTAAAAGTTACACCCGAAGAATGGGGATGGTAATAAAAGTTTAAAATGCGATGTGGAAACTGTTAAGTATGGTAAAGGGAGAATGAACACATTATTTCAATCTAGGTCTTCCAAGTAATGCCCCTCCTGTAACCCTAATGCATTAGGGGAGGTCCCACTAGACTAGGGATAAATATTTCCTCCTAGTAAGGTGAGAGAATAAATTTACAATATATATCATTCAATCATCTAGATCACCCCTTTACACATACTAATTGCCCAAAATATAAAGTAAAAGCACCAATTGAAAAATGATCATTGTACCAATTGAGTGGTAACCCACCTTTATTCAAGATAAATGCTAGATGGTGAGATGTGTAGTGACTAGCGCAAATGGTGGAGGAGTTGGAATATCATCATCATCAAACTAATGTGTAGGGTTGTTGGGTGGCTCACTATCCAAAATGGAAGAAAAGATTTCTACTAGGGGGTTACCCATTTTGGTGGGTAACAAGAGCCATCTATATAGATGAAGCTTATATGGGAACTCAACCTTCTAAGCCTTTTTTTCAAAAATTTGGAATGTGGCCTCACATATTCCTTCATACAACCTAAAACCACACAATATTGCACCATTCCCACAGGTTGTCTTTGCAGGTGTTCAAACTTCAAGGTCTCGATTTATGGAGCGTTTGGGTTTGTTCAATTGGTTGGCCATAAAAGTAACTATTTCATAAAATGATGCAAGGAGTTTGAGACTTGAGTATGGAATTATTCCTCAAATTCCCTTAGATTCCCTAATTCCCAGCAACACTACCCAAATGTTTGTTACTGTGAAAATATTCAACATTCAAGCCTTTTGGACCTTTGTTATTATTGACCACTTTTCACTGTGCTAACTCCTACAAAGCCCCACATGAGCTTGTGGGCATCCAAGTAATCATGGTTTTAGATAAAATTCAAGTCTACTACTCCTCTACTGGAAAGCTTGAATTAACCAAAACCCTACATATGAAGAAAACCTTATTTGAATAAGAAAATCCCCCCTAAAGGCACTTCAATTCGTAGGTCCTTTGGCACTAATAATTTCTACAACCTTTCTTTCTTGCAAATTTAAGCTATTAAGAACTTATAAAAAGAGCATGTTGAATTATCTACTAGGATACACAGTAGAAAGCGATCTTATGATCTAATAATTACTTCCTAATGATTTCCAACCAATTTATCTTATGTAATTTATATCATTGAACAATTATACACATAAAATATCAATAGTAATATAATGAAAATAGTAAGATCATTTAGAAACAACCATGAAAAATAGAGACAACAATTTTTCCTTGGGAAACCCAAACTTGGGAGAAAACCTAGCAACTCTTCTTCTAGGAGAAATTCTTCTTTAGCAAGGTTTACAATAAATTGTCTAGAAATTTGTGCCAAAATCCAAGTCCAAGATACTAGTCAAACATGGTCAAATAATAGTTGTTCAATGTTTTTAAAACAAGTGAAATGCACAAATGTAAACTTTGGTAAAACAATCTCCCTATTATCAAATTTCGACCCTGTAGCCCTTCCTGTCAAATATTTTTTTACTGCGGCCAAATATTGCAAACAAAGTATTTCTCTTTTACAATAAAACTTGCCCTTTTTCCTGCTGTCAAACTTGGTTAGATTATCGGTCAAAAAAAGTGAGAATCTCCATAATATAAAGAAGGTCAAACTCGTTTAAATGAAAACTTTTGTAACTCGGTCAGACTTCAAATCTTCCTCTTAATTTCACACATGTTGATAAGAATAGTAGAGAGAGTGTGACATGAAATTGGTTAAAATGAGGAATTCATCTTGTGTATTTATACTTGTCAAATGGGTGAATTTTTCCCAAGGGTCATACCCTTTCATGGTGGGGCTAACTTAGACATTTTGAGCCTACATGAAGAATTTTATTTTCATAATTTTCCTTGGTCGACATGGGAGGCCTTTTGGCATGCGGGAATACCTCCCGATGCTACACAAAAATCATCACTCCCTCTTAGTGAGGGAGGTATATCTGCAGTATATTTATCCTGAGCTAAAATTTCTCCTTTATAAGAAAATTTTATGAGCTTGTCATATTGATGCATGTCTATAGATAACTCCATCCTGGAGTGGGCAATGCAACTCCTCATATGCATGTGCGTATCCAAGGATTTTGACCAAAGTCCTTTATGGATACTTAAGCAAATGTATCAATAAGAGTTATTTATGATCTAGCCAAGTCCTTTTGGCTTCTCAGGAGGCAATTTACCGTTAGACCATTCACTTTTATGGTCAAATTCCTTTATGACCTACCAAGTCCTTCTGGGTTTGAAGGTGAATTACATCTATGCCCTTTGGTCAACCTAGCCAAGTCATTCTAAGTTCAAAGGTGAAGTAAATCTATCCCCTTCGGTCAAACTAACCAAGTCTTTATGGATTCTTAGAAGATGATTTGTCTAATCATATAATCTTCTTGGGTCATTCACCTATGGTCAAAGTCCTTTATGACCCAACCGAGTCCTTTTGGCTTCTCAAGTGAGTGTCCTATAATTTCCTTGTGTCATTCACCTTTCTGGTTAAATTCCTTTATGACCTAGCCAAGTCCTTCTAGATTCTTAGGTGAATGTATTCATCTCGCCTGGTCAAATTCCTTTATAACCCAACCAAATTCATTTATGGCTTCAAGACATGGTCTACCCAATCCTTCAAATACCTGATCATTCCCTTTCAATAAGAGAGACATTCAACATCATACTAAGCCCGTCTTTGAATTATGTGCACTATCTTCTCATTTATGGATATGCATTGGAGCTCTACTACTTCCATATGCATCATGTCTCAAATGAAATGACTCGGTCATGTCCTTCTAGCTCTTGAAGCTACACTACTTCATCATTTGTGATATAGGCTGCAATATACTCTGCTTGAATTTGTATATTCCTGCAAAGACTCACTACACCTCCTGAGACATATCTCAAATCGCATCCAACTGAGCAACATAGGTACCACATGCCTTGTTTCCATCCACTGTACACTCCTTGGCTCAACCATAAACTGGTGAAGGGTTCTTACTGCAAAGCGAATATTTTGTCTAGTTTTAACCAAGTATATTATGAATTAATCAACTTCTTGTACATCGTGGGAATCACCAAATATCAATTTCCAACCCCAAGAAGTAATGTATTTTTCAAAATTGTTCATTTCAATCTCCAAGGAAAACTTACTCTGACAATGAAGCACGTCTTCTTGTGGTAGTCTTGGCTATCATGAAAGAAAATCCTCCTAACTTTGTTGCTCCCTCTATCAACTGAGGGTTGTAGGAAATTTTCAGCTCCCTCTTGATCCTTGCCTCCTTACTGAAATCCATCTGCAATATCATCAAACTTGGATTTCTTATCCTCATATTAAACACCAATAGTTAATGCATAATGATTTCTTCCTTGCATGGACTAAGGTTTCTTCATCCTACAAATTAGGCTTAGCAGGCCATTCATTGAGATATTTAGCCGTTCTAAAGTCTCAACAACAAGCTATCATCAACACCAAGTGTAACCTTGGATCTCACATTTGTATTCTGTGAAAATTTCATCTATTGTAGCAACTGGAAAATATTCTTATAACTGCAAATTTAATTATGCAATTTATTTGCTACGACAAACAATGAATAAATTCACAACTGCAATTTTCACAATAAAATTATTGCGGAAAATAAATACTATAAATCAGAGAAATTATAGCACACACAAGAATATTAACATCGTTATTTTTGGACAATTGTCCTCGGAAATACCCAACTTGGGAAAACTAGTGCAACAGATGAGGGTTTTCTTATTAATCTTCAACAACAAATCTGAGTACAAAAATTTTAGATGCCTTACTGACAATATAAATTGAAGGAAATACTGACATAAATTTTGTGAGAAATTTCTCATACTCCACAAAAATTTGTTTCCTAGGAGATGGACCCTTAGCCTTTACGTTGTAACCACTACGTCACCCTCTGCGCGAAACTCCTGTGGACTTCACTCTTCCTTGCTCTGCCTCTTCCAAAATCCAGAAAATTTTCCTTCTGGATTTATATTGCTCCCTCTCTCAACTGCTACTAACCCTTTGGCTCTACCTCTAAGAAAATCAAACTACCTGGGAAAATGGGTATCAACACTAGTGTGTTTTCCATCTACCAATCGACTTATTCTTATAACCTTTTGTTGGAGCACCTGCGAAATTTTCAAAACAGAAACCCTACTGCAGTTTCTTGATCTACTTCACCTACTTGTTTGATTAATTAACAAGTTATTAATTTGAATATTCAAAAAAATAGCTAAAGCAAATACAAAATGCATTCTACTCATCTACATATCATTTATTGAACAATATGCACATGTGACAAAATTACACACATATTTTTCAGACAAATGTCCTTGGAAAAACCTAATGCGGGAAAACGGTGCAACAACTCTAGAGGGTTTTATTATTATGCAGAATATGAATACAATTATATAAGCACCAAAAATGGTCTGCCTTATAGAGAAATTGCACAGTAGCTATACCTTCCACTCGAAGACAGAAAATATGGTTGATCCAACCCTCTTCGAGTAATTACGAATTCAAGCCCTTTCTGGTCCATTGGAACCCTCAATGCTGCCTCTGCAGCCTTTGCATCAACCCCTACTGGCCAGTGTCTCCATTGCGTCACCCTCGCTGGTGTTGCACTGCCCTAGCTGGTTCCGTGTCACCTTAGCTGGTGCTATGTTGCGTTGTCTAGGTCTGTGTCACCCTGCCTGGGCTTACGCAACCTCTGCGTGATGCAGGCTGACATTAGGGGATTTTGAGGTCTAAAATGGGCCTCCTAAGGAAATAATAAAATAATTGTTAAACCAATAAAATAACATTTATGAATTTCCAATTCACTTTTTACACCACAATCCATGTAGCCATAGTTAAATTCAATTCAAACGTTGTACCAAAATAAAATTAATAAAAAAATTGTATATATGTGACTATAAATAAGAATGAGCTTTTCAGGAAAAAGTCATTATCATTGAACAACTAATGCATTTGTCCTTTGTACTTAAATAACTTAAAATAAAATATAAATATAAATTTATAAATTATTAATTATATTATATGCTATTAATTAAAAATTATATTATTTAAATTGTATAATAGCATGTAATTAATATACTATATAAAAATAATATAATATAATAAATATATAGGGATATGCATTGTTTCTTTCAAGAAATATGAAATGAAAATAATATATTTTTATTCAAAAAATGTGAAATGACATTTATTATGAGTAATTTACTTTGACTTTAAAAGTACTTAGAGTAGTACCATGGTTAACCATGAGTTTTTATCCACCATTGACAATGTGAAAAGTAAGTACCTTTAACTCAAACAATGCCACCTCAACCATTAGGGATGATGTCATCCCCTAAAATGTGATTGGTTCTCACAAAGTGAATTTTGATTGTACATTTTCCTTAGGAGGCCCATTTTAGACCTCATAATTCCCCTAATGACTGCGTCCTCCTAGCTAGCTTTGTGTTGTTTAGTACAAGATGCCTCTCCGCTGTTGTATTCTTGGCCTCAGATCAGATCATCCCTTGCCAATCTCTGCCCTTCATTGCACTGGAAACTCACTTCGAATTCCTCAGCAAACCCCGCCCTAGAAATTCGACTTAGCTTTAGTGCTCTTCTTGTGTGTGTGTTCTCCAACTGACCCTAAGCCCTTCCTTGATAATTTTCTCGTTGGAAAACCAACGGGCATGATCTAATCTCCAATCGATGGCTCAGATTAAAATACCACATGATCCACATCACTTAGAACATTCCATCACATGTGTTAATTAATGCACTTAAATTTTTCTATTTCCCTAAGTTAGACTTAGGGTCCTCATTAAAAAAAATTAATTATTTGAATAACTCATACACCAGATGAAATTTATCCAAATGCTTTCCAGGTCTTAGATATCTCGTGTGTCTTAGCCACTCCACAAAATTTCGGAGCTAGAACACACTCGATGCTACCCCAAAATCTCAACACCCCCTCTTAGCGAGGAGTGTGCTCTAGCAATACTTCCACACTGAAGCATTGCCCTGATATTAGCATTGGTCTCTACGTTGCTGATGCTTGGCCAATGCCCTCCATCCACTGCATTGCTTCCACTATACTGCTGTCCATGTCTCTGTCACTGACACTGCAACATCTGTACTGTAGCTCCCTCTCAAATTGTTTCATCATGTTGCCAATTGCTGCACTGCAACTCAGTTGCTGAGAAGTAAGCAACTGAAGGACCACCCAATCACTGACAAACAATTCAGTTGGGCTGCATGTCATTACTCAAGCTCCCTCGTCTACTACGTTGCGCTGTCTCTCTGAAGCCACTGCGCTGCTGCTGCTCTGCACTACGTAAGAATTGCCCCTCTAGGGTGCTGAAGTCCCATTAACCTCTGCGTTGATTCTTCTACATTGTTGTTGCCTTTGAACTATGCTACTCCCATCTACAACATCGCATATCTACCCTTTTCTTCACTGTGATATTATACACCCAGTTCTCTAGTAATCCCGCTACTGTCTTAAGGCTCTCTTAGCATGTATGTGATCCAAGAGTCTGGGCGACTCAAGGATCCTACCTTCCATCTGTAGTTTCTCTACAGATCAATGTTGCCCCACCTCTTCTCTTGACGCGCATGAGCGGTCATATCCACATCTTCCTCACTACCATTGTTGCCTTTAGCTACTGCTACCTTGGAATCAAAATATTCCTTTTCCTTCCTCTTAGAACAAGTGTTGGCGAAGTGTTAAAGTGTGCCACATCTAAAGCATCGGAACTTTGATAGGCCCCTCTTCTTCTTCCCTTGATGATGTCATTTCTTTGATGCAAGGGTTGTGCCCTCCTCCTCCTCCTCCTTCACTTTGCTGCTTCTAGTGCTGAATTCCCTCTTGGTCATCCACCAGATCTCCTCCTGTTGAAGGATGGCCCACATGTCACCCCAATTAGGGAGTTGTGCTCTACCCAAAATGTTTTGGACAAATGTCTCCCACTCATCAGTGACAACATTTAGGGTTGTCCTTACTAAGAGTCCTTCACCTGGAGTTGATCCCATGGTAATAAGATGATCTTGGATAGTCTGAAACCTGGAGTGGAATGGATCGATATCTTCCCCTTTGTGCATCTGGAACATCCTCATCTGGTTCACCAGAAGCATGTTACATTGGACGAAGCTCCCTTGATACATCATTGTCAAAGTTTTCCACACCTCATTTGTCAGCATGGTCAAAGTTGTCCACAACTCATTTTTCGTCTTCTTCTCGGAAATGTGTGGGACCACATGATCCTTTACCCCATCCATGATCAAAAAATTTTCTCGTGCCTTATTCTCGTTAAATTTCTGAAGATAATTTTCATCAATCGGCACAACTATGACATTTTCTGTGTGTTCCCTGATACCGTACTTCTCTAGGACTGACAGGATTCTGGCCTTCCAGATCGCGAAGTTGGACACACCGTCCAACCTATCCTAATCATGCAGTCCATATGGGGCCATCTAGATAAAATATGTTGAAACATGTACTCCTATCCCTTTTCCTGCTGCAACACTCAACATAAAACTGGATCTGGGTTTCTTGGCGATAGAAACCCTCTATAGTAGCTGCTCCCTCTGACAATTTATTTCCTTCCTGGAAATCCTCCGCCAAATCACCTGAACCAGTCCTCTACGATCACCCTTTTGATCGCATCTCAGATCTGTTTGGCACAAATCTGCTGAGCAACTGTTCTCCTCCTGCTTTTGTCACCTTTTCTAGGCACTGTTCTGCACCGACAGAACCTGTGCCACACTAGAAAATTCTAAATATTCGAAGTTGCACTTCCATACTTTAGAAAACTACACAAAAATTCTTCAACACAGATTTCATCCCTCTGGTTGGTCTCTGTGTGAGCAGACTGGGTCAACATAGAGACTGCGTAGCGCAGGCTGCTCCTGCGTCACTCTGGAAGGCTCTGTGTTTCCTCTGTGTTACTCAAACGACTCTGCATTAGACTCTACGTGTCCTCTGCATCAACTTGGCTGAGCTGCGTCCCTCCTGGTGCTGCGCTGCCCTCCTCTGGATCTCTGCTGCTTCAGCTGCCCTTCCTACAACAATTTATCTTCAGTTGCTCTGCTGGCTGATTAGCTTGATCTGCAATGCTCTAATACCATGTGAAAGTTTCAAAACAGAAACCCTACCACAGTGTCTTGATATACTTGATGAACCCTTAGTTAAACTAAGAGGGGGGGTGAATCAGTTTAATATATTCATGGACATTTAAAACTCTTTTCATTCAACTCATTTATACCTTCATTTCATAAGCAGCTTAATACATAATGAATCATCAAACTTAGTGTGTGTAGAGAAAGTAATTAAGAAGATTAAAACATCACATCAACACATAATCATCAAGCACATAGAAAACATATATAAGTGGAAGCCCATAAGGGAGAAAACCACATCTTATTATTGCTGTGATTCAAAGGCAAGCTCCAACTCCCTCTCACCACTAATTTTCTATAGGTTCCAACCTAAACGAGGCTAATACCTCAAATTCTGCAAGCTACAACTTGCAAGGAAGCTCCAAATACCATCTATTTTTTGCAGGCTACAACCGACAGGAGGCTCCTACCTCAACCAGCTACAACTGGGCATCTATCAAGCTACAACTTGAAATAGAAGCACCAACTCCCATGTATTTTCTGTAGGCTATAACCCACATGAGGCTCCTACCTCAACCAACTACAACTGGACATCTATCAAGCTACAACTTGATATGGAAGCACCAAATTCCTCACTCTAAAATAAAATCATATGATGATTTACTTGGATATTAGCTCTGTTTTACTCCTTCTTCATTGCTGCCCTTCCAGCCTCTAAATCTGCTTCATATCAGCTTTGGATCTTCATAGCATCTCTATCTTCTCTCTCTCATTCTTCCTCTCTCTAACATTTTGCATCTCTCTTACATTCTTCTACTCTTCCACTTCTTTGTTGGTGATATGTGCTAGACTGCTAACATGGATATTACACTAACAACCGAAAGGCCCTTGATATTGATGTAAACACTAAATCACACCAGAATTTATAACTTATTGTAAGCTTAGACAACATCTTTCAATTTGAGAGACCAAATGACTTTAATACTGTATAGAGTACTTTGAAAAAAAAACCCTTGAGGCTAGATACATTCAATGCATTGGTCAGTCTCACTTATCAACTCTGCAATCTTATTTATGACATAAGGGGGTATGTATGTTAATGATCAATCTCTCTACACTAGTGAAATACCAGCAATTCCTTTCTGCTGAAGTAGGCTTTAGATGAATCAATAAAAGACTCTTGATCTTAAAATAGTAAGATCAACACAACTAGTCCTTCATACTTCAGATAGTTTAACTGTTCTATCATAAAGATCTTCAGCGAAACATCTTCAAGTTGTTTAATTGAAATCTCAGTAAAAAAACTTCACACAGTTTTATGAATGATCTTAAGAAAGAGGCCTTGAAGATATATCTGTGTTGACTTGAGGAAGGCATACAGTTATATCTAGAAATAGATACCGCTTCAATGCTCAATATAATACTTCGAATGTAAATAAGATAATGATCCTTTAGCACTTTTATTTACCTTTTCATGCTTTAATAATGCAGCTCAACATTCTCTAGTATTTACAATCAGAAAATACTTTGCAATAGTTAGAGCAACCAAAGCTTAATCCACATTTACTATATTTGGTCTCCCTATATCAATAGGTTTCATCTTTCATGATTGTCTTGATTGAAATATGGAATATGTTCAAACCTTCTTTCTTGAGCAAAGGTGTTCCATATTCTTGAAAAACCAAAAAATCAAAAAATTTAAAAAATGTAAAGAGGGTATACCCTAAAAGAAAGATCAAAGGGTAAAAAGAATAAAATGGTAAAAAAAGAGAAAGAAATGAACCCCAAGCAAAAATAGACCAAGGAAAGTGTGCAAATCCAAATGCCACTACTATTTCATTTTTGTAATAAAGCAATTGTGTGCAGCTTGTCAAACCTTTGCCACAATTCATGAATAAGTCAAATTGTTTAAACTTGGCTTACTCATATTTCAATTTCATGTTATAGATTAGAGAATAAATATCTGACCAAACAGTTTAATCTTGGCAGATAAGTAGATAGGTAGAATGAATAAAAGGTGCTCAACAGTTTAATCTGAGCCCTTGGATGTAATAAGGGTAGAAATAGATAGAGTTATCATGTAAAAGAAAAGATTGAAAAGGGTTTGCAAGTCTAAATGCACCCTAATAAAGAAGAGAAAATGGTAGTGTTAAGTAGATAGGGTAGGTAGATGGTGCTGCAAAGTGTTATCTGATGAATGATGCTGCTACATGTTTTTAATCCTTTACTTTCATCACAAATACTAAAGCAGGAAATACACTGGAAAATCATAGCAAGCAAAGTCAAACTCATTAACTTCCCTCATCACTTTCCCCTCAAAAGTTTTACTAATTTCCCCCAAAATACTAAGGTACTTGGAGATCAAAAGGGCTCAAGGCATTTCCTTGACTTTTGGAGGGACCGGACCCTCGGCCTAATGATCAAAAAGACCTAAGTACTTGAGATAATTTATCATTATAATCATTCACCTTTAACCTTGTCCTAAGTAAAATCCTATTTTACTTAGGGAAATCATGCAAAACTCCATAAAAATCCCTCAAAATAACCTGCTATTTTAAGTTTAAGTGTTGAAGATAAGATATTGCAATTTACTTCAGAAGTTATCACTTTCTTAGATGTGCAAAGTGTTTTGAGTTCCCTTGTCCCTTGGTCATATTAATGTTTAACTCTATTTTACTAAATCCCTAGTCAAATGCCCTATCCTAAGTATATAACTCCTTTTTTATAAATACCCCAAAAACCCCTCTATTATAAAGTTTAACCAAAGTAATTATTTCCCCTTGCATTCCAATAAAACCCACTATATAAGCCCTTTGGTTAAATTATATCTTTATATCGTAAACCCGCCCCTATGGTAAGTTAATTACATTTGTTAAATTACCATATAATAAAATAAAAACATATATATGAAAAATAAACTTTAAACATACGATATATATGTTTAAACCCAAAAATATAAATAAAACCTGAAGTTTTTTGAAACTAAACTTTGGAAAATCCCGCGCCAACATGGCTCATCCACCTGGCATTTCACCCGACGTTTTAACCCCACCGCGACCCCTATTTCCTTTATAACCATGGAATTAGTTAATTATCTGAATTAACTAATAATCATACCTTTCCGCCTATTATATGCCCCCCGGGATGTTTAAATAGAGTTAATTGTGTTTTAAAACCCGCCGGGCCCGCACACGAAAACCCCACCATCTATTTGTCCTTTCCGTCGTCCAATCTCCCACTGTAAGATCTACGGCTAGCGTTCATCCCGCTACCCATCCCTTGTCAGCATTTTAACCAGCGGGGGATTAGTGGTATTTGACTAGTCACCCGTCCACGCGTCAACAACTTTGTGGAATCGCTGCCCTCGCGGTTAATACTGCCTTTGCTTATAAGCGGTGCGGGGACTTACCACTTACCGCCCGGCCCCTCCACCATACGTCAGCTCGTACATTGATGACGTCACTCCTCGAAAAACTAAAAAACCCTTTTAACTTGTAAATAAAGCCAATTTTCATGTTTTTTCCGTTATTTTCGTTATTAAACGCGACTGTGCTCTCTGCTACGGTTTTTGAATTTTCATTGAAATCCACTGTTCCATTCAATTTCGCTCCATAAATCCGCCAGACCTGCGTTCAAGCGTCCTCCTGCTACCGCCTGTTACCTGTTAAGAACCAGCTTTCTTCCAAGAACAGGTATTTATCCTATTCCGCCCCGAACTGCAAGTAAAACTCTGTTTTCTTTGTTTTTCGCTGAATTAGTGATTAAAACTCATCACTGAGATCTTCCCCAGAGGTTTTAAAACTATGCAATTGCTCCCTGAACCTACAATTGTGCCAATTTCCTTCAGTAAGATCAAAATCACGCCCGGCCTGTGAAGAAAACCAGAAACCTTTGTTTTGAATCCACAAGAACCAAAATGGAGGCCTCGGCAGCTTTGAATATAACTCCACTGAATGCCCCTCACCGTGAATTGGAATATTTACCTTTGGTAGATAAATATTTCCAAATTAAAGACTTGCATTTTGATGAAAGTCCCCTTTTGAGTTATTGTCGCTGCAGAGACGAATACTCAAAGGGGCAAGATCTTATAGGGTTGTGGGAATCCAATCTCCCAAGGTATCTCATCCCTTCAGTCATTTATTTCCCAGAAATCATCCATTACTGCCATTCAAACTACGATCCCACTCAAAGGGCTGTAATAGCTCCTGATCAAAGTGTTCTGTTTCCCATTACTCCCCAGGCTATCAATGCCATGTTACACTTTGAACCAGACCAAGAACTAGCACCATTGTCCATGGAAGAATTGATTGAGAAGACTAGGCAATTAACTCCAGAAAAGCTAAAATCCATGTGCCAGATTTTCATGTTGCCTGAGCATCAACCTAAGGGGTCTCCTCCCTATGGTTTTTATTATTTCAATCAATTGGGAAGACTCATCCTCAATATGATATCTTTTGTCTTGGGCTTCAAAACCAGTGAATATGTTGATGAGATAACCTTGGTTTTGCTATCCATTTTTACTCTTGGGCAACCTCCTGAGATTAAATATGACTTTGCCTCCTTCATAGCCAACAAGATCCATGATCAGTTCATGAGGCTAGATGATGAAAAAGTTTTTAAATATTCCTCAGTCATCTATCATCTCATTATCTACTATCAGTCAGAAAGATTCCCTTTCCCTGTTCAAAAACTTGATGCCAAGGGGAACCAAAGGTCAGTTATATTTTGGTCTCCCATAATTCATTCTTATGAGTCTCCTTATTCCTATTCTGAGTTTATAGATCTTTTTGTATATCCTGCAACTACATTGTTGACAGGGATTCCTCCCCCAAGACTCAGTAATGAAATAAAAAAAACCTTGCAACTTTCAAGGACCTATAAAGTGGGGGATTGGTATTTGTATCAAGACCATACAGTCATCAGAATCTATGGATGTGAATTACATCCATTCAAGTTACCAAAGTATGTACCCATGAGACTATTTGCCTTGGAATATTTTAGGCAAATGAACAATTCAGATGTGATCCATTTTTGTAATGTGAAAAAGAAAGCTCAACTCCGGATTAAAAGCCAATTAGGTCCCTATATCTGCAATTCTAGAGAGGCTGAGCGAGAAGCAGAGGATATATTACAAAACCGCTGCAAATTTCAAAGAAGCTTTCGTTGGGTTCCTTATGACCCATTTGGTTTCATCTGTGAAAAAAGATTAAAGAACAAATCTTCCCCTTATATCCACCACAAGATTCCTGATATAGAGCAATATGCTAACCAAGATGAATGGGTGGAAAAAACACTTATTGAAGAAGAAAGTGCAGAAGAAAAAATGAATAAAGTTATGAAAGATCTTCAAAATAAATATGACCTAGAATCTTATGGTCAAGTGCAGGTACCCCAAATTGGTACATCTTCAGCAGCAAATCCACAACAGAGATTGCAGGAAGGCAGTCCACCAGTGGCAGCAGAGACAAAAGGTAAAGGAAAGGAACCTGCATTACAGGTGATTGAAACTTTAGTCATGACAAAGAAACCACAAACTTCTAAAGCACCTGAACAATCACAGGTTTCTCCCACTCAGGCAAAGCACACACAAGTTCCAGAGTTACAAACTCCATCAAATGTGGAAATAGGTAAGAAAAGGCAAGTTCCAGATACCACACCTCCTAAAGAGCCTTCAGGAATACATCAAGCTAAAAAACATAAATCAGATCCACTTCCAGAAGTGGAAATCATAGATGAAGTGTTTGATGATGGGAGGGAAGACAGCCAACAAACTGGCACAGTTAGTGAAACAAACACAGGACAGAAAGGGAAAACTTTACAAAAGCAATTAAGTACTGAGGTATCCTCTTTCAGACCACCAAAAACAGATACGGGGGATATTAAAAGAACCTTCATTAATATCAAAGCAAAGAATGATCCATTAAAAATGAAGGTATATGATCAATATATGAAGATGGCTCCCCATAATCAGGAAAGGCTAATGTCAACATTTGACATGTCACAAGGCAAAATGATAATGAGCCACTTCAAGTCAAAGGTGCCAAAACCCATTACTGCAGCTGACTACATCAGGACAAATTTTGAAGTTTTGGCAAAGGACATCCATCCTCTGGACCAGATAGAGCTACACAGACAAACTGGGGAAATGGTCTATTCCACTCTTACCAATAAGGCCTTGGCAGCTATAACGCTGCAGGATTCTTTGAATAACACAACTGCACAATTGCAAATTGAGAGAGCCTCTTCATAGGCCAAAGATAACAGAATAAAGTCTTTAGAAGACATAATCATTGGTTTGGGTCACAACCCCAAAGACATTAAAAGTATTGAGGCATTAATAAAGAAGAAAGATGATGACATAGCTGCACTGAGAAAGCAGCTAAAATTGCCAGCCTCAAGGCACCCTCGGACCCAAGAAGTTCTAAAGGGGAATTCACAGGAAGAAATAATGGAGTTGCTCCTAAATATGACTGAGCGACTAAGTGAAACGGAGAAGGAATTGGAACAAGCTTTGCAGGAACAGGAGACTATCAGGCAGATATCAACCACAGGTACTACAACAACAAGTCAGCAAACACAGCCATCCCAGGTAAACACTTCTGGTTTGAGTTCTGATGAATTAATAAAACAAATGGAAAATCTACAACTAAGGGTCACAGAACTTCAAACCACGAAATTGCAATTAGTAAAATTGGAGGAGAAATATGATACATCTAAAAAGACAGTTGCTGATAACACCAGGGAAATAAAAAGATTAGAAAAATTGGTTTAGGCTTTGGAAAAAGATCTTTCATTGGAAAAGCCTTTAAAGGAAATAAATGACATTCTTTGGGGTAATATCATTGAGTTAATAAAGGGTATTTGGCCCTCTATTCAAGCTATTTTTGAACAAAATGATTTGGTTAAAATAGCCCAAGAAGAAATAAGAAGAACCAGAAATGAATTAAGAGGCAGGCCTGAGCAGGCCAATCAGCTTATTCAATTTTTGAACACCCGGACAAAGCAACAGCTGGCAGTTTTGGGGATTGAAGACAGGACCGGCACAGTTTTGGAAATAAAGAGAGTTTTCATTAAAAGAACTTTCATGCAGAATTTAGAAAGGAAGTGCACATATATTTTGGTTGATATCAATATTTTCAGAGAGAAATTTCAAGATTTGTTGGACAGTGGGTTACCAAGTCCTATGCTCTCAGAGGATCAAATAATGGACTTGGAAACCTATGTAAATAAAATAAATGCTCATGCTCAAAATACAGCTGCTTGTTCTCCTAGTTTACCACAATCAACATTACCAACAGGGAGAAATATCTATGATAGAGTGAGGAATTTATTTCATTTGGAACATGAAATAAAGTATCTATTTCCTAATGAGCCCACCTTTTACAAACTCACAGAAGCAGATGAGACATTGAGAAAACTCAAAAGGACTGTGATACCAGATGATTCATGGTGGAGAGACTTATTGGAAATTCTATAAAAGTTATTTTCGGGATGAGAATTTTATCTTTACTATCAGGTAAATGGTAAAAATGAGTACAGATGAAAGAGTATCAGTTACACAAGTCAAAGAGTATCCGTAAAGACAAAGAGTATCAAACAAGCAAAGAAATTACTCAAGAAGACAGCAACAAGCCCTTTTTCAGCACTTACCTCCAGCACATCCATAAAGAAAGGAAACAGCACATCAGCAGTTACTTATTATTCTATCTACGAGACCATTTGTCTCCTGTTTATTTGTAAATTACTCCTTAGTCACCCCAAATTATGGGCTAGGATAGTGTGAGATATTTTCAATTATTTTGTGTGTAAATAAACCCTCAAAGAGAGTATTGAGGGTGGATTCTATTACTTTGCTGTAACATTGAGATTTTCGGAATAAAAGCATTTTGGAGAAATTTATTCGTGGCTTACTGGATGACGATTTGAAGCTCAGGACTTTTTGCAGGATTCATGTGTTGGACTACGGTTCAATAAGTCTTTCTACCCTTTGTTTTAAGTTTTATATCAGTTTATAATATCATTATGTTCATTTCTGAATAATTTACATAAAGGATTGAATGGAAACATAATTATATTTTCAATTTACTGAAATATGAGTTATTCTTAATGTTTTTCTTCTAAATTAGTTATAAGCATAGTTCTTAAGTATCTTACTTTATGTATTTAAACATTGTTGATTACTATAATAAAGAATTCTTCATTGCTCTTTGTTTGTAGTCATCTCATTTCTTTCTTTTGAACATGGTGAAAGATTCTTGTTGCCTTTCATCCTTGAGATCATCCCATTAGTTTAATTTTAAGGATTGTTCTCTGTCTAGCTATCTTGCCCTGTAATACCATCTTGTGTTTTAGAATAGAAATCCAGTAAAGCCATCCTTTGACTCCATAGCCCAATGGACTGAAAGCCCTCAACCTTGCCCTTAGTTTGTGGATTCCACCATTTTCCCAAAACAAACTCTTGGATCTATAACTAGCCTAAAACCTTCTAAGAACAAAGATAAATTATAAAGAGAGAGCCCTCTCTGGATGCAGTTTGGCTAGATTCTGCATCTAAAAGGTTGGTTTGTGGTTACCTCGGGTATACTTTCCTCTTACACAACTTCTAGGAAAACCTGAGTGATAACATAGTGGCGACCATACTGGGGAATCTGAATCATTTTATTAATACTATTGTTTGATTTATAAGCTATAGACAGAGTCTGAAGATCAGCCAGGTAGCCTTTGAAATTGCTTTTGCTCTGCAATTGCAAAAGTAAATAAATGCTGCTTCAGTCTATCTCTGATTTGGCTTATGTACTGAACCTTAGTTTCAAAATATTCAATCAGATTCTCTAGCTTAACAGATCTTTGAGAAAATTTTAATCACACATCATTATTTCTTGAGGAATTTGTAGAAGTTGTATTCATTCTTTCAATTAAAATCAAAAATTCAAAAAACACATAGTCTAGGAAAACTGGCTTCAGAAAGGATTCGACATACTAGGTCAAACCCTGACCCCAATCCACCACCAATATTTGAAAATCCAAATCTGATTCCTAGGATTCTTAGAAGACAAGGAAGTCAAGAAGGTTCTGAAAGAGGAAGTCAGGAAAGTTCAGGAAGTTCTAGACCACTTTCTAGATCTGCATCTTGTCCTGTGAAAATTATATATATTGATGACATTCCTTTTGATGCACGATTTGAAACATCTTTATTTGTGAATTTTTCTGAAACTGAATTATCCAGATTAGTGCCAGATCCATTGTTCTTTGAAGATTTGCAATACATATTTGTTTCTCATCATCTTGACAGAGAATTACATAACTCTATTCAGTCTGAACAAACCTTTGAAGAAAGTTCAAACATCTCTGTAATTACTGAAGCATCTCCAAGTTCAGTTACTGTTTCTCAAGCTTTTCAAACACCTGTCATCCCTTCTACTCCTCCATCTCCTCCTGCCAGACCATCAACTCCTATTACCCCACTTTATCTTCCAATGGCTAATCGATATGCCCCTTTACAGTTACCAGCCAACCCTCCAGCTTTACCTCAAGATTATCAAAGTAAGATCACACCTTTTGATGGATCGGGTACTTACACAGCTCAACAACACACCAAAAGGATGACTGATTACTTTGAGTTTTACGAGATTGATACTGATAATATCCGAATGAGAATTTTCGTTCAGAGTCTTACTGGAGAAGTTAGAACTTGGTTTAGGGCCCTTGCCCCAAACAGTATTGCTGACTTAGAAGCTTTGTATAGGGAATTTTTGAACAGATGGGAGAAGAAAAAGGATCCTCTTCAGATCCTATCAGAATTTGAGAAATTAAGAAGAAGACCTAACGATACTGTATAAGATTACATCATAAGATTCAATGAAGCATATAACGCAGTTCCTCAAAACCTAAGACCCCCACCTGACTCTGTATTGGTTAAATTTCCAGACGGTTTTGATTCTGACATAGCTTATTCCCTCAGGGAAAGGGCTCCTCAAACACTAGAGGAAATGCAAAGCATAGTGGTGAGTGTAGAAGCAAATCTGATAGAAAAACGAGCCAGAGCTAGGGCAGAAAGAAGAATTCCTATGAATGAAGAACCTTCAGCTTTTGAAAAGAAGCTGGATGTAATCATTAAAGGTATGGAAAGATTAGGAGACAGAGTGGAAACTATTGAAATAAATTCTTCTAGTGACAATCAGAATGTTGCAAGAAACCCAAACTTTAGGAGGAATCTGAATCAAAATAGTGGAAAGAATGTTCCTGACCAGAACATTAGGCCACCTTTCCAAGAAAACTTTGTTGAAGGTTCAACTTCTGAAGAACCTACAGAGGATGTAGAAATAAACAATGTAACTGATGACAAAAATGAACCAGAAGTCTTCCTATCCCAGGATGATCAAGAAAATCATATCCTTGAAACGTTCCAAACTCATTTAGGTGAGACTTTTGATTTTAAGGAAGGCTATGACACAGCAATTTATGAGGTTCATAAACAGTACAACTTGAGAAGTAGACGGATTGATGTGCCAGAGAATAGCAAACAGAAAACTGCAAAACAAAATGTCAAAGGTAAACAAAACATTCCCCCTGTACAAAACAGTCCCCAAGTACAAATTTTGTCTAGAATAACTCCCAACTCTTCAAATCCAATAATTGAAGATGTCTCTGACAACCAACCAAACAATAAACAATAGTCTAATACTTTTCCTCCTATGGGAAACGTAAAAGAATCAGTAGAGGTTAGTCCAGAAACATCTTCAAAACAAAACTTCATTCATGAAAAAGAGAAAAATATTGAAGACCCAAAAAACAGAGAAAACCCAACTGTGCAAAACACTAAAACTCAAACGGAAAAACCTTTCAATCTAGAGGCTGAAATAGGCAAACTAAAGATAGCTGTTCCTTTATCAGAATTGGCTAAACATGATGTCTATAGAAGTCAGATTACCAAGTCCCTAAACATTAACATTACTGGATTGGATGATTCAGTAAACATTCTTGATGATCAACCCAAACTTTTTTTTGGCCCTGAGGTTAATGGCAAACCAGAAAGTGGAGGAACTCCTCCATTTTATGTAAGCCTGAATGTTCATGACAAGATACTCCATAATGCAATGCTTGATTCTGGAGCATCTCATAATTTGATGCCAAAAGCAGTAATGGAAAGATTAAATCTAGATATTACCAGACCGTACAAAGATTTGTTTTCATTTGATTCTAGTCAGGTAAAATGTTTAGGTTTGATTAAAGATTTGTGTGTCACTTTGGTACAATACCCTGCTAAGTCCGTCTTAATGGACATAGTAGTTGCTGATATTCCACCTAAATATGGTATGTTATTGTCTAGATCCTGGGGTGCTAAACTTGGAGGGTCTATTCAACTAGACATGTCATATGCAACTATTTCAGTATTTGGTCAGCCTAAAAGATTATATAGAGAAACCTTGATGAAGTATTTGGTCAGTAGCCATGAGAAGCCTGAAAACTTCCCTGTTTACTCTGTACATTCTGATATGGATTCTTTTATTTTATACAATGCTGAGTTAGATCTTCCTACTGAAATAGAAGCTCCAGAATTGGAAACCATAAACAAAACCATTGTTAAAATTGAAGAAATCTCTGAAAACAAAGAAACAACAGATGATCAAGAAATACCTGAAGAAACTAAACAACTAGCTCCTGTCAAGAAACACTTTAAAACAATTGATGAAGATTATGAACATGAAATTCTATGGCATTTAGAGTTTGATGGCTCAGTAAAAAAACTAGGGGCAGGAGCTGGGATTTGGTTACATAATGTTGAAAATAATCATGCAGAGGGTCATGCTTATAGGTTGAATTTCAAATGCACTAACAACATGGCAGAGTATGAAGCTCTTTTATTAGGGCTTAAACATGTCAAAAAGTTAGGAGCTATTAGGGTATCAATCATAGGAGACTCCGAACTAATCATTCAACAGATTAAAGGAGAATGTTCAACAAAAGACATGAGACTGAAACAATACAGAGAGACAGTTGTAGAGATTCTCAACACATTTTTACAAGCTCAACTTGCCAAGATTCCCAGGAAACAAAATTTGCATGCTCACAGTTTAGCAATGTTTGCTAGCACTTGCAAGTTACCTTTTGACCCTAATCATCAGTTTTCAGCTGAAATTAGGCATAGGCCTGCTATACCAGACAATCTTTTGAATTGGCAAGTATTTGTGAATAACAATCAAATCAATAATTTTTTGACACTTCAAAATGAGTTTTCTAACTATAATATAGATGAGGATATAGCTATTGATGAATCTGATCAAGGAAAAGAACAAAAAATATAAATTTCAAGAGAAAATGAAATTCATATGCTACATCCGACCACATTCACTAAAAAGGACATGCAAAATTTGAAACAAATGGACTCTGATGAAATCATAGAACATGAGACAGAAATCATCAACTTAAAAGATAATCATTTGCCCAAAGGATTAACTCCTTTGGAAGATCTGTTTGACTCAAATGATATTCCATTTAGACCTAAAATGGAACCTGTAAAGGCTGATATGGAAGAATGCAACTTAGGAACCCCAGAAAATCCCAAAATGGTCAAGTTGTCCAAATCTCTTCCAAAATATCAAAAGGTTAAATATGTTGAACTATTAAAAGAATTCCAGGATGTTTTTGCCTGGAGTTATGAAGACCTCAAATCTTATGATACATCCATCATTCAACACACTATACCTTTGAAACCAGACCGGAAACCTTTTAAACAAAAGCTTAGAAGAATAAATCCTGTTTTATTACCCTCAATTGAAAAGGAAATCAAAAGGATGTTTGAAGCAGGGATTATAGCTCCTATCAGATTCTCAGAATGGGTTTCTAACTTGGTACCAACAAGAAAGAAGACAGGAGAAATTAGACTGTGTGTCGACTTAAGAAATTTGAATAAAGTTTCTTTAAAAGACAACTATCCTCTGCCGAAAATGGACCACATTCTGCAAAGGGTAGTAGGATCTTCGAGAATATCGCTACTGGATGGATTTTCAGGGTACAACCAGATTCTGGTTCATCCTGATGATCAGGATAAAACATCATTCACTACACCATGGGGTACGTTTAAATATGTCAAAATGCCATTTGGGCTCAAGAATGCAGGAGCTACATTTCAAAGAGCAATGGATATTGCTTTTGCTAAAGAGATACATGATTTTCTGGTTATTTACCTAGATGATTTAACTGTTTTTTCTAAAACAGATCAAGAACATTTAGATCACCTAAGGCAAGTATTTATAAAGTGCTGAAAATATGGGATTTCTTTAAACCCTAAGAAGTCATTGTTTGGTTTGGAAGAAGAAAAGCTTTTAGGTCATATTATTTCTAAATATGGCATTAGGATTGATCCAGAAATAATTCAAGCAATTTTGCAAATACCCCACCCCAGAAACATAAAAGAGTTGCAAGCATTCATAGGAAAGATTAATTTCTTGAGAAGATTTATTTCTAGTTTAGCTGAGTTACTTAGATTACTTACTAACATGTTGAGGAAAGATTCAAGCATTGACTGGACCGTAGAAGCCAAACAATCATTCGAAGAAATTAAAATGGCTTTAACAAGAACACCAGTTCTGACCAGTCCTAAATTTGACAGAGATTTCATTATTTTTTCATTTGCTTCTGAACATACTGTCGCAGCTGTTTTACTTCAAAAAGATGATCAAGGGTGTGAAAAACCAATAGCATTTTTTAGTAAAGCACTTAGGGATGCATCTTTGAAATACAATATTATGGAAAAACAGGCTTTTTCATTGGTAAAAGCAATTAAAGATTTCAGAGTTTACATATTATATTCTCATGTGATAGCTTATGTGCCTAATGCTGTAGTTAAAGATATTTTGACTCAAGATGGCATTGAAGGTAAAATAGGTAAGTGGATAGCTACCATTTTAGAATATGATATTGAGATTAAACCAACAAAACTCATAAAAGGTCAAGGTTTGGCACAACTCATGACTGAAACTAATTGCCAAGCCTTAGACATTAACGAACTGGATGAAAATCAGGAGATGGCGACTCCACAGATCAGTCAAGCTTTCTTAGATTCACCCTGGTACACTGATATAATTCATGTTTTATTAAACCTGCAAGCTCCTCCAGGGTTGTCCAGAACGAAAAGAAGATTTTTAAAAATGACATCTTTGAAATATTGTATTCTAGATAGCACTCTATTTTGGAAAAAATCATGAAGGAATCTTGTTGAATTGTCTATTAAAAGATGAAACTGATAAAGTTCTTAATGAATTTCATGCAGGGGATTGTGGAGGACATCTCTACTGGAAATCAACTGCAGACAAAATCTTAAGGGCTGGTTTTTACTGGTCAACTTTATTTTCTGATGTTAAGAAATTTGTAACAACTTGTCATAAGTGTCAGATATTTGAGGGTAAAAGAAAGTTGTTACCTTTGCCTTTAAAACCAATTTCCACAGAAAGACCTTTTCAACAATGGGGATTAGATTTTATTGGAGAAATTCATCCCCCTTCTTCAGGGCAACACAGATGGATTTTAACTGCCACAGACTACTTCACTAAATGGATTGAAGCCATCCCATGTAGACAGGCCAATGATTCTATAATCATAGGGTTTTTAGAAACAAATATACTTTCAAGATTTGGCTGTCCAGAAAATATTATAACAGACAATGCTGCTGCATTTAAATCAAAGAAAATGATTAGTTTCTGCCATAAATATCATATTACTTTAGGCCATTCAACAGCCTATTACCCCCAGGGTAATGGACTAGCAGAATCCTCTAATAAAAGCCTTATCAATATCATCAAAAAGTTATTGGAAGAAAACAAAAAGAATTGGCACAAGAAACTGACCAATGCATTGTGGGCAGACAGACTTACAACTAAGAAATCAATTGGGATTAGTCCATATGAGTTAGTTTATGGCCTTGAAGCAAGATTCCCATCATCTTTAGGAATTCCTGTTATGAAATTACTTCAGGAGGCTCAAGTGGAGCCAAATGACATTCAAAGAAGAATTAATCAAACAATCCACCTACAACAAACCAGAGAAGAGGTATACCAAAGATCACAAGTCTTGCAGGAAAAGCTAAAGAAAATGTTTGATAAAAGGACTAAATCAGAAGATTTTCAATTAGGTGATAAAGTCCTGAGATGGGATTCTAGAAGAGAAGAAAAAGGGAAACATGGAAAGTTTGATTTTTTGTGGAAAGGGCCTTATATCATTCATGCCTTGCAGGGAAACAACACTTACTTTTTTAAGGAGTTGGACAATTCAGAATTTGAAGAAGGACCAGTCAATGGTCGAATGCTCAAGCATTATTTTGATCCCATTTACTAGAATGCTTTGATTTTTCTAACTTGTACATAATATATCCTTTTTTCTAATGCAGTTTTGGATTGGATGGTGACTTCTTGGAATTGAAGCCCGAAGTGAAGGCCCTAAGTTCCAAAAGTTTCACTATCATATGTACAATAAAGCTACCAGAAGAAGGAAGATTTCATAGTTAAAGTCAAAAAATTTAAAAAATGTAGAGAGGGTATACCCTAAAAGAAAAATCAAAGGGTAAGAAAAATAAAATGGTCAAAAAGTGAAAGAAATGAACCCCAAGAAAAAAATAGACCAAGGAAAGTGTGCAAATCCAAATGCCACTACTATTTCATTTTTGTAATAAAGCAATTGTGTGCAGCTTGTCAAACCTTTGCCACAATTCATGAATAAGTCAAACTGTTTAAACTTGGCTTAGTCATATTTTAATTTCATGTTGTAGATTAGAGAATAAATATCTAGCCAAACAGTTTAATCTTGGCAGATAAGTAGATAGGTAGAGTAAATAAAAGGTGCTCAACAGTTTAATCTGAGTCCTTGGATGTAATAAGGGTAGAATTAGATAGATTTGCCTTGTAAAAAGAAAAGATTGAAAAGGGTTTGCAAGTCTAAATGCACCCTAATAAAGAAGAGAAAATGGTAGTGTCAAGTAGATAGGGTAGGTAGATGGTGCTGCAAAGTTTTATCTGATGATGATGCTGCTACATGTTTTTGATCCTTTACTATTCATCACAAATACTGAAGCAGGAAATACACTGGAAAAGCACAGCAAGCAAAGTCAAACTCATTAACTTCCCTCATCATTTTCCCCTCAAAATTTTTACTAATTTCCCCCAAAGTACTAAGGTATTTGGAGATCAAAGGGCCTCAAGGCATTTCCTTGACTTCTGGAGGGACCAGACCCTCGGCCTAATGATCAAAAAGACCTAAGTATTTGAAATAATTCATCATTATAATCATACACCTTTAACATTGTCCTAAGTAAAATCCTATTTTACTTAGGAAAATCATGCAAAATTCCATAAAAATCCCTCAAAATAACTTACTATTCTAAGTTAAATGTTGAAGATGAGATATTGCAATTTACTTCAGAAATTATCACTTTCTTAGATATGCAAAGTTTTTTGAGTTCCCTTGTCCCTTTGTCATATTTACATCTAACTCTATTTACTAAATCCCTAGTGAAATGCCCTATCCTAAGTATATAACTCCTTTTTTATAAATACCCAAAAAAACCCTCTATTATAAAGTTTAACCAAAGTAATTATTTCCCCATGCATTAACATAAAAACCCACTATACGCCCTTTGGTTAAATGTATCATTATATCATAAACCCGCCCCTATGGTAAGTTAATTACATTTGTTAATTTACCATATAATAAAATAAAAAAACATATATATGAAAAATAAACTTTAAACATACGATATATATGTTTAAACCCAAAAATATAAATAAAACCTGAAGTTTTTCGAAACTAAACTTTGGAAAATCCCGCGCCAACGTGGCTCATCCACCTGGCATTTCACCCGACATTTTAACCCCACCGCGACCCCTATTTCCTTTATAACCATGGAATTAGTTAATTATCTGAATTAACTAATAATCATACCTTTCCGCCTATTATATGCCCCCCGGGATGTTTAAATAGAGATAATTGTGTTTTAAAACCCGCCGGCCCCGCGCACGAAAACCCCACCATCTATTCGTCTTTTCCGCCGTCCGATCTCCCACTGTAAGATCTACGGCTAGAGTTCATCCTGCTACCCATCCCTTGTCAGCATTTTAACCAGCGGGGGATTAGTGGTATTTGACTAGTCACCCGTCCACGCGTCAATAACTTTGTGGAATCGCTGCCCTCGCGGTTAATACCGTCTTTGCTCATAAGCGGTGCGGGGACTTACCACTTACCGCCCGACCCCTCCACCATACGTCAGCCCGTACATTGATGACGTCACTCCTCGAAAAACTAAAAAAAAACCTTTTAACTTGTAAATAAAGCCAATTTTCATGTTTTTCCGTTATTTTCGTTATTAAACGCGACTGTGCTCTCTGCTACGGTTTTCGAATTTTCATTGAAATCCACTGTTCCATTCAATTTCGCTCCATAAATCCGCCAGACCTGCGTTCAAGCGTCCTTCTGCTACCGTCTGTTACCTGTTAAGAACCAGGTTTCTTCCAAAAACAGATATTTATCCTATTCCGCCCCGAACTCCAAGTAAAACTCTATTTTCTTTGTTTTTCGCTGAATTAGTGATTAAAAATCATCACTGAGATCTTCCCAGAGGTTTTAAAACTGTGTAATTGCTCCCTGAACCTACAAATTGTGCCAATTTCCTTCATTTTAGAAATCACGCCTAGCCTGTGAAGAAAACCAGAAACCTCCATTTTGAATCCACAAGAACCAAAATTGAGGCCCCGGCAGCTTTGAATATAACTCCACTGAATGCTCCTCACCGTGAATTGGAATATTTACCTTTGGTAGATAGAGATTTTCAGATTAAAGACTTGCATTTTGATGAAAGCCCCCTTCTGAGTTTTTGTCACTGCAGAGACGATTATTCAAAGGGGCAAGATGTCATTGGACTGTGGGAATCCAATCTCCCAAGGTACCTCATCCCCTCAGTCATCAATTTCCCAGAAATTATCCACTATTGCCATTCAAACTATGATCCCACTCAAAGGGTTGTAATAGCTCCTGATCAGAGTGTTCTATTCCCCATTACTCCCCAGGCCATCAATCAAATGCTACACTTTGAACCTGACCAAGAATTGGCACCTCTGTCTATGGAAGAATTGATTGAGAAGACTAGGCAATTAACTCCAGAAAAGCTAAAATCCATGTGCCAGATTTTCATGTTGCCTAAGAATCAACCTAAGGGGTCTCCTCCCTATGGTTTTTATTATTTCAATCAATTGGGAAGACTCATCCTCAATATGATATCTTTTGTCTTGGGCTTCAACACCAGTGAATATGTTGATGAGATAACCTTGGTTTTGCTATCCATTTTTACTCCTAGGCAACCTCCTGAGATTAAATATGACTTTGCCTCCTTCATAGCCAACAAGATCCATGATCAGTTCATGAGGCTAGATGATGAAAAAGTTTTTAAATATTCCTCGGTCATCTATCATCTCATTATCTACTATCAGTCAGAAAAGTTCCCTTTCCCTGTTCAAAAACTTGATGCCAAGGGAAACCCAAGGTCAGTTATATTTTGGTCTCCCATAATTCATTCTTATGAGTCTCCCTATTCTATTCTGAGTTTATAGATCTTTTTGTATATCCTGCAACTACATTGTTGACAGGGATTCCTCCCCCAAGACTCAGTAATGAAATAAAGAAGACCTTGCAACTTTCAAGGACCTATAAAGTTGGGGATTGGTATTTGTATCAAAACCATACAGTCATCAGAATCTATGGATGTGAATTACATCCATTCAAGTTACCAAAGTATGTACCCATGAGACTGTTTGCCTTGGAATATTTCAGGAAAATGAATAATTTAGATGTGATCCATTTTTGTAGTGTGAAAAAGAAAGCTCAACTCCAGATTAAAAGCCAATTAGGTCCCTTCATCTGCAACTCTAGGGAGGCCGAGCGAGAAGCAGAAAATATATTACAAAGGAAGTTCCAAAGAACTTTCCGTTGGGTTCCTTATGACCCATTTGGCTTTATTTGTGAAAAGAGATTAAAGAACAAATCATCCTCTTATATACACCACAAGATTCCTGAACTAGAACAATATGTCAATCAAGAAGAATGGGTTGAAGGAACACTTGTTGAGGAAGAGAGTGAAGCTGATAAAATGAACAAAATGATGAAAGATCTTCAGAAGAAGTATGACCTAGAATCTTGTGGTCAAGTGCAGGTACCCCAAATTGGCACATCTTCAGCAGCAAATCCACAGCAGAGATTGCAGGAAAGCAATCCACCAGTTGCAGCAGAACCAAAGGGCAAAGGAAAGGAACCTGAAATCCAGGTCATTGAAACTTTGGTCATGGCAGAGAAACCACAAACTTCCAAAACACCTGAACAATCACATGTTTCTCCCACTCAGGAAAAGCACACACAAGTTCCAGAGTTGCAAACTCCATCAAATGTGGAAATAGGAAAGAAAATGCAGGTTTCAGACACCACTCCTCCAAAAGAAACCTCACAGGTACATCAAGCTAAAAAACATAAATAAGATCCACTTCCAGATGTGGAAATTATAGATGAAGTGTTTGATGATGGAAGGGAAGACAGTCAACTAACTGGCACAGTTAGTGAAACAAACACAGGACAGAAAGGAAAAGCTTTACAAAAGCAATTAAGTACTGAGGTATCCTCTTTCAGACCACCAAAAACAGATACAGGGGATATTAAAAGAACCTTCATTAATATTAAAGCAAATAATGATCCATTAAAAATGAAGGTATATGATCAATATATGAAAATGGCTCCTCATAATCAAGAAAGGCTAATGTCAGCATTTGACATGTCACAAGGCAAAATGATAATGAGCCACTTCAAGTCAAAAGTGCCAAAACCCATTACTGCAGCTGACTACATCAGGACAAATTTTGAGGTTCTGTCAAAGGATATTCATCCTCTGGAGCAGATAGAGCTACACAGACAAACTGGGGAAATGGTCTATTCCACTCTTACCAATAAGGCCATGGCAGCTATAACGCTACAGGATTCTTTGAATAACACAACTGCACAATTGCAAATTGAGAAGGCCTCTTCACAGGCCAAAGATAACAGAATAAAGTCTTTAGAAGACATAATCATTGGTTTGGGTCACAACCCCAAAGACATTAAAATTATTGAGGCATTAATAAAGAAGAAAGATGATGACATAGCTGCACTGAGAAAGCAGCTAAAATTTCCAGCCTCAAGGCACCCTCAGACCCAAGAAGTTCTAAAGGGGAATTCACAGGAAGAAATAATGGAGTTGCTCCTAAATATGACTGAGCGACTAAGTGAAATGGAGAAGGAATTGGAACAAGCTTTGCAGGAACAGGAAACTATCAGGCAGACATCAACCACACGTACTACAACAATAGGTCAGCAAACACAGCCATCCCAGGTAAACACTTCTGGTTTGAGTTCTGATGAATTAATAAAACAAATGGAAAGTCTACAACTAAGGGTCACAGAACTTCAAACCACGAAATTGCAATTAGTAAAATTGGAGGAGAAATATGATACATCTAAGATGACAGTTGTTGATAACACCAGGGAAATAAAAAGGTTAGAAAAATTGGTTCAGGCTTTGGAAAAAGATCTTTCATTAGAAAAGCCTTTAAAGGAAATAAATGAAATTCTTTGGGGTAGTATCATTGAGCTAATAAAGGGTATTTGGCCCTCTATTCAAGCTATTTTTGAACAAAATGATTTGGTTAAAATAGCCCAAGAAGAAATAAACAGAACCAGAAATGAATTAAGAGGCAGGCCTGAGCAGGCCAATCAGCTTATTCAATTTTTGAACACCCGGACAAAGCAACAGCTTGCAGTTTTAGGGATTGAGGACAGGACCGGTACAGTTTTGGAAATAAAGAGAGTTTTCATCAAAAGAACTTTCATGCACAATTTAGAAAGGAAGTGCACAGATATTTTGGTTGATATCAATATTTTCAGAGAAACATTTCAAGCTTTGTTGGACAATGGGTTACCGAGTCCTATGCTCTCAGAGGATCAAATAATGGACTTGGAAACCTATGTAAAGAAAATAAATGCTCATGCTCAAAATACAGCTGCTTGTTCTCCTAGTTTACCAGAATCAACATTACCAACAGGGAGAAATATCTATGATAGAGTTAGGAATTTATTTCATTTGGAACATGAAATAAAGTATCTATTTCCTAATGAGCCCACCTTTTACAAACTCACAGAAGCAGATGAGACATTGAGAAAACTCAAAAGGACTGTGATACTAGACGATTCATGGTGGAGAGACTTATTGGAAATTCTATAAAAGTTATTTTCAGGGTGAGAATTTTATCTTTACTATCAGGTAAAAGGATAAAAATGAGTACAGATGAAAGAGTATCAGTTACACAGGTTAAAGAGTATCCGTAAAGACAAAGAGTGTCAAACAAGCTAAAAAATTACTCCAAGGGACAGCACCGAGCCCTATTTCAGCACTTACCTCCAGCACATCCACAAAGAAAGGAAATAGCACATCAGCAGTTACCTATTATTCTATCCACGAGACCATTTGTCTCCTGTTTACTTGTAAATTATTCCTTAGTCACCCCAAATTATGGGCTAGGATAGTGTGAGATATTTTCAATTATTTTGTGTATAAATAAACCCTCAAAGAGAGTATTGAGGGTGGATTCTATTACTTTGCTGTAACATTGAGATTTTCGGAATAAAAGCATTTTGGAGAAATTTATTCGTGGCTTACTGGATGACGATTTGAAGCTCAGGACTTTTTGCAGGATTCATGTGTTGGACTGCAATTCAATAAGTCTTTCTACCCTTTGTATGAAGTTTTATATCAGTTTGTAATATCATTATGTCCATTTCTGAATAATTTACATAAAGGATTGAATCAGAACTTACTTAATTGTACTCTGATTTCAGATGTGATTATTCTTAATGTTTTCCTCTAAATTGGTTATAAGCATGAATTCTTAAATGCTCTTGCTTTGCTAATTTAAACATTGTTGATTACTATAATAAAGAATTCTTCATTGCTCTTTGTTTGTAGTCATATCATTTCTTTCTTTTGAACATGGTGAAAGATTCTTAGCTGCCTTTCATCCCTTCAAAATCATCCCATCCACTCTAAATTTTAAGGATTGTTCTCTGTCTAGCTATCTTGCCCTGTAAAACCATCTTGTGTGTAGAATAGAAATCCAGTAAAGCCATCCTTTGACTCCATAGCCCAATGGACTGAAAACTTTCAACCTTGCCCTTAGTTTGTGGATTCCACCATTTTTCAAACAAACTCTTGAATCTATACCTAGCCTAAAACCTTCTAAGAACAAAGATAAATCATAAAGAGAGAGCCCTCTCTGGATGCAGATTGGCTAGATTCTGCATCTGAAGGTTGGTTTTTGGTTACCTCGGGTATACTTTCCTTTTTCACAACTTCAAGGAAAACCTGAGTGATAACAGAGTGATGTTGCTATTTCACATAGAGGATCAGCCAGCGATATTTTATGACATAAAATATCAAGTTGTTGCAACAACGTTTTACTTAATTCGAGAGCCTCTATTTTGAATTGATCAATTCCAGGATACTCCTTAAATTTTTGTATTTGTGCTTCTAACAAAGCACTTTGTTCTTCTTTGGCCATGTTTTCCTATTGATGCATTACCTATAATTTGTTTAGTTCTTGTGATAGCTATTGTTCTTTATGTATAGCTTGTTGGTCAAGCTTTTTTTTCTCAACATTCAGTTACTCTTTAAGCTGCTCAATCTTTTAACTTTCTTCAATTATCTATTGTTCTAGATGTACTATTTTTTGTTGATCCACTGTTGCATTTTCTTCCAGCATCGCTATCTTTTGATCTTTTTCCTTTATTAATTGACTGACTTCGGAGGCTTTTTCCATTGTCGCTTCCATATAAGCCCCTGCATACTAAGATAATTTAGTTAAATCCTATGAAGGATTAACTTCAGAGTTCTTGCAGACAACATTCATTAATTCGACCTGGGAAGATGAAAATAAACCCTGATCGATTTTTCTTTTCTTCTTTTGTTTTCTAACTGCAACCCTATGCTTTGGACTGTAGAAGACATCCAAGGACGGTATATCTTCAATTCTTAATACAGTCTCTTCAGAAGGATTTTCTGGAATAATCTCAACATCTTGTCTATTAGTATTGTTGACTATTCCTTCAACTGTAACATTGGTGACCAAAGGTTATTGTGTTGCGGGCGATTTCATTGTAGACACATTCTGGGAATCATTTTGACTCTGGACTTTCCGATCAAATTGTTCCCATTCCTTTAATAAATTTTAACGATCATGTATATCCATTTCAGAGGAATCGCCATATTTTTTACCTATTTTTTCCTGTTCAGTTTGAATGTCATCCTTATTCCCTGTATTCTTCTCTTCATTGTTTTCTTCCTGTTGCAGTAGAGTAGTTCTCAATTGATCAAGAGGTATTGTTAGTAGTCTCTTATTTCTGAACTATAGGAACTCTTCCATGCCAGTTGCTCCAAATTTTCAATTTGTGAAATGTTTAGCCTGTGAAAATCTTTCGGCCGAGGCAAATAGATCATCAAAATCAGCATATTCATGTTCAAATTTAGCAACCTGTACCATAGATGTAAAGTTATAGTAAATTTTCTTTGGATCATACTGTCATTTGGGGATGGTTGCCAATCTGAGTTCTTTTATTTTTTGGGCTTCTTTCTCTTCCTATTTAAAATCATTTAGAGAAAAAGATCCACATCGGAGGGGAAATGTAGGCCACATCAGCTTCTTTGAATTCTTTATATTTTGAGACATCCCTTTCTTTGTTATTTGATAAGCTATTTCTCGGGCTAACAATTTATCAGGAATGTATAAGGATAGAACATGAGGATGAGTGATACTTCCAAATATCCGGATATAGGTGAATTTTTCTTCTCCAAACCAGCTTCTGATTGAGGTTAGGTCAATGCTGGCCTCATCGGATAACCTTGGAGCGGGCTTGTTGAATATAAATTGATGAACTGGAAAGATAAACCCATGTAAAATTATGTATATATGGTCTTTGTAATAGGCCTTCCACAGATATTTGTGATAAATATGGATAGAAATAGGGCTTTGAGGAGTCCACTTCCAGCCTAAGATAGGGAATTCAGAGTTGAAAAATATGGTGTCAATGATATAAGCACTCACGTAAAATGGAGGTATTATCCGAGTAGTTACAAACCTATTTTTCCTATAATCAAGGATTTTACTTTCCATTTTATCAGATAAAATGGTTGCCTAATCCATGATGTAGGAGTTAACAATGCCTTCAATTAAAGGTATTGTCTCAATAGAAAAAAAAATCTGAGTTGACGGTTCCAAATAATATACACATCATAGCTGGAGCGTAGCAATAAGGAGACGCCAAGGATTCTATGGAATACATACCCGAAGATTCATACTTTTGTTTTTCTGGAAAATTCCTCCAATATTTAATGGGGTTTGACTCCACTTCATTTTCTTTGGCGAAGTCTTCCAAAAATGCTTTGTTGTAGATTTGCTGAGGGTCTGGTAGGTGATACATCTTCTTGATGTCTTCTGCTTTGAAAGAACCGAACATCCTTCTGTCCGACATAAAGAATGCTTTGTTTGTTAGATTGATGCTCTATATCACCCATCTTACCAAGTCATTATATGGGAGAACATTTGTGCGAGCTGCTACTTTGTGAAGAGAGGAGCTCGCCAATTCTTTAAGAGTGCTTTCTGATCTTTTATCTGAATCTGCCTTCGGTTCTTCTTATGATATTATAGTTGGATCTTCTGCTTCTAGTAGATTGTGAACTCCTTCCCATGAAGTTTTTCCAAGACCCAGATAGGTAGTATCAATTACTAATACCAATTTAGCTCGTTGATATTTTGGAATGACGGGAACCTTCGCTTTTTTAGATCTCTTAGACATTTCATGGTTCGTAGGTTTTTCTCAAGTCTGCATAATAGAACAAATTAGCAGAATGATGGAAAAATTATTTTAAGAAAGAATACAAAACAAAGAGGAGCTAATGGCATTTAATCACAACAAAGATGACAGATTAAAGAAATATTATTACATCGAATATCAAATCCACGAAGGATTTCAACCATTATTATCTTTTAATGATTTTCTCGTATAATGTGAGATTTTAATGCCATTATGGGTTGTCTCGTCGCACATTTATAACGGTCCATTTGTAGCAGTAATACCATAATTTTTTCACTCTCCGATTAATGATGATTTCGTATCAGAGATCTTAAGTCTCAAGGGTTAGGCTTAAGTTTTCTATTTGATATCTATGATTGAGATTATTATTGAGCTGGCATGGGGGGCGCGGTACTTTTAAATAATAACAAATTAATGAGATTTTCTTTATAAATGATCTATTTAATAAAACATTTGTGTATTTAATACTTCATGTTTTCATTACGGGAAGTGTGATTTTGTAATAATGATATCGCATCGCAGATTTTTGGAGGAGTGCCTTTGGATATGAGTCATGTGTTTTTACCGATAAGCGATTGTGATTATCTCATCGGAACTTTTAAAAAGGGCACAAAAATGTGATATTACTTCACTGATTTGCGATTGCGATCGGGTTTATCACATCGGAACTTTTCAAATTGGAAGGTTTGGACTCATGCTCATGCGATATGCGCTTTTGCGATTACTTAATCGTAAATCAAGGTTGAATGATAATACAATTGATTCTATACTTTGAATATGAGAAATGCGATAAAAGGCCTTTATGTTTTATTTTTTGTTAAATAAGTCCTTTTTCATTGGGGTTCGATTCTTTTTCATGATAGATCGGATTTCCTCAAAAAAATTTATTGATTCTATAACTATTCAAAGAAAAAGGGGACCCATTTCTTATTAAAAATTAATAGAAAAAATTGAAATGGGGAGGGTTGTTTTTACAGCACAACAAGTTCCTAAACTCTCTGTGAAATCCGTGATCTTTTAGGTGGTGGATCATCATACTTGGGTGGCTTAGAAAGATGAACGGGTAGGTACATACCATTATCATCAGATGTGACGACAAAAAAAAATTTGATGCCATTGATTTGATCAAATTTAATATTTAGAATATGAGACTCTTAATAGATAAATAATTTGGATAAATAAATTGGAGAAAGCCCTTAAATATTTAAAGTTGGTGCATATCCTTCCTGACCAATGAGATATTTATGATTAAACAAATCATGAATATTAGATTCAATCTCTTCATATTATGACCACGAAACCACAACATCCTATACCAAGTTATGATCGTGATCAGAAGAATAAGGATCTAGTATTACAAAATCGTCAAACATATCCAGGTACAATGAATGGTGTGTTAGAGGTAAAAAATAGATGAGAAGTGTGAGGAGGAGAGGCTTTCGTTGCAGTTGAATCTGATTCAAAATTGATTTCTTGCATACCAATATCAACTTGCAATAATAATATATCAACATAATCTTTTTCAGGATAATGGTCAAATAATGGCATGCCAATATGGTTCTCAGATTGACATTGAACTTCTTGAACATGATACATTAATCCTTCAATATCCAGACAATATGATTCTCTTAGTTTAATATAATAAGATGTATGTAGCGGAGGAACTGAAAGATCATCCCATCCTACAACTAAAGATTGCAAACCACTCAAATCATATTGTAGGTATAGATCTTTCGAGGAAAATAAAATATCATTTACTACGCTTGGGAACTCATCACTAGACTTATATCAAAAGAAACATGAATATCAAGGTGATGGTTGTCCAAGATTTCAACTTGACTAGGGATATTTATATTATTTAATTGATTACCAAGATCACAATGTGATTGATTATCCTTATGATATGAAGTAATTTGACAGAAAGGATCAATGTAGAAAGTGTCTTCAGCCTTTTTCTCCTCTACATGTGAAATATAGCTACTTTGTACCTGATCACTATGTGAACCAAAAAATCATGAAATATAAGTATCCATAGCAATTATCGATGGAGTGGATTAATTAAGTAAATCCGAGTATAGTGAATCATCAGGTGCAAATGACATAAGATGACATGTATCCCTTGGAGAGGCACTATTTTCAATTAAATATTATTTAGGATTAATATCACATGCACTAATTTCATCTTAGAAAACTAAGGGATCAACCTTCAGGCTAGGTTTCATAGGATTATGATAACATTCATAGTGTTCCTGGATGAGACCTTGATCATAGTAACGAAATGTAAGTAAGATAAGTGGATCAATAAGTCAATTTTCAAATTTAGTAATGTCAACATCGAAAGGAGTAGGAGAGGGGATGAAAGGAGTGTTATATTCCTCCCCTAAGATTAGAGATGTGTCATGATTGATAAGAGTTCAAAGAGCACTATTAACCAAGGATTCTGATTCAGATTGTTTCAAAAAGATTTGAACTAAGTGTTGAAATTTTTCCTTAAAGAAATCCCAATCCATTTCTTCTTCAATAAACTCATAACATAGGTGAATAAATATATTATAAAAATCCTCTATTGATTCATCAAATTGCATTATAAGTTGTCTAATATGTTTATAAACATATAGGTAATAATACTTTCCAAAGGCTTGTCAAAGCTCCTTGAAGAGTTGTTCAAATTAATGAATGGAAATAGTTGGTAAAGTATGACACCACGACTTAACTCAACCTTAATGAGTGAGGCCGAATAATTTAGAAGCATCATCTTCACAATTAATTTTTTGAGATTCAAAAAACCTGAGAAAATGAGATGTATATTCAGCTATAGATATTTCACACTTGCCATCAAGCCTTCATTGAGACAAGTTGTAACAAAGTTCCATGGGTATTGAAAGTTTAATATGGGGTCTATTAGAAAAAAATCCAGCAAGTAAAATTTGGGAATGAACCATTGAATATAAGAGATTCAAAACAAACTCAACGAGCTCAACTTTTCATCTGGACATCCTTCTGGCACCAATTGTTGATGGTGCTATAAATCCATCAACCAATGGTGTCACCCCCTAGGAAGTGTTGGAAACCTTTTAGAACTACTTAGAGGGGGAAGGATGGGTGGGGGGTGGTGAATTAGAAGTGTGAATTATTAAATATTTGTTTCATTTTAAACTTATTTATTGAATTACATATATTGACCAGCAACACATTAGATTATCTCATGCATTAAAACCATATAAGTAGCTAAAAAAATACAACTCTGAGAGAAACAATAATCAACACATAAAAAACACATCCATAGAAGAGACACAACGTTCAAGTGGAAAACCCCTTGTCAGGAAAAAAATCACCCTTGTTGATGTTGTGTTGCTATAAATATTCTATTAAGAAAATATAGTATTTTACATAGATTGTTGACTCTAAACAAATAGGAGACTCGACCTCATATACAATCAGTTGACTCCCAACAGTATGGGGACTTGATTATACTAATCAACGCAAAATACTATGTTATCCACATATCTACATACTAGCATCCATTGAAAGCCACTACGATCAATCGATCCTCGCCCAAATCCGATTGGACTATCCAACTACCATTGGATTGAGAAATTGTTCCTTTTTTTGAAACTTCGCAATCACTGCTCCACATCCATGAAGTCACTTATCCTCTACTCTATCTGTACATCCTTTTATATATATTCAAATGAGATCAAAAAAACTCTACTCAACTCTTTTCGGCACTGCAATACGACCTGTAGCAGTAAGATATCATCATCAAATAAAATAGAAATGCAACAAATATAAGATCTCTAGTCAAGAAAAATAGTGGCCACAATGTATCCAACGAAAACTGAATAATATCACTAGCAGATAAAAAAAAAAATCATAAGAAACTACCACACCAAAATATGAATGCTTCATGATACATTCAACAACATAAGAAACTATGGATATATGCAAAATTAACCAGCATCTCTTGCAAAAACAATGTGAGAATCACTAATATGAAGCTCCATCAATACCAAACTTTGATGCAACTCCCTACATCACTAATATGAAATATGGAGATATGAAGAAATTAAGCTCAGTAATGGCTCTGGAGAATACTCACACAATGCAGCCTTCACTCATTCTCTATCACACTCAACGAACCAATAGTTAGGTCCAAAATGATTTATATAGAATGTGATGGGAGAAATTGACCTTAGGGTTGTGATCAAGAGTGAAAAAATTTGACAAAATCAATCCATGATCACCACTACTTGTGCACTTAAGGTGTTCACATCATTGGATGACCTCTTTAAACCATTTTCATCATTTACATCTTAATCTAGAAGACTCTAGGAATTTCCATGTCGAATTAATTCCGATTTGCATGAGGAATGCATAGAAATTCAATTTTAGGATGTATACATGACTTTCCTTAATAGAACCTGTGTATATGTGGGTTTCCTTCATAAGCGCTGTGTATGCCTCTTAAAACTGAGTTTTCTCAATATTTTTACAACCCTGATCTTGCATTTGATCAACTCCAAACTTCCATGACTTGTTTATCTCCTTGGGAGGGATATATTAACGTTGTAGAGCCTCTGAAAACCCATGACAATCCATTGATAACCATGAAAAAATTATCCCAATTGTCATTTCCAAGTTGACGTAAGAGGCCAACAAACATAGGTAGGAAATACTTCCAATAAGTCCTCCACAAGACGCAACACTATGGACAGGCCTGCAACACTTTGCAACATCATGATGAGGCCACCATCACTGCATCAATTCATCTCCAGGAACACAAGCATAAAGACCTAGATGAATACCTAACATGCCAACTAAACAAGTCTTTCATCGCAACAACATGAATGAAAATTGGGCCATCATCTCCATCACATGTAGACCTGCATCATCCACCTATAGCAGCATCAACAATGCCTCCAATCATTACACATGCTAAAATATACTAACACAAGACGACTAAAGGCAACGCCTCCATGAACACCACTAGCACATGAGGAACGATCAACCACACCAATGCCATCACACGACCAATATTAAAATGCTAACATCAAGATTTGACATCAATTCCAACATAACCATCTCAATTCCAACTCAACCAGCTACAAACCATGCTACAATGAAGGCATACAAACATCAACTACACTACATAGGCTTGACATGAATGCCAACATAATATAGCTTCCATCATGAACCAATACCAACATCAACTAGATGGAACCATGCACACCATAATGCCAACAATATCCCCCTTTTGCATGGATGGAAACCACACATACAACCTCCAGAAAAAATTCCTCTATCACTCCCCCTTTGAAATTAGTAGCAAAGGGACAAATCCATGTGAATAGGAAACACGAATTGAAGCACAATCACCATAATAAATGATCTCTACATGCCTTAAAAAGTGATTGATATCAACCAATGACCATACTCTCCACATCAGTAGGAAAAACAAACACATATGACCAACATACAACCAGCCTTTAGCATCAACAACAATATGCCAACATAAGGCAACCATAAGAAACATCAATTACAATATGCACATGAAGCAATAATCCAACTCTCCATGGAAACTACATAGCAGAAAATACATGCATATCTCAAATAAGTAACATCAATAGCCAATAACAAAATCTTTGCTCTTATAAGACAAGAACCCCAACAGTCATAGTATAACATGAGGCACACCATAAACACCTCTAAGTGGATCATAATGCCAGAAATGTATGGCTAAAGTAAACAAGAGAAAATAATGTTCCCCCCGAACACACGTCATCTCCAAAATCAGCTACAACCTGTAATGAACCACTTTTGCTACAAACATTAATGTGTCACTTCCAGAGGAAGAAGTACAAGGTTGACCAAAATAGCACATGACCATGACTATATGAAATATACATTACAAATACATGGTTGTAGTAGTGTCATAATACCTCATACACACCTCACAACTAGATGACCCTATGATACATAAATTACAAGTACATGTATTCATGATCATTTTACATTGATATATCAATAAATACATGGCTACTATGATCTCCTCTTATGGGCCGGTGACTCAAATACATGACATATAATTATTTTTGCATCAACATTATCTCATACATGTGGATGAAAAATGACTCCATAAGAATCCTCCATAACATGCCTATCAACATAATAACGCAAAACACTAATGGATGGACCCAATACCACTGTAAAATTATTAAACAATGGTAAATACATCAATACAATAAGCTTCATATAACATATTATACATGGCTGGTCCATTTCAAAAATATCCTCTATACGGTGGTTGTAACAATGATCACATTATATGCATGGTTCGACATCTTTTCAACCAACTTTTCAGTGAAACCAAAATAATATATATGGATGAAGAAGTGTACTATTTTCACTCATCAAAACATATGTAGAATAACTAAAAATAATAAATTTAAAATAGTGAAGAATATGCCAAATATCATATGTAAATCTCATACCATGCATATATCCCCTTGAGCTCAATATACCTCCAAACGAGAAGATGATCCTGTGGACCTAAATGTGCATGCGATTCAAATGAAATCATAAATAGTTTTTCCAATAACCTGTATTAAAAAACCACCATAAGCTTCCCCTAAGGTTATGTATCTCCCATGAACTCTGCATTCCTCTATAAATAAGCAAGAAATAATCATGGACGACGGGAGGGGGTGTTATTCACTAATTGAATAGTTGTTTCTCCTTCTTCTGCCACAAGGTCTTTAGATGTTTATTTTCTTCCTTCACTAGTTTTTTGCTACCTCCACTCTTCTTTTGTTGCTCTTCATAGTTTTTCCTTGAGTTTTTCCACATGCCCAATATATGTAGCAAGAGGATTTCCATATGGCCAAAATTATCGCATGTATAGCACTCCACATGGCTAAGATATGTAGCAATAGGATTAGATCTCTTGCTGCTCATGCTAGATATAAACCTTGTATGAAATGTGTTTCCCTTCCATTATTTATATTTTCAATCAGATGCCTTATGGTAAAATAGTTTACATGAGTAGCAATAACCATAAAAACAATGATTATAGCTATTTGCCAATATCCTTAGCTGTTGAAATTGTTGCAAGCTACATTGATTATATTTATGCATTTTGTTCCTACAGTTAGATGCAACATTCCCAAATTTGTGATAATTGTAATTTATACATTATGCAAACAAGAAACAAAATTACTTTGATTCCTTTGAAGCCATACATATATACCACGATTATCTCTTGGAGCAAACAATTTTCTAAATTTAGGTGCTCCTTGAGGTTTTCTTTTCTGTTGTCATTGGTTCTGGTTGTTGATTTGTTGCTAGTTTTACTTCTTGTTTCCTTCACTCTCACTTTTGCTACTAGTATAGTTTGCTACAGGCTTCTTAAGTTCTTATTTATTTTTTTTACTTACATTCAAACTGTACTATCCTTTTTGAAATCCAAGACCAGATTTATCCAATGCTAATCTCTGGATCGCAAGAAAACTATCAAAGACCACAACACTCTTCTCCACCTTATGTTGTTTTCTAAAGGACACCACTTCAGCTTCTAGTCTCTCATACTCGTTTTCTTTTTCTTGGTATTTCTTTCTCATACCTTCCTCAACCTTTATTTATTCTGCCATTTTATCTTTAAGTTGGCATTCTCTTCCTTGAGCTTGGCCTCCTTATCATCTCATATATGCAATAATTTTTCTTAATCCTTGAATTCAATTGTTACTGTCAGCTCTAAGACCCTTAATATCATTCTCATCTTCACTAGGCACTTTAGCATGATCAAAATTATAACTTAAATGAAAATCATTAATATTTATACCTTTGGATTAAATATATTTTGGTTTCTTATCATCATCAACTGCATCATTTTCACTAAAATAACGAGACTCTTATGGATGAGATTATTGAATTCGTATTCCCTTCTTATTCTTCTTCTTGTTTTTCTTCTCGTTTCTCTTTTTCTCAAACTCCTTATCTTTCTGGTACCATGTAGAAGCATGGATTCTAGCTTGTCCAACATTTCTTTAGCATATATTAAACCTACTAGCCTCTACATATCATCAACATGAATATTATTTTACATTGTGCATATATCTTGTGCATCTTGTGATCTAGATGGATATTGGTGGCCATCCAACCTATTCCACTTGGACCCCACCATTGTTTCCTACAATTTTTCAGTTTCAGCACAGTTTACTATTCATTAGAGAACTTTGGAGGTCTAAAATGGGCCTCCAAAGGAAAATGTACATCCAAAATAAAATTTATAAGAACCAACAAGATTCAAGATTATTATGTCAACCATGGGGGATGATTCACCATTTTTGGGGTAAATAAGTAAAAATAATAAAAAATAATAAAATAATAAAACTAATTTTTCAACTTGTATTTTCAACTTATCTCCCTAAGGTTTTACTAAAATTTTGAGCAAGAGTACTCTTTGGATGAAAACTTTAATTCCTCATCCAAGGACTACCCATGTTGCATACTTATGATGGACCTTGCTACATGAAAAATGAGAAATACATTAAAAAAAACGTGATTACAATCACGTTTTTCATGTATTTCTCATTTTTCATGTAGTAGGGTCCATCGAAAGTATGTAACATGGGTACTCCTTAGATGAGGAATCAAATTCCACATGCAACGAGTGTTCCCACTCAAAATTTGAGTAAACCTATAGGGAGATAAGTTGAAACTACGAGTTGAAAAAGTAGTTTTATTTTTTCCCTCTAAAATTTGATGATGTCATCTAATATTATTTTATTATTTCCACTATTATTTTACAACTTTCTTAGGAGGCCCATTTTAAACCTCAAAATTCACCTAATGTTTAGCAGTTTTTTGGGTCCTAAACTTCCAGAGCAATTTTCAGGCCCTAAACGATGTTTTATGGGAAAAACAGTAGCAACATGGAATTTCCTTTAATGTTGCTCACACAAAATTTGTAGTCCTCAGATAAGTCTTTCTAACGAGGTATTGAGCGCGTAAAATGGAGATAATATGCCAAACTTAAGTCCCTGGGAAGTGGATGTAACAATTTACCCAAATGGGGCCCATAGTTTTGGCGCTTCATCTCCTAGGGTTATGTTTTTTGATGTTTATGGTTTTCTATTGTTTCTCGACAATAAATAGCCTTAGAGCCTCATTGTAACATAGTTTTTAGGCACATAGCCACTATATCTCTTCTCAGAGATTAGATACCAACACCCTAGCTAGTTTATTTCCATTATGTCTGTAAGCATATTTCAGTCATTTGATTTTAATGAAATGAAGTGGTATTTCCATTGCATCTATGTTTTTATGTTTATTTATATATTTTATTGCATTCCTTCATAACTTCGGATCAATGGTATCATAGGGGTCTGATCTTTCTCTATTTTTCTTTTTATGTCCCCAGCAAAGTCAGGGTATAAGGAGTTAGTGCTCGATCTGGTTGAACCCCTACAATGTCAGCCTCCCAAACCCCGACGACCTCCCATGGTAGAAGAAAAAAAAGACAAGGGAGAAGGATATCCTATCAAATTATTGCTCGAGCAGGCCCTCGAGAAACAAAGGAATGCGATGATGGATAACTTTGCCCAGATCCTTCAACATCTTCCCACCGGTGGCTCATATGCATCTAACAACCACTCTCGATGTGCCACTCCTTTCAAGGTACAGGTCAACTTCGACATTCCTATATTTGAAGGCGAAATAGATGCAGATGTCGTAGATAGATGGTTGAAATTGTTGGAAAAGTACTTCTCATTCAATGATTTCTCCTACCGAGAAAATATTACTTTTGCACTCCTAAAAGCAGCCCCCCATGTCAAATACTCCTGGGAAACCTACCGTGAGAAAAAGGATGGGAGGGACTCTCTGTTCCCGGCCACACCCAATTGGAATTCATTCTGATACGGCATCAAGAAAAAGTATTACCCTGTGGGGAGCTATGAGGACAAGTACATACAATGGACAACGTTGTTGTAGTAAATGGATCAATATATCCATGAACTGATCAATTGTTTCCATACCCTCTGTAGAAATTTGGGTATTAAAGGTTCAGAGAGACATTTGGTGCTTAAGTACAGCAGTTGTTTGCACAGATACATTCAAGAGGAAATGGAGTTCCTCGACATTACCTATCTTGGCACGGCATATCGCTATGCCGCTAAGATTGAGAAGAAATATAAGCAAAAGAATCGAGACTTTGGTTCCGTGAATCCGAAGCTAGGGAAAGACACCCTCGAACCGCAGAAAATGGGGCAAAGCCAAAGTGGGGTGGCTCAGAACAACACCACAAATCCAAACAATAACACGGGGAAGTGGTGTGAATTTCATAACATCCCCACTCATAGCACAAACGAGTATCGAGCCAAACAGTCGCTGGTGGCCCAACTGAAGGCACCCAAATCAAATGCATGTTCTGATCCTAGATCAAAACAAAACAAGGGCGATGAAAAAATGGAAGAAAATCATTAATGCAGAACCCAGTGCCACCGTTGCCACCACCAAGTTCCACAGGGAGGATCCTGAGGATCTAGAGGAGGGAGAGCACCTCTTCTATTCACAAATGTGGGTGAAGGGTTCTGCACTATAATTCCTTGTCGATAGTGGAATCCAAAAGAACCTCATTTCAGCAGAGATCGTGAAGCATATTGGCCTACTGACCACAACACAACCACTGATCTAGGTGGATATTGGTGGTCATCCACAAATTCCATTTGGACCCCCACCATCGGTTCTTTCAGTTTTTTAAGTTTCAGCACAAATAACTATTTTTAGTATTTTTTCGAGTCCTGAACTTCTGGAGCCATTTTGAGGCCCTAAACGATGTTTTTTGGGAAAGTCGGGAGCAACAGGAAATTTCTTGCGATGTTTTTCACGTCAAAAGTTGTGTTCCTCAGATAGATATTTCTAATGAGGTATTGAATGTGTCAAACAGAGATCATATGCCAAATTTATGTCCCTGGGAAGATTGATGTACCAATTTACCCAAACAGGGTCCCTTATTTTTTCACTTCATCTCCTAGGGTTAAATTTTTGGATGTTAAGGGGTTTTCATTGTTTATAAATAATAAATAGGCCCTCAAGCCTCATTTTAATGGAGTACAGAGGCATGTAGCCGCCACATCTCTTCTCAGACATAAGCTACTAGCGCCCTAGCTAGTTTATTCGAATTTTTCCTGTAAATATATTTCAGTTATGTGTTATTAATGAAATGATTTTTCATCATTGCGTCTCTGTTTTTATGTCTATTTCTATATTTTATTGCGTTACTGTATAAATCCATATAAGTGGTATCAGAGCGGTCTTCTCTTTCTCTGTTTTTATTTGCATGTCCCCAACGAGGTTAAGGTATAAGGATTTAGGGCTCGATCTGGTTGAAACCTTGCAAGATCAGCCTCTCAAACCGTAACGACCTCCTGCGGTGGAAGAAAATAGAGACAAGGAGCAAGATATCCTATCAAAATATTTTTTAAGGAGGCCCTCCAGAAACAGAGAAACACAATGATGGATAACTTTCCCAGATCCTTCAATGGATGCTAAGGGGCGGCGCATATACATCTAGCAGCCACTCTCAAGGCCCCACTCCTTTGAAGGTACAATTCAACTTTGAAATTCCTATATTTTAAGGCTAGGTAGAAGCAAACGTTGTAGATATATGGTTGAATTTTTTGGAAGGGTATTTCTCGGTCCATGATTTCTCCGAATAAGAAAATATTGTTTTTGCACTCCTCAAAGCCACCCCCCATGTCAAAGACTCGTGGGAAACCTACTGTGAGCAAAAGGACGGGAGGGAACCATATATATTCTCAACTGCACCAACTTATAATTCGTTTTGAGATGGAATCAAGAAACAATATTACCCTGTGGGGAGCTATGAGGAAAAGTACATCCAATGGACCACGTTTCAACAGCAAAGCGATCAAGATGTGCATGAACTAACGAATCTATTCAATATCGTGCGCACAAAGTTAGGTATTCAAGATTCAGAGAGACACATAATGCTCAAGTGTCACAGTTGTTTGCATAGATACATTTAGTAGGAAATGGATTTCCTTGAAATTACCTCGCTTAGTGCAACATATTTCTATGCCGCCAAGATCGAGCAAGATTTTAAGCAGAAGAAACGATACTTTTGATCTGTGTATCCGAAGCCATGGATAGGCGCCGCCAAACTGCAGAACAAGGGATAAAGCCAAAGAGTGGCGACTCATAAAAGCACCAAAAATACAAATAATTAGAGGGGAGAATTCGTGTGAATTTCATAATAGCCCCATTCACAGCATAAACGATTATTAGGCCAACACAATCATTGGTTGTTGAACTGAAGGCACCCGAACCATATGCATGTTCTAATCCTGAGTTAGAACTAGACAAGGGCAATGACAAAAGGAAGAAGATCATTGATGCAGATCCCAGTGCCATTTTTTCCACCACCAAGCTCCAGAGGGAGGATCCCGAGGATCCAGAGGATGGGGAGCCCCTCTTCCATTCAGAGATGTGGGTGAAGGGTTCTGCATTGCAATTCCTTGTCGATAGAAAAAGCCAAAAGAACATCATTTCAGCAGAGTTCATGAAGCGGCTAGACCTACCAACCACAGAACACTCGCAACTATATACCATTGGTGGTTGTGACCAAGGAAGACATCTTTGCATCCGCAAATAGTGTCGCCTTCCCTACAACATCAAGCCATTATGGATGAGGTATTGTGTGATGTTTCTACTATTGATGTGTCTGATGTATTACTGGGCCAACCATTCTTGTAGAAGCGACATGTTGTGTATGATTCTAGGCCTCGTGTTGTTGATATTACTTGGGAAATAAATTTTACAGGATATCAGAGGTAGTACTGCCTCCTGCCATCCCTTTGACTACTGCAAAACAACACAGTAAGATTGTTTCCCAAACTAGTAAATTTATTTTAATTACTATTCGCCAGAAAGACAAGAAGAATATTGTGGCCACAACCTTGAAATAGGGCTCCCCTGCACAACAACAGCAGATGGACAAATTCGTGGAGGAATACGAGGAACTTTTCTCCTCACCCACAGAGGTTCCTCTACACTATCAGGTCAAGTACTCCATTGTTTTGGCCCCAGGTGCACCGCTGCCTGATGTTTCCATACCTTATGTGACCACAGCAAAATAATACACACATGTACTATCTGAGGCTGATAAAGCAACCAAATTTATTCAATACATCCAGCACATCCGCCATTACGTCCAGGACATCTTCGACAAATCCAATACCAAGTTCACCAGAATTTGCCTCATCTTTGGGAGGAACTGAACACAATGGGGACCATTGCTTCCTAATGGCGGAAGAATTATATAGGTGGATATTATTGGCCACCCATAAATTCCATTTGGAACACCACCATCAGTTCTTTAATTTTTTTAGTTTCAGCACAACTTACTATTTTTAGTAGTTTTTCGGGTCCTAAACTACCAGAGCCATTTTGAGGCCGTAAACGACATATTTTGGGAAACCGGGATCAACATGGAAGTTCCTTTGATGTTTCTCATCTAAAATATTGTATTCCTCAGATAGATATTTCTAACAAGGTATTGAGTGCGTCAAACGGATATCATATGCCAAAGTTACGTCCCCCGAAACATTGATGTACCAATTTACCCAAACGAGGCCCATAGCTTTGGCGCTTCATCTACTAGGGTTAGGTTTTTGGATGTTTAGGGTTTTCCATTATTTATCAATAATAAATAGGTCCTTGAGCCTCATTGTAACAGATTTCATAGGCCTGTAGCTACCACATCGCTTCTTAGAGATAAGCTACCAATGCCCTCGCTAGTATATTTCCATTATGTCTATAAACATATTTCAGTTATTTGATATTAATGAAATGAAGTTTTGTTTCCACTGAATCTCTTATTTTGTATATATTTCTATATTTTATTGCTTTCCTGAATAAATCTGGATCACCCGAAGCCGTATACCATTAGGTGGCTTCAACAAGGAAGACATCTTTGTGTCTGCCAGCAGTGTCGCCTTCTGTACAACATCAAGCCATTCACGGATGAGGTATTGTGTGATGTTGCTACTCTTGATGTGTCTGATGTATTATTGGCCCAACCATACTTTTGGAAACGGCAAGCTGTGTATGATTATATTCCTCATTCTATTGTTATTACTTTGGGAAATAAATTGTACGAGATATCGTAGATAGTATCACCTCCTTCCATCTCTTTGACTACTACAAAGCAATGCAATAAGATTATTTTTGAAACCAAGAAATTTATTTTCATTAAAATTCACCCATAGGGAAAGAATAAGATTTTGGCCACAACCTTGAAATAGGGCTCCCCTGCACGACCGCAGTATATGGACAAGTTTTGGAGGAATACAACGATATTTTCTCCTCACCCACAAAGGCTCCTCTACACTGTCGGGTCAAGCACTCCATTGATCTGACCCCATGTGCGTCACCGCCTGATGTTGTCATAACTCATGCGACTACATGGACATAATCCACACATGTACTATGTGAGGCTGATAAAGCAACCAAATCTATTGAATGCATCCAGCATGTCCACAAGAAGGTCCAAAACATCTTGGACAAATCCAACAACAAGTACACGCAGCGCAATGATCAACATCGGTTGCCACAAAACTTCTAGGTGGGAAAAAAAATGTGGCTACATTTCCATAAGGAGCACCTTGTTGGATCCCACTGCAAGCTTTGCCCATTCTGATATGGGCCATACACCATCACCAAGGCAAGTGGCTCACTAGGGACCAAGTTCAGCAGAATTTTCCTCATCACATGGAGGAACTCAATGCATTGCGTACCATTACTCCTAAGGGGGGAGGAATTATCCAGGTGGATATTGGTAGCGTCCCACCTATTCCACTGGCACCCCCACCATTTTTTCTTTCAGTTTTTCACATTGAGCAGAATTTACTATTTTTAGTATTTTTTTGGGTCCTGAATTTTTGGAGTCGTTTTGAGGGCCTAAATGATTATTTTTGGGAAAAACAAGATCAAAATGCAAGTTCCTTTGGTTTTTTTTACTCAGAAGTTGTATTCCTCGGATAGATATTTCTAATGAGGCATTGAACGCGTCAAACGGAGATCATATGCCAAAGTTATGTCCCTGGGAAGTTGATGTATCAATTTACCTAGGCGGGGCCCATAGTTTTGGTGCTTCATATCCTAGGGTTAGGTTTTTGGGAATTTAGGGTTTTCTATTGTTTATCAGTAATAAATAGGCCTTCAAGCCTCATTGTAACATAGTTCATAGGATAGTAGCCACCACATCTCTTCTTAGAGATAAGCTACCAACGCCCTAGCTAGTTTATTTCCATTATGTCTGTAAGCATATTTAAGTCATTTTATTTTAATGAAATGAAGTGTTATTTCCACTGCATCTTTGTGTTTATGTTTATTTCTGTATTTTTTGGCATTCCTGCATAAATTAAGGTCATCTTGTTGCAAAACGTTAGGTGCAATTGGATACTTTCCACAACCTTCACATACTAATCTCCTTATATTAGATCCAATACACAATAATTGAGGTTTAACATTTTTGTGCCCTACCTTGTAATTTGAAGTAGTGAGGACAACCATTCTGAAAAAGAAAAAAAATAGAAAATAAAATAAAATAATAATTAAATACAAATAAATAAATAAAATAAAAATAAAAATAAATAAATAAATTCAATTTTCCGCCAACAAACCCAAGATCTACTCTCTAACGATCAACTTGCAACCAAGAGCCCCACTCTGATACTAATTTTTGGAAATTAGATCACTACTCAGAGCAGGGGGTGAATCAGTGGTGAGGGTACTTATAAAATTTTCTCTAAATTAAGTATTATTTAAACCATGCAGAAATTGAAAAACATAAGCTATGATTAGAGCATAAAACACAAGTAGAACCATGCAAGCATTAAACACAAGACACAAAAATATTTCTGGTGGAAAACCCTTTTCGTGGGTCAAAAACCACCCTTGTTTTTGTTACACTACTCAACATATTTTATTAATCTACTGAACAAATTATACATGGATTAGATTACACCCATATGCCAAAAGACTTGGCTAACTTTACTGTATGATGGAACCTATCAGTTAGGAAGTATGTTTCTCTCAAGAATCTATGGAAATCTATCTGCCAGAAGCACCCATGACTAGCCATCCACGCCCAACAACCATTGGACTATCCAACACCAATCAGACAGAGAAATTTATTCCTTCTACTAAATTTTCCCAATGATTGTCTACTCTAAATACTCCACGCCCTCACTTCCTCCATGTGAACCACATTTCATATATTTTCACATTGGGCTCCCAATATTCTCAACACCAACATCACAACAAAAATCTCTTCAAAGCACAAAATAAAAAGGTCACAAACTACCTCATAATATCACCATAGCTTCACACTCTTCTCCAATCTCACACTCACTGAACACATCAAAAGAACCAACCCAATATTCTCACAAATTATATGTCAAATTGTCCTCAAGAATTTCCAAATCAATACCAAAGGCAAATACCATGGTTATACTAATACACAATACACTTGTACCATGGTAATCTCCATGCCAATACCATGGGAAAATACCATGGTTATTCCAATACCTAGGACACCTATGCCATGCTCATCTCCAAACCAATACAATGGGAAAATACCATGGCTATGGTAATACCAAGGAAACCTGTACCATGGTAATCTTCAAACCAATACCACAGGAAAATACCATGGTTATGGTCTTACGAAGGACACCTGTACCATGGTAATATGCAAACCAATACCACGAGAAAATACCATGGTTATTTCAATACGAAGGAAACCTATATTATGGTAATCGACAAACCAATACCATAGGAAAATCATCATGTTTATGTTCATACCAATACTATCTCGACCAAGGTAATATCATGTGCTAACCTGATCCAAACATACCAATACCATGGTAATTCCAATACCAAGAATACATGTACCATGGTAATACTCTACGCATGAAAGTGTGCAAGATGCGCAAATAGACCAGAGAAAATGCTCAAGATGCAACACAATCATCTTCAATATATCTAGACACATCAAACATCATCTAGTGTCTACATTAACACCTGCAATCAAACAAACACATGTACCAAACTAATCATATGCATCCACATACAGTGAGTTGCATCTCATGCTACCGTCATGGTACCATGTTTACATCAATTCCAACCAACAAAAATACAACAAAACACCAATGCCAACAGGAATTCCCAATTATAACTCACATCCTTTGGAGTAGGAGCCCCAACTAGAAATATTGTCAATTTCCATTATCCTTAGGAATTTTCCTTGGCTACAATTATCAACATAAAAGATTATACAAATGATATTTGAAACAAACAAGTATAATGACACTGTAAGGCACACAATTTTAGTGCATATATAGTGTTTTCACAACAAGGAAAGAAAGAGTGACCCTCTAGAAGAAAAGTAATAGTATTATCCTAAAAGCAAGGAAAATTTTAAGGATGAAAGTTTATCTTAAATTTTAACAACCTTGGCGAATCTTACTAGTCCATAATATCTGAATTTAAAATGTTTGATGATGATTTTGTAAAAATGTTTATATTTCTAATTATTTTATATTAAGACAACATATAATATTTGTGATTCTTAGGCTAAAATAATTCTATACTATAAAATTTTCGTGAAGTCAATTTTTAGAAAAATTGAAATTGGTGAATCTTTTTTTGGGAAAAAAAATGGAATATTAGCCCACCTTCGAATATTAGCCCCTAAAATTCTCCCTACCTAAAAGAGACACACACGAACATGAGAGCAACATTAGTTAACCTGCAAAATATTTCACGAGATCTTTTAAAAAATCATAGAAGAAAGTAACAATTCACATTCAACAAGATACATACCAAATAAAACAAAATAGCTCATTTTAATTTGCATGTGCAACATAAAAAAAAATCGTAAAAAATGAAATAATAGTCTCACAATCATTCACTACATATGCATGAAAATGTGACGGATTGTATTTTAAGTGAAACTGGCAAACTATACAACTATAATGTTGCCACACAAGTCCCAACAGTGGAACATTAAGTCACTACTTTCTGTTCCAAAGAAATATCTTCTCTCATATGCCAAGCTATAGAAGACAAGGTGAAAAGTTAAATACACCCCAAAATTCCTTGTTCTTGAGATATGAGGGTATATCTATAATAAATGAGGTGACTACCCACCTCCCAAGTGACTATGGACCTTCCATCGTGACCCTTCAACATCTTTTATGACTTTTCAAATTCTTATGTGACCCTTAAGCTTCTACATGAGTTTAAAACTTTGTACTCACCCTTCACATTCCATGTGAGATCCTTGGACTTCCATACATGTTATGTTTTCTCAATTTGGGAAATTACACAATTACATTCCAAAAATGATGTCGTAAGACACATTGACACATTTGACATTGTGCTGACACTTGTACAAGTCGTGATTTGGAAATGATGACATGGACCTCCATGATGATGTGGCAATGCCAATATCTTCTCTTTGCTACTATAAACTTGACTTATTCATCATATATATTTTCTTGTTCTTCATATTCATCCTCTAAAAAATCTAGATGAGTATCAGAACCTTACAAGTAAACATGATATGCCACCTTTCTGACATGGTCCAAAGTTTCTTCGTGATGGTTCCTCTTTTTCTCCTTCTTCAAAATTTATCTCTTGTAGCCTATTCTTGATGGCCTCTCATACGCATTACCCTATCATGTTGTAATGATAATACGTACAGATGGATATCACTCATGAAAATCCAACATCAGTCCAAAACCAACTATTCTACCTCTTCTTACTCATGGAAAATGTTGACTCAAATGAGACAACATTCAAGGTTTTTTAGAGAAGGCGGTTGGGAATTGCGTAGTTGAGGGCTATAGGAACTTAGAGATTCATCTCTACTAACTAGAATTGTGAAATGCATGGTAAATTAGGGCATGATAAGTGTTCTAGCGTAGTGAGGGAGTCCACGAGGCAAGGTACTGAGTTTTTTGATTGATAATAAGTGCTGAGGAGGGCCTAAGTAAGAAGAGAGAGAGAGAGGTTGCATAGTTCGGAATCACAAGAACTGAGGGAAGGCCTCAGAGTCTATTGGAACTATGCAATTTGCACGAAGGAGCAAGCCAAGATAAAGGATTGCAAAGTTATGGGTCTCATTCAGTAGAAGGAGCATGAGTAGTCACTACAACTATGCAATGCGCAGTAGGATTCCCACCTGGTGAAGAAAATTGTGTTGTTGAGCACCTCATAGAGACAAGGAGCTAGGTTTGTTCATGGAAACTATGCAATGCACAATAATTGAATGAGAGGCTTAGGAAACTATGCAGTTGGGCATGTTAGTGACACAGAGAGGACCCACTTCCCACTATAACTGTGTAAAGTAAAATCCAAGGTAAGAGAGAACATGAATTTCACAATTGTTGAGGTTAGGTAGCCAGATTGATGGCCTAGGCTTCAAATTTTCTCAGTGTGTTCATGCAAGGAGGTTTTCCTGTATGATTTTGTAGTCCAAAGTTTCAAGAGGAAAAGGATGCCTTAGAATGGCTTACGTTTACGTAGTGACCAATTCTAAGAGGAAGAAATGTTGGTCAAATATTGTGCAAGTTGCAAAGACAGTGAAAGCTCCAAAGTGACTATGTTTGGGATCAATAAGTCAAGGGAGAACAAGACATGAAAACGAGTCCAAAAATGGTGATAGCATTAACACATGACAATGGCACACACAAAACTCAAATTTCACATGCATACCTTGAAATGAAATCAAAATGACACTTATTTTTAAGTGTGACAGTTGAAACGTCACTTTGCGGCACTTAGTGTACAAGTTATGAAAAGAGTGTCGACTGCAACCAAGAAGTGCGTTGAGTTGTTGGAGTGTGTCTTGTGCATATTATTATGATATATATGATCAACTTATATAGAATAATGCACTAGAATGTCCTCTAGTGGTGTTATTAAACACAACAGATGCAAAAGTACATACAATTAAAGTGACAGTTGTGACTATAACAAAATGTGAAAATAACACTTGCAGAAGCTAAACAAAGTGAAAGTGACACATGCTTTAGTGAAGAGAACACCAAAGCAGCACTTGTGAAATTTAAATCAAGAAAAAATGATAGTCACATAAGTGAAATAAACACTTGTGAAAGCACAAGCATGCAAAATCGACAATTAAGACAACTCACATGAATGATGGTACAATTACAACTAAGAATGAGAGAATTTGTAAGCTGATGTTGTGCATTGACTATGAACATGGATTGTGTAGTGCACTATCTAGAAAGAGTGCATAGTGCACTATCTCTAAATATTCTGCAGACATTCTCATCCGGGACTACGCCATGCACTACTTCCAGGGTCTGTGCAAGCATTATTCTAGGGCATTGCCTAATGCATGTCTTGAAAGCTTATCATTAACATCCAAGCATGATGGAAAAGGTTCACTTATGAATGCTTCAAATTCTAATAATGTGTAAGAAATTATATTTTACAATTAAAATATTGGAATAAGGCTTAAACACTCAGAAAACGCTAACCAATCATGAACTGACTAAGGAAAATCAAAGGATGACATATCATAGGATCACAAGTAGGCTCTAATGTTCAAGGGTAAGAAAAATTTTGGAGGGTGTTTATCATAGAAACAATAGTGTGATAAGATATTCTATCTACATCCTCCAAGTTGCATGATCTAAAACATCATAGAAGAAAATTTATAGATAAAATCTGAAGATAACCTATTTTTTCCATAAATCACATTTTTCCTTCCATCTCTAAACTCCAATATTCAACCAAAAAATAGTCTCTAATCCTCTTGCACATCTCAAATATATCCTTGCTCAGATACACTTCAACCAAACTCATATACCCTTTATTTGTAGGTTTCTATGTTCACTTATGGGGCCAACTTGTATAATTGGTTGGGTCGACCTACTAAAACTTTTTCATTGCGCCATCCGGAGAAAATATTTAATATCTCCTCATTCCTATAGAGTTAGGAGTTACATATACAATTGGAAAGGTTTTAGAATAGGTTCTTCAACAATACATCATGTTCTTTCATTCGAGCTAGGTAATTGGAGTAAACATGCCTTCAAATACGGGGTATCTAAGTTGGGCTTCAAAGAAAAAGAAAAAAGAAAAAATTCCAACAATATTCAATTTCCAATATTTTTCTTGGGCACTTATAGTCTCCCCCTATTGACGTCAATTACAATAATATTTACAACAAGAGCCATTTGTTGGCATGTCACTACCTTTTTTCTACTCACGAATTACATGCATTTATTTTAAATTGCTTTTTGAATACTTTGAAATTTGCATATGAGACTATAAAAATATATAGAAGAAATTAAAGTCATGTGTGTGTGTGTGTGAAAATGAAAAAATCAATATTGTTCAACAAAATCTTTGATTGCATACATAAAAAAAATAGCATTCCTAATTATAATTGATTTGTGTGCATATCATTATTTTTATCTTATTCACATGGATTTAGAAACTATAATTATTTATTATTATTACTCTGAACTTATAAGGTTAGTCCAATTTCAACAAAAAAAGGGTAGAATTTTTATAGAACCACATACATACTACATCATGTTTTAAAATTTTCCTTTAAGAATGACATTCATAGAAACCATAAACTTATTACATCAATATCTAAAAAAAATATTTCAAAGATGAAATTTACTACTTGAAATAATAAATTTAAAGAAACTTACAAATTAAATAAAACTCACAATAAAAAATTAATGAAATTTTGTATTAACGGAATAAATATTCTTCTACGACAAAATAATTGAAGAGTTTCTTATGAAGTTGTTGTTAAAGAAGAATTTTAATTTATGTTAACTCATTCATGGTCAATTTCAACGTCTTATTTACTCAAAGAAAGAAATAAATTGGCACTCATAATAAATTTTTCAAGAATCAAAAGGAGAAGCATAATATCAATTTGAAAACAAAAGTAATAAAAGTAGCTTAATTTCATTGTTTTTATAGATGGAATCAAAATATCAGTGCTTCAGATTAAAAGGGAAATGGACAATAGTGCAATAAAGCATATTTTATTTTTTCAAGATTTTATAAGCCCTAAACTTTGGTTCAACATAGTATTTAAAAATGTTTCAAAATATGAAAGGAATAAAATTTCAAAATTTCAGAACTATTAAACATTGGCTCAAGGGAGTCTTTAACAATGTTTCGAAATATGAAATAAATAACCAGGAAAACAATTTAAATGAAAACAGCAAACAGTAACAACAATAAGGCTAGAAACAAATCATCCTTGATCGGGCGATAAGGATGGTGAAGGCTGATTGAAAGACTGCCACTGAGAATAAATTTTGAGAAGATTATCCAATTCAATATGTGATTGTGAGCTTCCTACATAATCAATAGATAAATAATCTATTTCTTCAAGACATTGGTGCTTTGATACTCACTAAAGGGTTCAATGCGGAAATCCTATATTTTATTGAAGTTGGAATATTTCATCTGATCAATTATGCTCTTGAACTCATCTATACTTTCATATACTTCAATTTTTAATTCCTCATCTTGAGGAAGAGGATCATTTATACATACAATCAGCATTTTACTGTGTTTTAGTATTTGTATAGAAAATTGGATCATTGTGTATAAGATTCTTTTTGCATATTCTATCACTAGTTTGAGAATGTGCAAGTTAGCTTTCCATGAGTGCATTATAATATATTTTTTGAACTTTCTAATAATGGGTAGTCAGGAGGAATTATTGTCTGGATCTAGCTACCATTGCAATAATTCTTTTAATTTTTCCTTTTAATCTTCAAATAATTTTTTCATGTTATAAAATTCATTGATTAAAACATCAACGTGTTTTTCCATAATCTGCATTTTTTCCAAACGATCACAAAATGGAACTTCTTCATGCTAAAGTGTTTGACTATTATTGAGTGCCTTGTGTTTGAATTTCACCAGCTTAATCACATTGGCTTCGTTGGCTTATATTTTCTGTAACAAGTAGGTAAGTTGAGCCTCTTTCTACTGTATGTAGGCTTCTAACTTAATTTTCACTTCATAAATTTGGTAATTTGATTATGCCCTTAATATTGAAAAATCTTGTTCACACAAGACTATCTTCTCATCCTTTTGCTTGACAAATTATTTAACTTTTTCCCTTATTAATGCTTACATTGGCATAGGCTCCAAAATATTATGCTAATTATTCAAAATCGTCGCCAGGGGTGGAAGGAGAGGTTTCCCAAACAATTTCTAATGTTGCTCCTGAGACAGAGGTGCCACGCAAACTCGTTATTTCTGAAATCCTTCCTACTCTTCCTTAAGATAGAATGTTTCTTGGTGTTGTAAAACATGTCAAATGGAGGTGTTTTTTGAATCTGAAATTTAAAATCGTTAAGCTATTGACATACTTGTTCAAGAAAATTAAAAGTATTAATAGGAGTTGATACTATAAGATCAAGATTAGAGATAGTAGTGTTTGTGACAACTAGAGAGTCCATTTCCATACATTGTTCATTAGCAACTTTCATGGAAACAAAATAGGACACATCCTTTGGCATTGATTGACATTCAATTTGACTAACATATGTCAAGAGTATCTGATCATGCAATTTCCATTCTTCCAGCATTTTGGGATCAATAATTGTAGGAATTTACAGGGTAAGTTTCGTAGATCAAGAGCCAAAGGTCACCGCTCACAAACAGATCACAAATCAATACACTAGTATAATCACGTGGTTAAAACCCTCAAAGGGGGAAACAGTCCACGCCCTGAGCCAACACGGCCACTTCATGGAATTTATTAATATAAAAAGAAAAGTTTCATATGTTTCTCTCATAAACAGTTACCGGACAAATGACCCTCCATGCTCTTTAAATAGAGATCATGGACCAATCGGGTGTTAAGCCACGGATCAAGTGTCGTTAATACCGAGGTGAGAGATAACCGTCGGATCACTACAAATCGTGACTGTCGTATTATAATTTACAAATGTACATGGTAAAGAAACACACTTTACCTAACTCTATTCTAGACTAAGTTATTCTTAAATATTTCCTATGTGTCGAAATATCCTAACATCCCCCCTTAAAAACAACTTGGGATAGGATTGAAGGATTTAAAAAGGTGACACAAAAGGAGAAGGAAGGAGGCATTTGAGCCTATCCCCCCTTAATGACAACTTTCCTGAACTCCGAGCATGGATTGAATTTTGGTAAACTTTTCTTCTGTGAGAGCATTCATAAAGATATCGGCTACTTGATCATTGGTCAAACAATATTGCACTTCAAGAACACGCTCATGAATGAGCTTTCTGATGAAGTGTATGTGGAGTTCAATGTGTTTCATAGGTTGATGTTGAACTGGATCTTCACATAGCTGAATGACACTCTGATTATTACACCAAACTGTAGTTGGATGCTGCTGATGAAGACCAAATTCAGACAGGATCTGACGAAGCCACATGGCTTCCTTGTTGGCTTCAACTGCACCACGATACTCTACTTCTGCTGAAGAAAGGGAGATGGCACTTTGTTTCGTACAAGACCAAGTAATAGGGCTTGAACCAAGAGTGAATACATATCCTACAGTGGACTTCCGATCATTAGGGTCACCAGCCCAATCAGAATCAGTGAAACCAATCAACAAGGGAGATGCTCCTGCATTGTAATGAATCCCAAACTAAATTGTACCTCGAATATATTGAAGTATTCTTTTAGCTGCTTTCCAGTGAATTTCATGAGGTTCGTGCATAAACCGAGCAACAAGACCAACGACAAAGGAAAGGTCAGGACGGGTATGGGTTAGATACAAAAGTTTACTGACAAGTTGACAGTATAAGGTAACATCAACTTCAAGGGTAGTACAGTTGACTGAAAGCTTGACTCCAGATTGAAAGGGAGAAGGGGCGAGCTTACAATCTTCCATGTGAAAGTGGTGTAGAAGATCACAAGCATACTTGGACTGAGAGAGGGTAATGCCTTCCTTGGATTGCAATACTTGAAGACCAAGGAAATAATGCAAGCGTCCTATGTCTGTCATTTCAAACTTATTTTTGAGGCTAGACTTCACATGGTTTATATGGTTTGGATCGCTACCAGTAAGGATAAGATCATCAACATAAAGAACAAGGATGGTAAATGAATTACCCACTTTCTTGGTGTAGATAGTGTTGTCAGAATGACACCTAGAAAATTCATTATCTAAGAGAAATATATCCATTTTGGCATACCAAGCCCGAGGAGCTTGTTTGAGACCATAGAGAGACTTCCTAAGGCGACAAACAAGGCTGGAGTCTTTTTGGATAAAGCCAGGGGGTTGTTCCATGTAGATTTATTCATGCAAATCTCCATGTAAGAAGGCGGATTTAACATCCATTTGATGGACTTCCCATTTAAAGGAGGCAGCAAGGGAAAGAACAAGGCAGATAGAATTCATTTTGGCAACAGGGGAGAAGGTTTCAGTATAGTCAATGCCTTCAACTTGTGAAAAACCTTTAGCGACAAGACGAACTTTATGTCTATCCACTTTTCCATCTGGTCCAAAATTTGATTTGTAAACCCATCTGCATCTGACAAGTTTTCTTCCTTTTGGAAGAGGAACAAGATCCCAAGTATTTTTTTCCAATAAGGAACGATACTATTCATTCATAGCTTCATCCCAATCTGGATGACCAGAGGCTTCTTCAAAGGTTTATGGATCAATTTTTTTTGGAACTTGAGCTAATAAGGAAGAGGCTCTTTTGAACTGAGAACGTGTACATCATCGATCGGTAGGGTCACCTGCAAGAGAGCATGCTGCATCCCGAGTAGAGAGGACCCATCTTGGAAGCAGTGGAGTATAAGGAACAATTTCACGAGCTGGAGGAGGATTTTCATCCTCATTGTCATCATCTGAACTAGAATGAATGCTATTAAAAATATAAGAGAGAGAGAGAGAGGTGTCACATATGTCGAATTAGGCTCGCAAGCCAAAGGTGGCACACCCGCCGAACTAGGTTCGCAGGCCGATATATTTTCATCAAACTTTACATCTCTTCTAATGATTATATTTTTGGATTTTGGTTGAAGAAGTCTATATCCTTTGACATCTTCAAAATATCCATCAAAAATAAAATTTTCACTCTCAGGTTCTAAGGCTTTATGTTTCGCATCTCGAATATGGGCCCAAGCATCACTTCCAAAAATACGAAAGTGGCTTACATCTGGTTTGATTGAGCTCCAAGCTTCTTCTGGAGTTATATTCTTTAAAACCTTAGTAGGAGTGTGATTTACTATGTAATTTGCAATTAATGGCTTCTGCCCAAAAACTGAGACCAAGTCCTTTAGATTCAAACATACAATTAGCCATTTCCTTTAAGGTGCGATTCTTCCTTTCAGTTACACCATTTTGTTGTGGATTATATGGAACAGTATGTTGCAATTGAATGCCATGCTCAGTACAGAAGTTGATAAATTTGTTGTTAACATATTCTCCACGATTGTCTAATCTTAACTTGAGAATTTGATGTCCAAATTGTTTCTCAACAAAGGCCTTAAAGGCCAAGAACATGTTAAAAACTTCACTCTTGAGTTTTAAGAAATATACCCAAGTGCGTCTAGAAAAATCATCAATGAAAGTTAAGAAGTACTTTCAACTAGAGAAAGAAACAATAGGAAGTGGACCACATAAATCACTATGCACAAGCTGCAAAGGGGCTGAAGCGTGCCAAGAGGCACGTTTTTCAAAACTATCCTGATGATGTTTTCCGAGTACACATCCAGAGCAAACACCATCTCGGCAAGATACCATAGGAAGGCCCGTCACCATATTTTCCTTACATAGAGTTTGAAGAGAGCGATAGTTTAAGTGACCAAATCGCTCATGCCAAAGTTTGCTCACATCATCATTATGAGCAACAAAAACAAAGGGAAGAGATGATGACCCAAAGTTTTCAAACTTATACAACCTTGTGGAATCATCAGCAATGCCAGTAGCTAAAATATGTTTAGGATATTTTAGGTCCTTGATTACAACATCATGAGGTGAGAATTCTACTATTTTCCCTTCACCTGAATGAGTTATCTGATAAACAGATAGAAGGTTGCATGACAAGGTAGGAACACATAGTCCATCATTAAACTGACCATTATCTAGATGAATGGTTCCAGATCCTACAACACTAAGAGATCTATCATCACCAACATAAATATGTTTGGTGTTACAATCATTTAAAGAAGAAAAAATGGCTTTATTTTTAGCCATGTGGTAAGAAGCTCGAGAATAAATGAGCCACTCATGAGAAGGAGAAGAAGAAGATACATTTAATCATAACCAGATCTTGATGCTTGACAACCACAAGCAGAAAGTGCCATGCCTGAAGATGAAGGTGAAGAGTGCTCCAAATTGATGTTGTGCTTCTTCATTGCTCCTTCTAAGGCTTCCATCTTCTTAAAACATTTGGACTCTATATGGCCATCCCGATTTCAAAATTTGCAATGTTTATCTGTCTTCTTCCCTTTGTTTTGATTTGACTTATTATTTTGGTGATTTGATTTTTTAGTTTGCGGCTAAAATTTCTTAGGGCCCTTGTTTGGTTTAGGACCATATTTTTTAGGATACTTCTTCTTTAGATTCTTTTGATATGGTTGTTGTTGGGCTGCTAAGGCTTTCTTAGAAGCATTTCCAGCAGTGATAAGACCAAGGTGTAAAATTTTTTCTTGTTCTCTTATCAAAGAATCACAAAATGCATCAAAAGAGGGATTCTTGTAGGTGGTTCCTGAAGAAATTATGGCTTCTCTAGTGGAATGGAAGGCAGAAACAAATACAGAGTATGCAGGGCCATGCTTAACAAGAATGCAATAGATGAGGCTACCATCATCCTTTTTTATCTTACAACCTTCTAAAATAATTCTGAGGGTCTTAAATTTGGACAAAAAATCTTCAATGGAGGAGATATTATTGGGGTCCAAAGTAAGCAACTCATTTTGAAGCTAGTGGGCTCGGATTTGATTTTGAATGCCAAAAACAGTTTTTAGCTTTTCCAGGGCCTCATCAGGGGTGTCAATATCAAGGATATGAAATCAAAGATCTTGAGCAATGGACATTCCTATCAACCCTCGTGCTTGATCTTGTTTATTTTCCCATTTAGCAGATTTATTGTCATCAGAAGGTTTAGTTTATTGTCCTGTGGCTATTCTATAAAGCCATTTACTTCTAATTATATCTACCATGTGAGGTAGCCATTGGAAATAATTGGTGCTATTAAGAATAACTAGGCATGCACTTTCCATTCTAAAAAAAAAAAAATGAAGCTGAGAAAAGCTAAAACTAACTGCTCCAATGGAAAGATCTCGGCTTGAAAAACAGCTTCCGGATGAAGAAGTTATGCCTTTTGAAAAAATCTGAGTTGTAGATGCCAAATAATTACGGGAACGGGATGAAGTGCGGATTTTATTTATTTTTAATCTGCCCCTTTGAACAAATTTTTTTTACAAAAGAAGCTTGAGAAGGAGACTTGAACCCAAGACCTCTATTCTCATAAACTAATGCCTCACCAAGTGAGATAGTAAAAGGATCACGTTATTTTATGAAACGAGGAAGGGCTTCTTTTTTTCTTTTTTCCTTTCTTTTTTCCTTTTTTTTTCCACTCTTCGGTGTGCATGCCTTTTCCTGCACAAAAAAACCGATAAAAATAAAATAAAATGCAAAGCCTTACGACAGAATGTTAGATTTTCGGTTAGCCTTACCGGGAACTATCACTTTTTTCCACTATTTCTAGTTTCCCGAGATCGCACAAAGATGCGGGGAAAGAGCATACATAGCAAAAAAATCCCTTTTCCTATTTCTGATTTGTTGAGATCGCACGGAGCGCAAAGCAAAGAGCATACACAAAGAAGAGGGTCTAGATACGGGAAATAAATAAAACCTTAATACAGAAAGAAAAAAAAATTGCAGAACTATTAACAAATATAACTGCAAAATAGATGCTTTATACCTCCAGATCTAAACTGACATAACTTGGGCAGCCGGAAACCTTTTCGCATGAAACAAAAAGTGTTACTCACTGTAACAGACACTCCGGACACAACCCACTAGCTCTCCAAGCCCAAAAATGTTCAGAAATAGTAGATCTACAAAACGGCATTTGCATGCAGCCAAACCGGCTTCGGATTTTGATCAACAACGGATGCAGCCCTCAAAATAGCTCTGATACCATGTAGGAATTTACGTGCTAAGTTCCGTAGATCAAGAACCAAAGGTCGCTGCTCACAAACAGATCACAAATCAGTACACCAGTATAATCACGTGGTTAAAACCCTCAAAGAGGGAAACAGTCCACACCCTGAGCCAACGTGGCCACTTCAGGGATTTTATTAATATAAAAAGAAAAGTTACATATGTTTCTCTCATAAACGGTTATTGGGCAAATGACCCTCCATGCTCTTTAAATAGAGATCATGGACCAATCGGGTGTTAAGCCATAGATCAAGTGTCGTTAATATCGAGGTGAGAGATAACCATCGGATCACTACAAATCGTGACCGTCGGATTATAAGTTGCAAATGTACATGGTAAAGAAACACATTGTACCTAACTCTACACTAGACCAAGTTATTCTTAACTATTTCCTATGTGTCGAAATATCCTAACAATAATTAGTTCAACACTATTTTCCTTATGGGGCACAATCTTATATGAAATATTATGCTTTGAAGAAAAAAATTGTCATAAAATCAATAGCTTATAATATTTATATTTCTTAATGACATATTTATTGTTCACGAGAGCTTACATAATAGTAATCTCATGAGTACCAATTTATTTAGGTTGAGCATTCTTCGGAAGAACGTCTTGTTGAAGATATTTTTTTTTAGTACTCTTTGGGGTGTTAGGATTCACACTTGCACTAAATTGTATGGATGAACTAGAATCTTACACTACATTTCTTTCATTGCTAGTTGATTTCAAAATAGGAGGTAATGCAGCCCTCTATTGTACCTATACACTATAAAATCATGTCGTGGGTTGGCGGGTATGTGAAAATGCATGTTGCAGTTGATCTAGGAATTGTATCCAACATGTCTATTTCACAATACAAGAAGAATGGTTCAAACTGGAAACATATGATTCTTTTTATGTAGCAAAATATTACACTAACATCCATGAGTTTCTTGATTGAATTTAAGATATGGTTGTCCATTTTTGTATAGACAGACATTCACTAAAATTGAAAACCAGTTAGAGAACTATTTGACAAAAAAAATATCTCCCCATAAGCTACCCATGGATGGAGAACAAAAAAAACAAGGTGTAGACAATCCTTCCAAGTATGTCTCAATATCATTAACATTTTGAATGTCTCAAAGAAACTCAGGTGTCAATTCAGTCTGCAGTTATTGCAAAGTAGTATAATATTAGTGATATAACAAATATCGGAAGTGATCTACAATTCCTTGTAATATTTCAATAGAAGTATAGAATAAATGAACAAGTATAGAAAATGAGTCAAATATACAATCACCAGGACAATAAGAAAAATGCTCCAATCTCTATAAACTTAATCTAGATAACTTGCAACTGATTTCTTGTAGATGCGCTTCATTTAATGAAAAAATATTTTTCATTTTCACTAATTGTATTGGAACAATATGACAACTTGTTAAAAAAAATAATTATTTACAATAAAAGCATCACAAAGTACATTAAATACTCAATCAGGAGGTATCATTGTAGAGCATTTTTGAAGTTATGTATACATTACATACTCCTTTTGTCATTGGCTTTTTTTTATTCTTTTTTCTTTCATTTTTTTGCCAACTGTGTGTGCTTTTATATGTGACAAAGAATTTCAAGTGATCAAATCATAGCAAATGAAAGAAAATATAGTCAAATAACAATTATTGAATCCAATAAATAAATGCATCTTAAATACAAAGCACTAAATCTACAAAATTGCAATGACAATAATTTGAAACATGAGGTAATGAAAAAATAGCTTAGCAATTTAAAGTACATAAGAAAATATATATCTCTCACAATATTCTTGATATTTTACTAATTAGACAGCAGTGAAAGAGAGATATACCATCAACCATGTTTTCCATAATGTTGTTACTAGGACCTCCACATTCTTGAAAAAAACAGCCTCCAATACTTGTTCCAATCATCCTACATGTTTCCTTTAGGGAACTAATTATTTTTATTGTTATTTTAATGTGATTGTCTAACCAAACGTTTCTTGAAAAAATGTGGAGAACACTCGTACCTAAGTTTCTGACGAACTTGTCACCAACATTCATGGGCTTATTTTATCCACCATTTGCACAACACCTAGGTATGCAAATATATTCCTTACGAAGAACAAATTAATTGAAAAGCAAGAAACCACCAGACACTTGATCAAACTTATTCATTATGGGCATAAATTCTTTCATATCATCCAAGTGAATCCTTATACATATTAATGTTAATGAGAATGACATTATCCCGTACAAAACTTTCCCGAACAAAAAGCACATAGGATATTTATACCCAAATTTCGAGGAGCCTTAAATCTTAACCATAAAATTTCATCCCAAACAAAGCATTCCTACATGAAAACCATAAAGGACAAGCATACCCAAGTTTTGAGAAAACTGGCATCCATGGTTCTCAGGTTTAATTTATCTGGCAATTGCACAACAACTAGGTATGGAAACAGAATCTCGACCAAGCAATAATTAATTGACAAGTGGCCAACAAACATGTAGCTTATTGAACTTGTTGACTACTTCCATAGATATTATCCTAGATGAAATACTCTCACATGAAAACCATGGGGCGCACTCGTACCTATGTTCATGGTAGACTTGCATCCGGTGTTCCTGGGCTTCATAGAAGAAAGATGCTCAGAGGAAAAACCCGCGGGACTACGACATCCAATTTTCAAGGAACCTGTAACTGAGGTCCAAAGACTTATTTTATCTAGTATTCATGCATATGATGCAAATGATCATAGAATCTTAAGAACCTATGATCTAGAAAACTAAAAGCTTGAAAATTAATGATTAAAACCATATCATCTATTGACTATTATAAATATTATGAATTCGTCAAATGTTACAAAAATTTAGATTAAACCAATGGCCCTACAATTTTCCTTCAAGAAACTAATTAATGTTTTCATTGTTTTGATGTGATTTCCCAACCTTACCTGTCTTGCAAAACTACGGAGAATGCTCGCACCGAAATCCTTGACGGTCTTGCATTCGAAGTTCCCCGGCTTATTTTATGAAACATTTTCATAACAGCTAGGTATTGAAACACATTGCTAGATATGAAAATAGATTCCCTCACAAGAAATAATTAATTGACCAATGAGAAACCACCATCCAGTTGATTTAGCTTGTTCACTATGGGCATAGAGGCCTACCTATCATCCAAGTGAATCCTTAGAGATACTAATGTTAACGAGAAAAACTTTATCTCGGATGAAGCCATTCTAAACGAAAAGTGCATAGGCCAATTGTACCCAAGTTTCGAGGAGACTGACATGTTAAGAGAACAAGTTCATCTTAGACGAAGCATTCTCGCACCAAAACCACAGAGAACAATTGTACCCAAGTTATGGGAAAAATAATTTCATCCCAGAAGAATAATTCCCACACGAAAACCACAGAGAACACTCCTACCTAAGTTCTGACAGAGTTGCATGTGGCATTACCGAGCTTATTTTATCTAACATATACACAATAACTATATATGAAAAAAATTCCTCGCTAAGAAATAATTAATTAATGAGACATCAATGAAAAATCACCTGATTCAACTTGTTATCTGTGGCCATAAAGAACATCCTAGACAAAACATTCCTGCAAGAAAACCACGGAGAACATTCGTACCTCAGTTCCTGGTAAACTTCCATTTGATGTTCCCGGGATTCCCGAAGGAAAATCCTAAGGGACCACCGCATCCAAGATCCGAGGAACTTATATATGGGATCCGTAGACTTATTTTATATAGGATTCAATCAAATTATGTAAATGATTGTATAATATTTAAAACCTAACATGCAGATAACTATAATCTCGAAAAATTATTATTACAACCAAACCATCTGTTGACTAGTAGAATTGTCTTGATGTCGCCAGATTTGACTTGAATATAGATTATACAGCAACAAAAATCTTCAATTTTGATGAATACTCCCAAAGAATAAGGCTCTAATGTCACTAAATATAATATATCGAGAATTAACGAGAAAAATTTCATTCCAGAGGAAACCTACATGGAGAAAACTCGTAGGGCACACTCATACCCAAGCACCATGGAGACTTGCATATTAATGTTAATAATTTCATCTTGAAAAAAACCTTGTCACAAAAAAATATTAGCAGCACACCTGTACGTATTTTTCGGGTAGTCTTGCATATGAGGTTCTAGGCTCATTTTATTTGGTATACGCCCACAAGCTAAACAAGCAAATAAATTCCTAGCCAAAAAATAAGTACTTAATGAATGAGAAACCACCAAGAACCTTACTCAACCTATGAAAAGTTATGTGAAAGATTTTATAGCAATAAAATCCCAATATACATATAAATACAAGTGTAAAAATGAATGATTAGATCCACACCACAAGTTGACTAGGGGCATGGGAGGCCTACATGCTTGTGAAGCAAAAATGTTAACAAGAACAATTATTCCACGAAAGAAATTGTTCCCACCTCGAGTACAGAGATGAAGATATCAAAGAAACATATGAAAACCATGTTAGGTTCTCATGCATGAGTCCAACTTAAACGGGATTCCCCATCGATGAAATAAAACGAATATGACTACTAAAGAAGTTCAAGAATTACAAACATGTTGACCAGAATCAAGGCATATAGAAAAAACTAGCAAAAAACTAGCACAACGACAATAGAAATCATGATAGCCAGGACAATGAGAAGCATACTTTCTTGTCACTCACTAATGTGGCTAAAAGAAGCATATATGGAGCTACCAATGCTTCTGATCAAAATTGCATTGGAGAAAACTGCAATGAAATGAAAATAAACCAGATTAACATCTAAGAATAATAAGTTATATGCATCATGAAATAAAATTCTATTGAATTAGTCATACAATTGCAATTTAATTTCGAAATCAATAGTATAAGTTACCTGGAGCTATCCCCTAGGAATACTTAAAAACCAACCCAAACTCACTAGATCTTCTGCAAACACTGGTCAACAAACACTGAAAATACAATAAAAATTAGAAACCCAACGAAATTGTCCAGATCTCCCAAAAACAATGGAAAAATCACGCTTACATTCAATTTAATTATGGATTACACAGGACTTAAAATATTGAATTTATAAAATTACTCCTAAAACACAGTTCTCTAATGTCATCGAGATAGAATATTTTCAGAAAATTTCTTACAGCAAGAGAAAAGAAGAAATAACATAAAATCCAATTATACACACTAAGGAGTCTATTTAAAAATAAAATGTTCAACGATGTCTCAGAAGACAAGAGGACGCCTATTATCATATAATATATAGGGCATGAAGCATATATAGAAAATATAATAGAAAGGAAATAGTTATGGAGCTTCCAATGCTTCTCACCAGTTTTGCATCAGAGAAAATAGCAATGAAATTAAATTAAATTAGACTACTATGAAAGAAGAATCTGTTACATGCATAAAGCAATATTAATTGAAATAACAACATAATTGCTATTTAGTACCTGAACCAACAAAAGAAGTTACCTAAAGTCACCCTTTGCAAACACCTTTTGCAAACCCAAAATGAGAAACTCAACAAAATTCTCCAAGTATTAAAACCTTAAAAAATAATTATGTCACGCAACACTCTCTATGAATCCAAATTTTTTATTTCTCCTTGTCACATCCCTCCAATTTGTTCTCAATTCAATACCATATACATTAACAATTCAATATGACAAAATCGAGACTTCACCTGTAGCTTGGAGAAAATCTCAGCTTCCATCTAACTGTATTTAAGATAATTTCAATTCGAAATCAAAGAAATTTAATGCAATCCTCCTCGAACCGCATAAAGTATGAACTCCAATATTCAAGCGCTAGAAAAAAATTGTGTCACATAACTCTATCTATGAATCCAAATTTATCCAAATCCAACATAAAATTTTTGCATGCATCTTCCATCCAAATGTATTTACCATTGATGTAATTCGACACCAAACAACTTTAATGCAATCTTCCTTGAACCAAGCAAAGTGACCATTTGTGGTAGTGATTAAATATGAGTAGATGTCAGCGTTGTCGTCAAAGTTTTGAGTGAACAATACCATTTAAGTGTCAAACATACTATGCTTTCCACGTCTGAAATATCCAAAACCAAGGAACATTGCAATATCGTCTCAAACTACACACCTTAACAATGCCATTACTTAAATGCTTTGGGAGTTAAACTAAACCATATAGCACCATACGTCATCCCTCAAACTTTGGCATGGGAATTCAACAATTTGTTGACTTCTGCAAGCAAATATATGCAAAAAATAAAAGCCCACATTAGGAAAAGTGAAAAATTAAACATATACGGACAAACTATTGCCTACAACCATTCCCTATATGTCAAACAGTGATATAAAAATTAACAAGATAATATTCTTAAATTAAGTTAAGAAAAATAATTTTATAAATATAAATATACTTACATTTAAGTTAAGTTAAATAAAACCAAAATATTTAAGTTATATATATTTGATTAGTTGAAAAGGGTCCACATCAGGTTAAGAAAATATATATATTATATCAAATAGTAATAGTAACATATTTTTGGTGAAGAATAACAACTATACCCCCATGAAAAAAATTCAATGATGTTAAGAATCTAAAATATTTAACCCATTGATACTAAAAATAAAATTTCCATAATGATTCTTGTAAAATAAAATTTGCACTGGGAGGCAGGAGCAAGAGGGGTGATTTATAACCTCAAAGAAAAAACTAAAATAAAGTTCGCTTAGGGACTGGGGAAATCCCCGAACAACCAAGTCGAAGCACTCTCGCTATGCCAAGGCCTGAATATTAGTATCTCCAAAGGCATTAAAATTTTAATTATTGTCGGTTACTCAATGGTCATAATTCAAAAATGCATAAGGCTCTTCAGAAATGAGCATCTTATAAACTATGATCCCTCTCCTATGATTATAAGAATTATGAATCTGCTCAGTAAATTAGATGATTACAAAATTTATCATGTTAAAATGGATAGAAACCATACGACAGACCTTCAAGCCAACATGGGAGCAACATTATAACAAGGCTTATTTCACATCGATCAAACCATTTTCATATGTCACATGCCATAATGGAGGGATTAATTAATCCCATAATTTCTTATAGGTGGAACATTGGAATTACCAAGGATGAACGAATTATTAATCTCATTAATATATTGGGGATGGAAAGGACGTCATTGGGAGTCATCGAGGGTCATTGTGTATTAATTAATTAGTGGGTGCGGTGGATAATTGCACTCATGTTGTAAGACAAGTGGTCACATTGTCGTGGGTTGTTAAATCACAAGGTAGGTGAAAACATTCTAAGTACCACTGCGTATAATTCTGAAGGAATTTTAGCGGTGATTCAAATGGAGGATTGTGCCATGGCTAAGTTGCATGCAGGGAGGGAGGTCATTAAGTTTTAATAATATGGGAGTTTCATTTGGAAAGGAACAAGCATTTATATATAGGAGTTGGGTGATGAATCTCAAGCATGAAACTATTCTTGTACATGTAATGTTAACGAGAAAGATGGCCTCATCTAGCAATGACAATGGTAATGAAGTTGAGGAGCTCAAGAGCAGTGTAACTGTGGCGTAAATGATTGAAAGTTCAAGAAAGAAAATTGTGAAGCATATTAAGGAATAAATTATTGTTGTGTTGTCTCACTTGTCTCGAATAGGAAAATATATAGAGGTGCTTCAAAAATCCATGGAACAAATGAACACTAGAATGATCAACCTGGAATTCAAAGTGGATAACATTGAGGTTAAAGTACAAGAGACCATTGTTGGAGTGTTGAAAGAGGTCTTTGGGTTGGGTGATTCACCCACTATAATGGTGGAGGAAGATGTGGATGCAGAAAAAGGTGTTCTAGATCTTGTTGCTAAGAGGAACGCGAATCTGGTTTAGCCTTCCGAAGTGGTTCAGGAGGACAAATAAATTGGTAGTCGGGGGCAGTCCATTCTCTTAATTTACATGATTTGTCGAATTATAAATCTCTGTGGTGTTTTCAAAAAATATATAGTTTAAATGATGTAATTATAGTATATAGAAATAAAAAGTGTAGCAGTAAGGTCTCTATGAATACTTATCTGAAAATATCTGAGACAGAGCTTCTCATGAATGTAAGGGACCTGGCCCATTTCTAATATTGTTTATAAACACTTTATACTCGCTTATTTAAAAAAAAAAATAGCAATTGCAATGTCAAAAAAACTACCATTGAATATAAGGAACAACCATAGAAAGGTACCCTGAAATAACGCATAGGAAACATTAAACACTGTGACTTAGCCTCCGAAGAAATAAAATGCTTCACATTTGGACTCTATGCAAATTGAAATATAATTCATATATCATACTCAGAAAGTAAGAAGAATAATTCTCAGAGGCTTTGTCATATCATTGAATTGTAATTTTTTTTATCAACAAAATTTTCACACGCACACATAGAGACACAATCTCCACGTGTGAATAAACATGTCATGGATTCCTCCTGTTTTTTAAATACTAGTAATGGTGTTTTTTGAAATCTGGTTTATTTCATGACATATTTGGACCAAATTATTATGTTTTGCGCTACTAATATAGAATAAGGGAAAAAAATGTTTCAATGCCATATCAAGGTATTAGGTTTGTTTAAAAATATTATTGAAAAAATACCTAAGATGTTTTTTTCCCTCCACTATAATATAATTGGCGCCTCACCCTATATATATAAACTGCATGTTTTTGTTTTAATATTTTTAATAATGTCTTTTGCAAATTATTATATTATGTGTTACTAAAAAAAATAGTTTAAGAAAACCAAGTGATTGTTTCAGTTTCATATTTAATGTTACATTTAGTTGAAAAAAACAAAATTAGATATTGACAAAAAAATATCTAAAATATTTTGAGTCATTTTTTTTAATAATTAAAGTACTTTGATTACTTCAAAAAATTAGAGTACATCATAAGTATCCTAGCATACATTGGGAGGAAGGACGTCTTGACCTCTATCGCCAAATAACATCTATCTCCAAAAATATAGCCCAAACATTCTTCTATCCCACCAAATACATGGACAAGATTTTTTGCATTGCTAGATAGCACACAATACCTGTAACATAGTAGGGAGCCAAGAAACCAGCCCTGACACTACTATCCCAAGATGAATATATATATTTGGTCTTGATGTTATGCCAGGAGGAACACATTTCCATGCAAAAATTAAATTGATAGCTAGAAAAAAGAACAATTTCCCTTTACCTAAATCCATGCACCAACCAATATACTTCAACAATTAACTGCTTTCAAGATAGATATCTGACTCCAAGTTTGAGACATGAGACCGTAGAAAACTAAAATACCCACAAATGCGACATCTTTAATTCGTCGTAAGTTTTGAACATGAGAACTACCCAAAAACGCGTTACATCCAACAAGGAAGACCCATAGATAATCCACCACCTTTCACCCATGCTAGTCATTCTCTGAACAATAGATTTTTACCAAAGCCCGAGCACTAGAACTTGGGGGATATAATATCTCCCCTCCTTTATAATCATAGGGTATGTGACTTCTCACATGCATAAAACGGGTCATTATATTTTCCATGTAGAACCTCAAGTCTCTCAAGTTTATTTTCACATCTTCAATAGAGGATAAAATATTACATTTCTCCACTCGCATGACTCTTAACACCAACCGTAGAAATGTTTTCATATTCCATTGGAGTGCCACTGAATTCAGGTATTTCTTGCACCTTCCCCTTAATTGCAATGATGTGGGACCATTATTGAGATGTCATCTATCAATTATGAGTCTAAGAGGGACTACCTCTCTTAACCTTCTTTAATCTCTAGCTCATTAATCTCTTAACACATCTTAGGAGGAATGGAATTAAACTAGGATGTGACAAATTCATGAGAAAATAGCTTAGCACCTCACTAGTCAGGTTGGGTTGTTGTTCCACGTCCCCTCCTGCTTCTTCCACTATGCCTGGGTGTCATCATGGAAACCTAAGAAGGTTTTAATGCTTCCTTGAAAGGATTGGTTCTACCAAACAAAATAACAAGACCACCGACTAGACTCGACCTTGGTAAGACCTGATTACCACCAAATAACGTCATCACAAAAGCACCAACCATAAGAATTGACTTCTGACACAGACTCACTTTGTAAGGATATGGAAAAGTCCTATTTGACCAAGGACTTGGCCCCATTTACCACTGAGCACTCCAAAGAAAATCCTAAGGTCTTGACACTAAATTACTTAAGACCCCAACAAGCACTAACCAACCCCCACCAAGACACAAGATACTCTTTGCAACCAACAACAACCACACCATCTTAAGTCTCCATACCCCGCCACAAAAATTTTCACGAGTAAATATACTTAGCCTCCAAGACTTCACAATAGTTATGACACCTCTACGACCCCTAATCTTATAATGCAAAGAAAATTCAATGATTAAGCCATTAAACCCTGAGTTTACAAATAATCATGAGGAAAACACAAATTGAACTAATTTAAGCAAGACAATACCATAATGGTTGGATGGGACTTACCATTTCTATCAACAAAAAAACAAATTGCACAGGGTGTTGCCAACTCCTCTCCAGGGTGCCCTCGAACCAAGAAAATTTCACCATATGGCCAAAATATGGATGCATGAGACTCCGAGGCTCCCTTCTGATGCAGAAATTTTCTCCCAACAAGGTTTATCAAATGACAATAACACCAGACCCAGGGGATTGCACTTTTATCCAAATAATCATTGTCATTTCTCACTGCACATCGACTCCAACAGCTCAACATGGGACTCACATCTCCCTCACCCGATCTCATGCAAATTTCTTGTATCTCCTTCCCTATCCATACATAACCTCGACGCCAATTGGAGGGTTGCATGCTACTGCATGTGGGACACCTCGCGTGTATGCCTTCTATCAATGCAACATTAAGTCAACGAGATTGGTAGGCTCAAAGTCCGAGGCCCCTCACCGCCATTCATAACACCCCCATTGGGGATTTGAGTCCTTGACTTTAGTAAAATTGACTTCTCACCATTTTGAGAATCATGTCAAGAGTTTAATAAAAGTTATCGAGTAAGCTAATTCAACTTGAAACATATTTCTAATTCATATTAATTACATTGAAATGAAAATTTTAGATATTAAATTATTATCCATTTAAAAATATGTTTATTTATAAAAATTTAAAGTAATGTAGATAAACAAGGGTTATAAGTGACATAGTCTTTATAGAAGTGTAAACGAAGTAGATAAGAGAATGTAATATATTTTGAGCAAATTTGCACAAAATTCTATGAAAAAAAGATTCAAATGAGAGTATATTTTGTTAAAATGATACATCTACTATGAATTGGGCACATCTATTACCATCATAGATGAAATGTTTACTTGTTGACTAAGAAAGCTTTCAAAAGAAATTTTAAGTAGGACGCATTAATGACACCCTTTTGAGGAGGAAAGACTCTTCTTTGGGGAGACATGGTAGGAGAGTATTACATATTCCATGAATTAAACATATGTGGCACTTTCATTAGGAAAGTATAATTTGTTTACTAATAAAGCTTCCAAAGTGAAAGACACCCTTTGAAAGGACTTTGACAAGAATGTATTGAACATCCTAGAGTAAACCAAAGAGAGGAATGCATTTCCAACTCATTCATGGTTATAATAATCAAGTTTATATATGTTTGCATATGGATATTAAAATGTGAGATGATTATTGCATGTGATGGTGGTTAAGTAGACTTGCATAATAGCATTTATTATTATGGAAACTGGTAAATTTATATTCAAAGGCTCGTACAATGATATTTTTGAAATTCTATTATGTCTTTCCTAGATATTGAATATCCAGTTTAACGGATCAAAATGAAATGATAAAGTTCAATTATTACTTATTTATATATCCATGCTAGTTCCTTTCATTTAGAACTTCGAATAATTACAATGTACACTCTAAAATCTATGAAATCATGGTTGAAAGCAAATATATAAAGCTAATATCATCCTTATTCTCCAAATAATTTATAACTCACTACCATATTCTCACCTTTTATAGTATGATAAAAATAAATATAACTTAAAAAATATTTTTGCTGATAAATTTTATAAAGTTCGAAATTTTTTTTTTCTTAATTCAACATTTGAAAAAAATCATTTAATCATACAATCTTAACAAAATGGTCATTCCAAAGGTCTTTCAATGTTTGAAAGAAATTTGAAAAAATATCTAGATCACAAAATTGACAACTTCACACAATTAGAAATTTATGTAATGCAACACATTCTAAAATATTAACTGTTAATAAATATTGAATTCTCATTTTAGACTTAGATTACCAAAACTATCCTAAAATCAAAGAAATCATAAAAAAATGCATTTGAATTATGAGAAACAACCATGAAAAATGATATTAATGTTATATGCAATATATTCTCACAATGACATAAATTATGAAATTTTAAAATGGAGAATATATTATTCATCAACTCAATTATGAAATATTAAAATGGAGAATATATTGTTCAAAGTGAACAAGGTGGATATTGCCTCAGCACTATTTTCCTTTAGCTCTATAGTAGATTCGGTTTACTTAACAACCTTAATTACACTATGTTAAATCATATATTTCAGGTTTGTTATTAGAAATACTTGCAATGATTTTTTTGGGGGCAATTTTCTTAATGTGACCAACATTACCATATTTTTCCATAACTTTCTACGCCTAATTTCTATGGCATCTTAATTCAAATGGATTGACAACTTTATCATCCTTGGTTAATTTTTTAATTCAAGAAACATCTTTGCGTGTGCTTAGTTAACATCTCTCGTAGTAAAAAAACAATATGAACCACCTAGACCATGAAACATTCCACAATTCAAAGTTAAGATATTAGAATTTAGCTCTCTCTACTTTTCATGCACGTGCAAACATAGATTAGGATATAGAAGTATAATAAAATTATAATACACAAATAAATAATTGCAAAAAGGAAAACTAAATAAGGAACCAGATAAGTACTAAGCATATGTTGTCGGTGACCCACAATTAATGGAGAATTGGTAATTTATCTATTTTTTATCATACAAATGGTACCTACAATTGTGAGTTGGTCAAAAAGGTTGTGCAGCATAAACATATAAATATTTATAACTTAAAAAAAATTAATATAAAACATCTTTATCCTAAAATGTAAACAAGATTTTAAACATATACTAGTGGAATAAAAAACAACTAACACAAAAATATATTTTCCTAAAATACAAACTAGATTTAAAAGTCATATAAGTGACTTGAAACCTACATTAAAGGCGACCAAAAAACATATAAGAGATTATCATTACAAATTAAATAATGGTAAATAGGCTATGTCGTCCTTGTGGCAAATATGCATGCATGAAAAATAATTTAAATTGCTTTCAAGATTCTTGCAAAATAAAAGCATGATTTGGTACAACGAAACCATTAAGCAACATGTAGATTAAAACAATGTTATTGAAATATATAGATCTATGAAAACTTTTGATGCAAACAACATAGGATAGTAATTGAACCAAATAAAGAAAGGGAGTCGTGTTACAAATATAACTTATTGATGTGATTAGATAAAAAATATGTCACAAATAAGAAGCCAAATTAGTCTAAGGGAATGTTCTTGTCATTAAGTCCTTGATTAACAAAATGATGTGATTGATCATCCAAAACCCAAAAATATCATTGGTTCCCATAACTTCCAATTATAACTAGTACTTGCATAAACTTCAACCAATGATCAAATTCTTTGGATTTTTTAAAAAATTTGAGACATCCAACTCGCAAATGTTTCCATCCAACATTTTCGCTATGAGGATTTATGAATCCGAAACCTCGATATTAAGGTGTGCCGTGGTCTTGCATGGTTTGATGTCGAAAAACCTTGTCAAACCTGGGGAAGTAAGTCTTAAAGTTATTTGAAATAGCACGATATATTAGGTTGTCTAAAAATAACCTATAAAAATCACAAAAAAACAAGGCTATTTTAGGTTGTCTAAAAATAAGCCATAAAAATCACAAAAGGAAACTTCCTTTTTTGATTGTTTGGCCAATAACATCAAAGGGAATATGATTGCCATTCGAAAAAGTGTCACTAAGCAACCTTCTTTAACTTATATGTGCATATCGCCCATAAAATATTTGTTGGCTTTGGGGCCATTGGTTTCCACATTCCCTCTTGGATTAGTCCTTTTTATTTCCACTTTATCAAGCGCAAATTTATCCATCCTAAGTTCCATTCAAGGGAAAAAAAAAACAAAAACCAACCCATATGGATAACATGTATACTAATAAATAAAAAGCACAGTAAAAAAAAATTAAAATTTTTAGTAGAGAACTAAAGTGTCATTTACTATATGGATACCATGTATACTAATAAATAAAAAGCATAGAAAAAAAAGAATCAAAATTTTTAGTAGAGACATAATATTTAAAGTGACCATTATCTAAACACTTTCCATTTTCCTATCTTTAACATGTTATTTTTAATGGTCAGTGGGTGTTTAGCTTGCGAGGTAGCGATGCAGGTTTGTCATTCCATCCACCCAGGTTCAAGTCTCTGGAGACATAACTCGTCATAATAAGGCTGAAATGATAGGTGTATATTTGGATTTTGAGATCCCGGCTTTAGCTATGGTGGTCTCCAAGCATCTTGGTCTTAGGCCAAACTATGAGTTTATGATATATGTGGCTTGCAAGTCATTGCATATGTCTAAGGAGGTTGCTAGTTCCCTTGTATATAAAAAAAAATGTTTATCCATAATGATATTGTATACAATAGAGAGATAGACACAAGGCGAAAACCTAAAACCATTAAGGTTCCCTATGACATCGTCTCCCATTATTATCAAATTTCTAATCTCTATGAATTTGCTAAAAATTTATGTGATTCATTAAAATACCCATTAAAATCCTTGAATCGCACTATCAAATACCTAAACTATCTATTCTTAATTACTCATGAAGGTCCCACTACAAGGAAGGAATACACCATGGATACACACTTTCAACATGACTAAAACAAACTAATGCTTGTATCCGTGAAAGACTTATGTTACTTTATAAGGATCTTTGACCAATCACTTTCTTGAAATGACATAAGTATACCGAGAGTGGGGCTACAGCATTCTAGGTTGCATGGGCTTGAACTGGAAATGGAAAGCACACCATTGTTATATTATGTGACATTACTATTTGATGGGCAAGAAATTTATTTTGATGACAAATCACAACAAACTAAGATGCTTATTTGATGAGGCTTTCTCAAATACAAGGAAAGTTGTATGGTTATACTTAATCAACTAGTATTATTTTGAAATCAAACACATAAAAGGGAAAGAGAACAAGGTAGTAGATACATTTAGTCAAATCATGCAAGTTATACACCTAGTGGCTATTAGCACTTGTGAATCTGATTTGAAATCTAGAATAAAAGAAACTTTAAATGACGATGAGTATTTTATACAAATAAAGAAACATTTATCGCAAGAGCCACAATAACATAAGATAATGACTATCATATGACTACAAAAGGGTTGATGGTTTATAATGATATATTTTATATTATTCATCATTCAATTAAGTTCAAAAATCGCATATTCAATGAAATTCACAAGTAAAAATACCTAAGACATTTGGGGTACGAGAAAATACTCATTGCAGTAAAGAAACAATATTCTTGGCTCATAATGAAAAAGTAAATCACGTATTATATTGCAAGATGCATTGATTTTCAACATGTTAAAGTGGAACATAAACATATAGAAGGGTTTTTACAACCACTACCAATTCTAGAATGGAAATGTGCAGTAATCACCATGGACTTCATATAGGATTGCCAAGAATACTAAAACAACATATTGTCATCATGGTTGTAGTTTTAAGTTGAGTAAAGCTTCCACAAAGTCAACTTTTAAAGGGATAAGTATTGCCTAAACTTTTATGAAATAAATTTCCAATTTGTATGGAGTACGTACCACATTGATATCTGATAGAGATCCATAGTTCACATCAATTTTTTAGAAATGATTGTATGAAGGTTTAGGTACACAAGAATAAGCCCCGTTAATTGTTATATCACAAGGCCCAATTTCCCATCGCCCAACCTATAATTTCCTCTTTCCTTGCCTTTATTAACATCTTTTGACTATAATGTGTTGAACATGGATGCTAAAAGGTGTTTGTCATACTTTGTGGCCTAATGTGGTTAATATGTAGGAAACAAGTGCTTTTTGAGTGTATTTTATGTGCAAAGGCACATTGGATTCAACTAGAGGAGATGTAGGAGGATTTTCCATTACATTTACTCACCTACAACTCGAATTGATCCCTAAAACCACACACCTACAACTCGAGAATCTACTAGCAGCCGATGCACTCAAGGAATTGTGAGGATCTAAGGGAGCTAGATCAACGTTTTTCAAAATTGTTGAGGGAAACAATACTCTTTCCAAGGAGGCTTCCCCTAAGTCATTTTTGTATAAAGAAACAAGTCCAAGAGCTCAATAGGATTCGAACTTTTGGAGTAGAAAGGATATATTGAGATATATGAAGCATAAGATTGTCATTTTCATTCCATGATGTATTTGAACTCTATTTTATGTCAATGACAAGCTTATTGTTATCTTTCATCTGAGTTAGTTTCAGGGGGTTGAGTCCCCTTGGGGTAGGGCCCAACCCAAAAGATCTAGTCTCCCTTTGTGTATTTTATTCATCCGCTACCTTTGATTAGCAACATCTCAGTCTTACTTGATAGAAATTTACTTATAAAAGTTATTTGTGAAAGAATATCTACCACCTCCCTTGTTGGAAGTGTGTTTGAGGAATATGCGTTAGCAAGCCAAAAACACGTGGTTACTTTCTTTTGGAGATTGTTAGACCTTAGGTTAATGCTCTTTTGCATACTATGTTTTTTCATATTTAGGAGTTAAATAACACTCTTATTTAAGATTTCATGGATGTAGGTCAGAGTAATGATGCAAGTTAGATTTTCATTTGATGCAATAAAATTCAACTCATCCTTCTTTCCACTTAGTTTCAGAAAATTCAGCTCATCCTTTATGGTTTAGTTCATTTTGTTACGATTTGATCATTGGTTTAGCATTCTTTTCAAAGTTTCAAAGAGTATTGTTATTTTGGTTTACAATTAATACTATTGGCTTTCAGGGTTGGCATATTGATCATGCATTCCTCGTGTCATCATCAACTACTTCCCCCTCATCTTACAATTCCATCAAAACGTTGTCGCCGAAATTACATTTCGAGGTCATTGAAGGACATCGTGTGCATTGTTTTTGTGCAAGATGGGCCTATGAGAGGTACTAGGCTTGAAAAAAGCTTCATAAAACCCTCATACAGCTTCATCTACCATTTCCCACCTTTAGATCACCTTTTCCACCATAAAAATGCACATGGATCCAATCTTGTAGAAAAAAAGGGCAATTTTGTAGCATCTTGTAACAACATGTAAAATTGACCATATTTTCTCCAAAAGCTTGATTTTGGTCTCTTAGGCTTTAATAATGACCCCTAGGCTCTAAAACCATGATTGAGGAGGAAAAAAGGCCAATTTAAACCTGTATATTCTTGATTGCAACACAATTCTACAATTAGGGTTAGAGGATAGGTTTCTGAATTTGAAATACAATGATGACTTTCTTGATCGTCTCATGAAATACCTAATGAACTTTGTCACTAAAGTTAAATCTCCTCGAACACAATGATTAAAGGTTGATTTACCAATACAAAGTATATTAGGTCTGATTCTTTTCAATTTATGCTTCTTTTATGGATTCAAATACAATCACTATTATTAAATATGTTAGTTTCATTTTCAATGCAAATTTTCACAGTTTCAGATTCTGTAATTAGAATATAATTTACATTCCTACAAGTAGAATATAATTTCCATTCTACAAGTAGACTAATGTTTCCATCTCTGCAAGTAATATAGCCTTTACCTTCCTCCAATTAGGGTTAACATTCACATTGGTATAAGTGGCATATTCATTCCTTTCGCAAGTATAATAATGTTTCCATTTCTGCAATAAGAATAGAACTCTATTTTTAGGCAATTTCCTTCCATGAGTCAGTTGATAGAGTGGTCTCTCTATGCCTTGGTTTGTTCCATTGCTTGAAGGTGGCATGAGTAGAACTTAAGTTGCTTTTCATAAAGAATTGTCACCTCTTAAGTTTGTACAAACCATGGGTTGATAACTAAAGATGGTGGCCTTGGGAATTGCAACACTCTTGTCGAAATACTAGGGCTCATCACTTTTTGGCACCATTATTGGGGAGTTGTCAAATTAGGTGTTGTTTCTACTTATAAGTTTCCTTTCTTTTTCATCTTTCTATTGTTTTGAATCTTCATTGTTTGATTAGAATATATATATATATATATATATATATATATATATATATATATATATATATATATATATATATAGACATGTGGGACCCCATAGTAGCTAACCATCACTCTTCTTTGGTGACTGTGAACTTCCCACTCTAACCATAGGAGAGTTAGAGAATCCTTTAAATGAGAAACATGAGAACTTTGAAGAACCCATAGGGGATGAAGAACCATATCACCTATCCAAAACATGGTTGAGAATAGTCAGACTAAGTTATTTCCTATCTGAGAAACCAATGTGGAGGCTAGGATGAAGAATATAAGCCCTAGAGTTCTTCCACACTTCCATGGCCTAGCCACTAAGGACCATGACACATTCATGTTTGATTTTTTTGTAGTTTGTAGGAATTTTTAGGGTCCTATAATTCATAGGATAAGAAGGTGATTGAATATTTTCTCTCAGACATATGAAATCTGTAAATAATATTCCATTTTGCAAAAGATTTCCAAACAAAAAATATATATATATAAATAAAAGAAAAAATTAAAATAGGGTATATGAAAATAAAAAAAATAAAAAAACAGAATAAAAGAATAAAAAATAGAATAAAAGAATAAAAAATGATGATGAAAGAACTCCATAAAATAATAAAAATAAAAAATAAAAAATGTGTGAAAGTGATGTAAATTCAAATGCCATTAGAAGAAAATTAGTTTGTTTTGAAAAATAAACTAGAATGTTGTGTGCAACTTGTTTTAAAAACCACAGCCATGAATCCTTTTTAAGATCATATAGTGTAATCATGGTAAAACATATTTGAATTTATGTTATTAAATTAGAGAAATAATTTAGCCAAATAGTTTAAACTTGGCTAAAAATTGTTAGGTAGAGGAAGAAATTGGTCCAATTGTTTATGTTGGATTAATGATGTAAATGGGTAGGTCGGAATTAGATTAGTATAGGAAAAAACCAGAATAAAAAGGTTTCAAAGTGTATGTATTCAAGTTTTGGACCATTTGCATTCTTAACCTAACTATTGACCCTTTGTTATAAAGTTCACAAAAGAAAAAAGATTTTTGGTCGTGTAGCGGTAAGTGGCGCATATGATCCAATGCCTGGATCGTCCTCCATTTGAATCAACAGCCTCAAACACTTTTCAGCCCCCCGTGCCCTTCCTAAATTTATCAGCGAGGGGTCTGAAAAGTGGTTTGGCCACCCGCCGACCCCAAATTACGTCTCAATTCCTATTCATTTCGCACCCCCCACGCCCCCTCCCCTTTGCATACCTCTTATTTCTTCTACCCCCCTCCGAAAACCACCAAGCCACCTTTCGTTCCCGCCAACACTCTCCACACCTTCACATCGTATACTTTCACGACACATGTCCTATCTTTTATGCATTGAATTCTCCCAGGATTACCATTTACGCCTCCTAACGGTCCCGCATCCCGAACGTGTGTCCATTGTAACCGTAAAAGCATCCCAATTCACTCATTTTACACCGTATTGTTTCATTTTCATTCATCCAAATCGTCTCTACGTTTTCAAGCCTTCCCTTGCACAATAAGAGCATCTTGAACACAGATAAAGAGATCAGAACACGTTGTGAAAGAACCATTACTGTCACCAACTTTTAACTGCCAACGATTTCCTGGTAACTATCCCACTGTGAGTCTTATTTTTTCTAATATGTAATTTTCATAAATGCCTCTTAAATGAAAAAGCAATGGTAATTCAAATAACCCAAGGATCCCTCCCATAGTTGATCTCCACCATATCCCTCTGGCTGACAAAGACTACAAAATGTGAATTCGACATATTCAAATTGCAATGTTGGCTCGAAGATAATCACCTAGACCAGACTGATGAAATTGGACTTTGGAAATCCAATTTTCCTCTTTATATGTTTCCTTATACATACCATTACCATAGTTTATCCTTATATGCCAATATTGTTATTTTCCCAGCCAGAAAGATATTGTAGTCCACAGTGGGGATGTTTTATTTATAATTACCCTTGAAACCATCAATCAAATGTTACATATCCCCCAAAATGATTCTCTAATCCCTTTCTGAGTGGAAGCCCTGAATGAACTATATCAAAAATTAACTTTTTCCTAATGAGCTAGGATATTTGAAATCTTCCTACCAGAAAATGCCCAGTTACCTAAGAAATATCAACCCTATTCATCGTCCATTTTTCTAGAAAAGGTGCAGAAAATAATCTCCATGCTTTCATTTTTGTTAGGCTATTATTAAAATGAATGGGTAGATGAACCTATCTTAGATTTTCTGTTCATTTTCTCCACTGAAGAGAAACCCTCTGTAATTTTCAATTTCAACCAATTTCTCGCTGATAGCATCCATGAACAATTCCTTAAGTTTCAAACTAAAGGAATGTTCAAATATGCTTCTATTTTAATTTACATGTTTTTATTTTATCAAGCAAACAAGTTTCCATTTGCACTACAAAAGCTAAATGAACAGGGGGATCCACGTGCAAACATTTTTTGGACTTCCTTGGTAAGGAAGAATTCATAATAATATAGTTTCAAAGACTATATTTATAATTTCATTCATCCAACCACATGTTTACTCAGCAGTAATGCAAAACCCAGGGTTAGTGAGGAGATTCAGAAGATTTTACACCTCAATGAGCAGGCTAAGATAGGTCATTGGTACTTGTGCCAAAATTACACTGAAATAAGAGTGTATGGGTGTGAGATGCCACCCTAAAATCTACCTAAATACCTACGAATGAGGGTGTTTGCATTAGAGTACATCACACAGATTATCAATTTAGATGAAATTCACATTGTAGCTAAGAATAAATCACAGTTTAGAATAAACACTCAAATTGGACCTTTTATCTGCAACATTAGGACATCAAGAGAGGATGCATACATCCTCCTAAAACAGATGAAGTTTCTGTTGAGCTTCACTTGGTCATATAACCCATTTGGCATCATTTATAAGCTAAGGATGGAAAATAAAACCACTCCTTATGTTCATACACAAAGATCTGTAATTGAGAAGTACATGAACCAGGTTGAGTGGGAAGAAAACACCTTGCAAGAAGCTGAGGAGAAGCTTTTTCTATATAATATTAACAAACTCCCACACCTCAGGAAAAAACAGAGAAATGGTAAAGGGAGTAAGTCTTTCCTTCAGTCACGGAGCTTTCAACCAAAGAATTCAATATTTACAGGAAGAAATCAAAGTCAAATCCTAAAATAGACTTTGCAAAAGAGGAGGAAAAGAAAACTACCATAATACTTAAGGGTCCACAATCTACAGCAAAGTTATATAGTTTATTTATTGGATCTCCAACAACATCAAGTTCATAGGGGAATCAAGACATAGCTCAAACATCATGATTGATTCCAGGACAAACAGAGACAAGTATATTTGATAAGTATAAAGAAATAAAGCAGAAAAATGAACTTCTCAAAGTCAGCACATATGATCAAGTCTGGAAACAAACTACCATAGCCCAGCATAGGCTCTTATCAACCTTTGATGCTGAGAAAGGAAGAGTGCAGATGGAATTCTTGCAGGAATAGGTTCCCCATCCTAAATCTGCAGTTGATTATAAGAAAAAATCATTTTAATTTGATGCAAAAGATGTCCATCCCATTGATCATATGGATATGCATAGGCAGTCAAGGGAAACAATATGTTCCACAATAAAAAAAATATTGCAATGATTGCCTCAAAAATGCAAGTATCACTCTCCAATATCTAGTCTCAATTAAAGATTGAAAATACCTCTTCTTTGGAAATATATAATAAAATCAAACTTTAAAAGAATTGGTTATTAAGATAGGATATGACCCAGAAAATGTTAATGCAGTTGAAGAATTGATCAAGAAGAAGAATCCTGACATTACAACACTCAAGAAACAATTGAAATTGTCAGCAATTGAGGATCCATAAACAAAAGAAAAATGGGAGACAGAGGGCCAAAAAGATGACATCCTCAAGCTGATTATGGAGAAACATTCACAAATAAGGGACATGGAAATGGATATGGAAAAGCTATTCAAGGAAAAGGAACAAAATGCACAACTAGTTGTAGTCCCACTAAACACAATACCTATTACATCAATATCACATACATCAATGGTTGCCTCAACTACAACATGGGCTTCTACATCAACAAAACCCCCAACATAAGACTTAGATGCTACTCAAAAATTGGTAAATTCTATGGAAGACATGTACATACAAGGAGATGAAATAAAAATGTTACAAGGACAAGTAAAAGTCTGAGAGACTCACTCAAAGACTACAATAATTAGAGAAGGAAAATGCCATGGATCATACCATAGCACAATCTAAGGAAAAAATATGGATAGATATCCATAAATCCATGAATGAGATTTTTCCTTCCATTCAAATTATCTTTGAACATAATGAGTTAATTCAGACGTCCAAGAAAGTAATTGTATAGATAAGAGAAGAGCTAGGAGACAAGCTAATTGAAGCCACGGACCTCATTAGATTTCTAAATTACAAAACAAGTATGAGTTATTAGAATTGGGGATTTAGGATAGAACTGAGACAATAATGGAGCTCAAGAAAATATTAGCTAAGAAGAACGTCATGTTGCAACTAGAATAGAAGTGCGAGAATCTGGAAATTGGTGTCAACAGGTTCTTCAACAAATTTGAAGTGTTGAATAATAAAAGGCCTCTAGGTTTAATTGTGGTGAATGATAAATTAATCACATTGGATGATTACAACAAGAAGTTGACGGATGTAGCTAAGGATAGATCCAAATTTGCAGGTATATAGGGAAGCATTACATGGAAAGCTTTCCTTGAAACAATGGAATATGATTTAATTATCCAGCATGAGATGAAGCACATTTTTATTACATAACCCACCTTTTCCAAGTATACAAAGGCGAATGAGATTTGCAAGAGATTGCTTACGTTATCCATTTTAAGTGAAGAAAGGTGGGAAAATTAATGCGAGTTACTTGAGTAAAAAAGGTAACTCTATCTTCAACAACAGGACCAACAGAGCAACAAGAGTCAGAAAGGCGGATCAGGACAACCTCCTCCAAAATAGGGCCAGCATTCGAACAATTCCAAATTATCCTTATTTTTGTAATCAAAGGTGTAATCTCTTTTAGATATCCCTAAAATACATATGGATATGTCATGACAATATTTTTTGTAAATAAACTTAAAAATACTTCTCATTTCGAAGTATAGAGGGTTAATTTTTGCATCCAAGAAGGCTGTTGTACATTTTCAATTTTTGTGGATTGATCTGTAATAAATAAGACTCTTTCCCAGGATTCTTGTGTCAAACTATTGGTGAAGTGCATCTCTCACTGCTTATGTGTTTATTTTCTCTATTTTCCATGCTTATGTATTCATAATCTAAATTATTCAATAGAAAATTGAAAGACATAATTTGTATTAAAACACACTCTAATTCTGGCTTTGGATATGGTTTTAATGTTTTCATCTGAAATTAAGAAAACAAATTCTTAATTTCTCTTTAATTAACATAATTTCCTTCATTTATTCTCTTACACTTCATTTAAATCTACAGAATCCAATTATTTTGGCTACCTTTCCCTGTGAAATCTCTTTATAAAAACCGAAACAGATCCAAGTTTAAGTCATAAACTCCATAGCCCAGTTGAAATTTAGGGATTTAATCGACCAAAAAAAATGAACAATCTCAATCAATCAAAAAATCATTGAAAATTCATAACTAGCCTAATATCTCAATATAAACAAATCTAAATCTAACAGAGATATCCCTCTTTGAAGCTGGCAGGGCTAGATACCATCTTCCAAAGTGGTTTTGTGGTTACCTCTGTAATTTATCTTTAAACCTCAGAAAGTATAGTGTGGTAACATGACTTATGATTATATTCCTAACGAATGGAATTTTAAGTTGTTTCTCTCCACCCTCAAAGTTGCAGCCTTGCTCTGGTTTATGAGCCTACCTCGAGGAAACATCACTACCAGGGCACAAATGAAGCAATCCTTTAATGAGAAGTAGAGGGATTATTGCAGGTCTAATGATAAAAAAGAGGATACCATATGAGTCCTTAGAAGATTATTAGGAAAGGTTCCAACTTAAGTATAGGAGGGCCAAGTGTACCCTTGACCCTAAATCACTCAAGCTAGTACTCCACCGAAGGATTAGGGATGATGTAATGGAGACCCTAAATATTTTTTATGGTGGATATATCTATCATTTAACATATTATGAGATGAATACAATATTCAAGAATCATTCTAGGGCTGCAAGGAGAATAGGTAGGTCCGGTCAAGGTCTGGGAAACTCTTCTCCGTCCACCTCGGCCATGAAACAAGAGAAAGGGAGTATGTTATAAGACTTCAACAATGACATGTTGAAGATGTTTTCCTTATAGATGGATATTATGCAGATTAAGAGGAAGCAAGAGGAAGTAGATAGGGAAGTAGTTATCTTTTTCCCCACATGCACTAAGAGGCACTTCTGAAATGAGTTTCCACTAAACACCATATTGGTATGCTCTATTTGTGAGGAGAACCATGCAACGGATAAATTTCCCTCTCTTCTAGGCATAAATTTTGTATAGAAAGGGGAAGGGAATGGCTTGGAGTAGCTTTGCTTCATGAACCAAAGGAGGCCAAAAGGCCCTTGGCCATATACCCACAAGGCATTCAGGGTGCACAATATAATTATTACAATCCAAATCATAATGCACCCTTCCAGCCTTGGTATCCTATATCTCACTCCTCATTATACATGCCCTCTCCTTAGTCCTATACTCCTCAGTTCCCTCCTCAACCTGTCAATCCACCTTTCCAACAATATCAAACTGAGCCTCCTCAATGGGGAACACCTTCACAAATATGGAGGCCTTAGGAAGCCCAACCTCCTGCCTTAATTCCTCCTCCTCCACCTCAACCACAACTACATCACAATAACCGACTGAAGCAACCTTAGATTCCTGCACAATCCAATATTAACCCTAACAATAAGCATGCACAACATGTTTACAGTTGGGAAACATCCTATCCTACATATGTTATGGAAATCTAAGAGATCAACCTTCATTCTTGAAAGGTAGTTACATGTGATCACCAACCTTCTTGAGAAAAATATATTGAAGAAGAGAAGGAACACAAAACCCCACAAACTAATATACCTCCCTATCATGAAATACTGGTTCAACCCAAACAACACACCCTAGAAGAGGTTTAACTTCTTGGACAATTGAAGAAATTTTGTGTTAAGATACCCATTCTCCAAGCCATCAAATATGTTGCTATTTAAAACAACCTCTTTAGGGAATAATGTTTCAAAAGGCCTGGGATAATGAAAAGAGATGCCCCCGTTATCAATGTTGTTAGGAAGTTTTCTAATCTAATGCTAGGGAGAGTAATCTCCCCAAATTACTTGGATTGTGTTATCCCAGTAGTGGGTGTGCACATTATCAATATTGTAGTCCCCAACACTTTGATTTACCTTTGGGATGCATTCAATGTCATGAATAAGGAAACCATGTTGAATCTCAATCTCCAAGGAGCCTTGAGAAATACCACTATAGTGTTGCAACTAAAAGATGGATCCATAATATCCCCTGAGGAAGTTATTGAGGATTTGATGGTATCTATCGACTCCTGGGAATATCCCATGCATTTCTTTGTCCTCCATCCAAAAACCAGGCTGATCTAGGTCGATATTGGTGGCCACCCACCTATTCCATTTGGATCCACACCATCAGTTCTTTGAGTTTTTTAGTTTCGTCACAACTTACTATTTCTAGCACTTTTTTCGGGTTCTAAACTTTCGGAGCCATTTTTAGGCTCTGAACGATGTTTTTTGGAAAAACCGAGAGCAACATGAGTCCATGGGTCCATTGACACATGTTTCTCACATCAAAATATGTAGTCTTCAGATAGATCTTACTAATGAGGTATGGTACGCGTCAAATGAAGGTCGTATACCAAAGTTACGTCCCCAGGATGTTGAAACACCAATTTACCTAAATGGGGCCCATGGTTTTTGTTCTTTATGTCCTACGGTTAGGATTTTGGATGTTTAGGGTTTTATTTTGTTTCTTAATAATAAATAGGTGTTTGATCCGCATTGTAACACAGTTCAGAGGCATGTAGCCACCACATCTGAGATCTCTTCTCAGAGATAAGCTACCAACACCCTTGCTAGTTTATTTCCATTATGTTTGTAAGCATATTTCTATTATTTGATATTAATGAAATGAAGTATTATTTCTGCTGCATCTCTGTGTTTATGTCTATTTCTATATTTTATTGCATTCCTGCATAAATTTGGATCAATGGTATCAGAGCAGTTTTCTCTTTCTCTGTTTTCTTTCCATGTCCCCAACGCAGTCAGGGTATAAGGAGTTAGGGCTCGATCTTGTTGAACACTTGCAAGATCAGCCTCGCAAACCCTGACGACCTCCCATGGAGGAAGAAAAGAAAGATGATGGAGCAGGAGATCCTATCAAAATATTGCTCAAGGAGGCCCTTGAGAAACAAAGGAATGCGATGATGGATAACTTTGCTCAGATCCTTCAACGATTTCCCACCTATGGCGCATCTGCATCCAAAAACCACTCTGGAGGTGCCACCCCCTTCAAGGTATAGGTAAACTTTGACATTCCTGTATTTGAAGGCCAGACAGATGCATACGTCATCAATATATGGCTGAATTTTCTAGAAGGGTATTTCTCGGTACATGATTTCTCCGACCGAGAAAAGATTATTTTTGCACTCCTCAAAGCTACCCCACATGTCAAGGACTAGTGGGAAACCTACTATGAGAAAAAGGAAGAGGGGGAACCCTCTCTGTTCTTGGCCACACCCACTTGGAATTCATTCCGAGACGACATCTAGGAACAATATTACCTCGTGGATAGCTATGAAAAAAAGTACATCCAATGGACCACGTTGCAGCAGCAAAGGGATCAAGATGTGCACGAACTGACGAATTTTTTCCATACCTTGCACAGAAAGTTGGGTATTAAATATTCAGAGAGAAACTTGGTGCTTAAGTATCGCAGCTATCTGCACAGATACATTCAGGAGGAAATGGATTTCCTTGACATTACATCGCTTGGCACAACGTATCGCTATGTTGCCAAGATCGAGCATAAATTTAAGCAGAAGAAGCGAGACTTTGGATCGGTTAATCTGAGGCGAGGGAAAGGCGCCCCCAAACCACATAACAGGGGGTAGAGCCAAAGCGGGGCGACTCAAAACATCACCACAAATCCAAAGAAGACCACAGGGAAGTGGTGTGAATCTTATAACAGCCCCACTCACAACACAAATGAGTGTCGGACCAAACAATCGTTGGTGGCCGAACTGAAGGCACCCGAATTAGATGCATGTTTTGATCCTGAGCTAGAACCAGACAAGGGAGAAGAAAAAGGGAATCAGATCATTGATTCAGACCCCAGTGCCATTTTTGCCACCACCAAGCTCCAGAGGGAGGACCCCGAGGATCCAGAGGAGGGGGAGCGCCTCTTCCATTCGTAGATGTGGGTGAAGGGTTCTCCACTACAATTCCTTGTTGATAGCAGAAGCCAAAAGAACCTCATTTCAGAAGAGGTCGTGAAGCAGCTCGACCTAACAACCATGACACACCTGCATCCATATACCACCGGGTGGCTTCACCAAGGGAGAGATCTCCATGTCCGCCAGCAGTGCCACCTTCCGTACAACATCAAGCCATTCACATATGAGGTATTGTGTGATGTTGCTCCTCTTGATGTAGCTGATGTATTATTGGGAAAACACTACTTATGGAGGTGACATGTTGTGTATGAGTATAGGCCTCATTCTGTTGTTATTACTTTGGGAAATAAATTTTACAGGATACCGGAGGTAGTACCACCTCCTGCCATCTCCTTGACTATTGCAAAACAACACAGTAAGATTGTTTCACAAACCTGGAAATTTATTTTCCTTACAACTCGCTCACAAGGAAAGAAGAAGATTGTGCCCACAACCTCGAAATAGGGCTCCCCTACATGGCTACAACAGACAGACAATGTTGTGGAGGAATACAATGACATTTTCTCCTCACCCACAGAGGTTCCTCTACATTGACAGGACGAGCACTCCATTGATCTGACCCCCGGCGCACCACTGCCTGATGTTTCCATGCCTCATGTGATTACATAGAAATAATACACACATGTATTGTCTCAAGCAACTAAATTTATTTAACACATAAAACACGTCCGCCAGTAGGTCCACGACATCCTGGACAAATCCAATACCATGTTCATCAGAATTTTCCTCTCATGGAGGAACTCAACACAATGGGGACCATTGGTTCCTAAGGAGGGAGTAATGATCCAGTTGGATATTGGTGGCCACCCACCTATTCCATTTGGAGCCACACCATCAATTCTTTCAGTTTTTCAGTTTCGGCACAACTTACTATTTTTAGCAGTTTTCCGGGTCCTGAACTTTTGGAGCCATTTTGAGGCCCTAAACGACATTTTTTGGGAAAAATGGGAGCAACATCGGTCCTTAGATTAATGTTTCTCACATCAAAATATTTATTCCTCGTATAGATATTTATAACGAGGTATGGTATGCGTCAAACGAAGATCGTATGCCAAAGTTACATCCCCAGGAAGTTGAAGCATCAATTTACCCAAATAGGCCCCATAGTTTTGGCGCTTCATCTCATACGGTTAGGTTTTTGGATGTTTAGGGTTTTCTTTTGTTTCTCAACAATAAATAGGCCTTAGAGCCTCATTGTAACATAGTTCAAAGGCATGTAGCCACCACATATCTTCTCAGAGATAAGGTACCAACGCCCTAGCTAGTTTATTTCCACTATGTCTGTAAGCATATTTTTGTTATTTGATATTAATGAAATGAAGTATTATTTCCACTGCATCTTTATGTTTATGTCTATTGTTGTATTGTATTATGTTCCTGCATAAATCTGAATCAATGGTATTAGAGTGGTCTGTTGTTTCTCTGTTTTTCTTTGCATCTCCCCAATGCGGTTAGAGTATAAGGAGTTAGGGCTTGATCTGGTTGAACCCTTGCAAGATCATCCTCGCAAACCCCGATGACCTCCCATGGTGGAAGAAAAGAAAGACGAGGGAGCAATAGATCCTATCAAAATATTGCTCGAGGAGGGCCCTCGAGAAACAAAGGAACACGATGATGTATAACTTTGCTCAGATCCTTTAACGGTTACCTACCTACGGCGCATCTCCATCCAACAACCACTCTGGAGGCACCACTCCCTTCAAGGTACAGGTAAAATTTTAAATTTATATATTTTAAGGCCAGATAAATGCAGAAGTTGTCGATAGATGGTTGAGTTTTCTAGAAGGGTACTTATTGCTCCATGATTTCTCTGACCAAGAAAAAATATTTTTGCACTCCTCAAAGTCGCCCCCCATGCCAGTGACTGGTGGGAAACCTACTGTGTTAAAAAGGATGAGGGGGAAACCTCTCTATTCTCGGCCACACCCACTTCGAATTCATGTCGAGGAAACATCAAGGAATAATATTACCTCGTGGGGATCTATGAGGACAAGTACATCAATTGGACCACACTACGATAGCAAAGGGATCAAGATGTGCACGAACTGACGAATTTGTTCCATACCTTGTGCACAAAGTTGGGTATTAAATATTCAGAGATACATTTGGTGCTCAAGTACCACATTTTTCTGCACAGATACATTCAAGAGGAAGTGGAGTTCCTCGACATTGCATTGCTTGGCACGACATATCGCTATGCTACCAATATCGAGTAGAAATTTAACCAGAAGAAGCGAGAATTTGGATCTGCGAATCCGAAGCGAGGGAAATATGGCCCCGAACCACAGAAAAAGGGGCAGAGCCAAAGCAAGGCGACTAGGAAAAACACCAAAAATCCAAAGAAGGACACTGGGAAGTGGTGTGAATTTCATAACAACCCCACTCACAACACAAATGAGTGTCGGGCCAAACAATCGCTGGTGGTCGAACAGAAGGCACCTGAATCAGATGGAGATGAGAAAGGGAAGCAGATCATTGATGCAAACCCCAGTGCCATTGTTTTCACCACCAAGCTCCAGAGGGAGAACCCCCAGGATCCAGAGGATGGGGAGCACCTCTTCCATTTGCAGATGTGGGTGAAGGGTTCTCCACTGTAATTCCTTGTCAATAGCGGAAGCCAAAAGAACCTCATTTCAACAAATTTCATGAAGAGGCTCATCATACCAACCATGGCACACTCGCAGCCGTATACCATTGGGTGGCTTCACCCAAGGAGAGATCTCCGCATCAGCCAGTAGTGCCACCTTCCGTACAACATCAAGCCATTCACGGATGAAGTATTTTGTGATGTTGCTCCTCTTGACATAGCTGCTGTATTATTGGGCCAACCATACTTATGGAGGTGACATGATCTATATGAGTCAAGGCCTTGTTCTGTTGATATTTCTTTGGGAAATAAATTGTATAGGATATCAGAGGTAGTACCACCTCCTGCCATCTCCTTTACTATTGAAAAACAACGCAGTAAGAATGTTTCCCAAACTAGGAAATTATTTTCCCTACAACTCGCTCACAGGAAAAGAAGAAGATTGTCGCCATAGCCTCGAAAGAGGGCTCCCCTACACGGCTACTGCATATGGACAAATGAAAAGAAACTATACAACCGAGAAAGAAATGAAACTATACACTATTCTAAGGAAACATCTTGATGCCTTTGCTTGGGACTATAAGGAAATCAAAGCTATTCATCCCTTAGTTTGTACACATTATATCTAGATCAATGAGGGATGAAGACCTGTGTACAAAACCCTTAGGAGGTGGAATCCTTTCCCTTAAGGATATTGTAATACACGATCTCCAAAATATGTTGGATGCAAGGTTCATTTAGCCCATTTCAAATAGTGAGTTGGTGTCCCTTTTGTCCATTTACCACTGCACCAAATCATAGAGGTCCCAATTGGGAATTTCCTTTCCTCATCCACACTAGTGCATAAGGAAAACTTTTAGGAACAACTCTAGGACAGCTGGAAGAAAAATTTCTCTATGCCATATATTTCATCAGTATGAACATCTACAAGGTTGAACTTAATTATATAGTGCAAGGAAATAGGAGCTTGGAAGCTTGCAAATTTGGATAAGTATTGGCAAAGTTCATTCATTGAAGCAAAGAGATAGACCATACACTTGAAGGTTGCGCTCAAACATGAGCAAGCATTATATTTCATCTCTATTCTTTGATAAATGTAATATAGAGAGTAAGGAGTTTTCAATAGTTTCTTTCCCCTACATAAATATTTGTGCATGTTTGATGTTTCTTCTTGGATGTTAATGTTATGTCTTATCAATCATGAATTAGCTTCCACAGTTTACTAGAGTAGCTTCCAGTCTTATTATTTAGAAAATTTCATGAGAAGTTTAGAATTTACACATTAATTTATACACTACATTGGTTCCATTCAATACACATCATGTTGGGTGAAACATTGGCCACAAAATCTTCCCCTCAACTCCTTTGAATTCCTAATGGTTAAGAGACTCAATAACTTGATTTCGTCGACTAACTTACGTCATGTTATTTTGGGTTCTTAGCTATGGTCTCACCCATGTGATGCCTCTCCTAGTCCAAATAATTACAGGTTTGGCGGTGTCCACAAGGCACAATTTTGTTGGTCAATTTCTTCCATTCAACCAACAAACTTACCTCCCCACGCACATATGTTAATTTATATTTTCGAGTCGACGAGATAGTGGCCGATGGAAAATCATGGTGTGGGTCCACTAAACGATGTTACTCCATTATTCTCTTGTTGTTGGACCCCAAAAGAAACAAAACACATCCAAGATCATCTTGAATCTCCCCGAATTGAAAACGATATCACCTAATTCATATAAAAGTTATTTATTACTTTTCCTTCCTTTTTTCTTCTCATACATATGTGGTTTTCCATTCCCTTCATTGGTTTTTTTTGGACTCTAAGCAATCCCAAACTGGGCTAGGCCATTGGTGCCTTTTGGGATTATTGACAAGATTTAAGGGTAGTTTTTATTTGGATCTTGAACAACTGTTCAAGAATGAAATTTGGGTCATTGTCTTTACATGTCATGGTAATTCCTAGGATATTTAAGGAATCGAGTTCCATTTCCTCAATTGGGTTGGTGGTGTAATGAGGGGAACTTTCTGGCTTTAGCGAGTCATGGGGATGGGGATTCAACAATATGGAAGGTTGAGTTTGTGATTTTGTAGAGGTATTTGGTGGGATATTGGAGCCCAACATAACTATTTCAGAGACCTTGGAGGATGATGGGGGTTTGGGATTTTCTACAGAAGAAAGGGTTTCAAGGTTATTGTTAGTGTGCATAGTTTTCCCAGTCTAAGGCGACGTTTTGGAGGGTTCTTGGGTAAACAATCCTACTTCCTCGATTCGAGAATCCATACAAATTTATAGCAGTGATGGGTATGGACTTGAGGCAAAGGAAAGCAAGGGACAGTTCAAGTAGTGGTGTTTATACTCATGGCATCTTCTGCAATAGAACAAGATGTGCTCATAATGTATGGTTTGCATCCAAATCTAATCTTGATAGTATATACTAATGAACTCAATGAGAGATTATGAGATATTCTTGTATACATAAATGTGGATATAAGATATATAACTGGTTTTTTTGGTAGCTTCTTAGACTTTAATAAACTGTTTGTGGGAGTTTCTAATTCCAGTTAATATATTTTCATCCAAGAATCCTCATGGTAGGGTCTACATTCAAATCCATTGTTGTGAAACCAACTCCAAAAATAGAAGAAAAGAGATATCAACACCTTAGAAATAAGCCACTTCGAGGGGGCAACCTCCAATACATTACATGAATGAACAATTCTTGGATGATACAAATTACAAAACCTCCTTTCTATATATACGAGTCCATGGGGCCACAATGTAATCCTAGCCGACCTAACAATAATAATTTAAGGGCACAATAATAACAATATGGGGGTTACAGGGGTACAATAATAACAATAAGGGGGTTACACTAACAACAATAAGGGACTATACTAGTAATATAGGGATCTAACATGCCCCTCTCCTTCAAAAAAGTGTTGTCCTCAACGCTTGAGTAGCTCTGGGTGCTTCTGTATAAAATTCTCATCCTCCCATGTAGAATCTTCGGTGGGTAAGTTCTTCCACTTGATGAGATACTCTGAAATTGATCGATTCCGTAGTTGTCGAGTTCTTGTTTCCATGACCGCTTCTGGTTCCAATATGATTTTTCCTTCCTCATCGAGTTCTGGCAATATTGTTTGAACTGGAAGATTTTCTCCCATAACCTTCTTTAAGCATGAAACATGGAAAACTGGATGTACTCGCGAAGAAGCAGGAAGCTCCAATTTGTATGCCATAGTACCAATCTTTTGCAACACCTTGTAAGGACCATAGTACTTTGGTGATAATTTATTATCCTTCTTAGCTTGCTTGAGGAACATTTGTTTGTATGGTTGTAGCCGTAAAAATACCCAATCTCCTACATCAAAACTTCTCTCGCTGCGATGTTGATCTGCCTGTTGTTTCATTCGATTTTGTGCCAAATTCATGTTATCCTTTAAGAGTTGGAGAACTTCTTGCTGATGCTCGATGTGATCTTCCACTGCTTGAACCTTCGAATTTTCCCTTAAATATGATGTGATGGATGGTGGATGATATCCATAAAGTGCCATAAATGGGGTCATTTTTGCTGCAGTATGGAAGGAAGTGTTATACCAACATTCAGCGAAAGGTAACCACTTGACCCATTCTGTTTGTTTATCAGATACAAAACAACGAAGATATCCTTCCAAACATTTATTTACTATCTCAGTTTGACCATCAGATTGAGGATGATAAGATGAGCTATGAGAAAATTGAGTACCCAAACAAGAAAATAACTCCGTCCAAAAATTTCCAGTAAAAATGGGATCTCTGTCGCTCACAATAACCCTTGGGCTTCCATGTAGCTTTTGAATTCTATCCATAAATGTAGTAGCAACTGTACTTGCTTTAAATGGATGAGATAATGCACAAAAGTGTGCATACTTGGTAAGTCCATCAACTACCACCATGATGACACTCTTTCCTTCGGACTTAGGTAAACCTGTGATAAAATCCATTGAAATCTCCTCCCAACGTTGACTTGGAATGGATAAAGGTTGTAGAAGTCCCGGGGTCTTAATTGTTTCCACTTTATTCTGCTAGCAAACCAAACATTCCGCCACAAACTTTTGAATATCAGATTTAAGGACATCCCAAAAAATTTCTTTCTTCACCCTGTGGTAAGTTTTTAAAAATCCTGAGTGTCCTCCTAAAGGAGAAGTGTGCAATTCCAGAAGAATCTTTTGTTTTAGTTGGGAATTCTTGCAAAGATATAAGCGATCTTTGTACCATAAGGAATCATTTTTCCAACTAAATGTATCAGATGTGCTAGGATCTTGCTGCAACTTTTGAATGAGTGTCCATACATCTTTGTCCTTCTTCCATTCATCTCTTGCTTCGGTTATCCAATCTGGTTGGATAATAGAAATGGCACAAAGCAATGCTTCCACCTCTTCATTATTTCTTGAAAGTGCATCTGCAACAACATTTAGCTTCCCTTTTTTGTATATTATTTCAAAGTCATAACCCAACATCTTTGTGACCCATTTTTGTTGCTCTTCTGAAGATAGTCTTTGTTCCAAAAAGTGTTTAAGACTATCACGATCAGTTTTTACCTTGAAGTGTCTTCCCATTAGGTAAGTTCTCCATTTCTTTAGTGCATGCAGTATTGCTAACATTTCCTTCTCATAAATAGGTTTCTGTAAATAATTTCCTTTGATTGGACGACTTTCAAAAGCAATGGGTCTTCCTTCCTGCATTAAAACTGCACCAATTCCATTTCTCGAGGCATCACATTCCACAATAAAGGTTTTTGTGAAGTCTGGCGTAGCTAAGACCGGTGCTAGGCACATTGCCTCTTTAAGATGTTCAAAGGCCTTAGTTGCTTCAAGAGTCCATGAAAATGCATCTTTCTTCGATAATGTTGTTAGAGGTGCTGCTATTCTCCCATAATTCTTAACAAACTTGCGATAATACCCTGTTAACCCGAGAAATCCTCGCAACTGCTTTATGGTTGTGGGGACTTTCCATTCCTTAATGGCTTTAATTTTGTTAGGGTTTACCTTAACACCCTCATGAGATACAATATGACCCAGATATTCCACCTCTTGTACTCCAAAGAAACATTTGGATGTTTTTGCATATAATTGTTTCTCCTGCAATAGTTTGAGCACCCTGTCAACATGTTGAACATGATCCTTCCAAGACCTGTTGTAGATTAGTATATCATCACAAAATACTAGCACAAATTTTCTAAGGAAGGGTTTGAAAATGGAATTCATCAACCCTTGAAATGTAGAAGGTGCATTGGTAAGGCCAAAAGGCATGACCAAAAATTCATAATGACCCTCATGAGTTTGAAATGTTGTTTTCGGAATATCTTCAGTCTTCATTCTAATTTGATGATATCATGAATGAAGATCTAACTTGGTAAAATATATTGCTCCATGTAATTTATCCAATAATTCATCAATGACACGAATGGGAAATTTATCTTTAATGGTGAGCTTATTGAGCTCCCTATAATCCGGACACATTTGTCATGATCCATCCTTCTTGTGTAACAATACTACAGGAGTAGAGAAATAACTTTGACTAGGTTAAATTATACCAGACTCTAACATTTCTGCAATCATACGTTCAATTTCGCTCTTTTGGACATAAGGATATCTATAAGGCCTGATGTTTGGAGGAACACTTCCTGGAATCAAATGAATAGCATGATCATGATCACAAATAGGTGGGAGTCCTTTGGGAGTTTCAAACACCTTGTAATGATTTTCCAAGGCTTTTTGGATATCTAAAGAAATAGATGATTTTGATTTTGGAACTTCTAGTGAACACAATTGTGCAATTACACCTCGTTGTTCTTTATTTAGAAGCTTTTTCATGACATTAGAGCTTATTATCTTTCCCGGCTTCCCTACAATACCCCATAATTTGACTTCCTTTCCTTCTGAAAAAAAACTTCAAGGAAAGTTCTTGAAAATTAAAAGCTACCGTCCCCAAAGATTGTAACCATTGTACTGCTAGTACAACATAAGCAGATCCCATAGGAATTGAAAGCATTGGACTATTCAATACATATTTCCCCATGGTTAGCTTGATATTATGGCATTTTCCAGAGCAATTTATAGTTCCTCCATTTGCAACCATCACTTGACATTCTGGTGCTGGGTATAGGAAACAATTCAATTCCTTTGATACCTTACAATGAATAAAATTATGGGTACTACCTGAATCAATCAACACTATTACCTTTTTCTTCTTGATGTGTCCTTCTATATTGAGAGTTTGAGGAGTGGTAATTCCTGCCAATGCATTAAAAGATATGGTTGGACTCATTTCTTCCTCTTCTAGGGTTGGTTCATGGTGTATACCCTCTTCTTTTGAATATTCTTATTCATTTTATTCTTCCTCTTCATAATCTGTGTAAAATAATTTCTTCTCAGCACAGTTATGACCTTTAGTGTATTTTCTATCACAATTGTAGCAAAGCCCTCTTTATCTTTTTTCTTCCAATTTTTGTGTTCTCAACCTTGTAGGTTGTGCAAATCTAGGAGTAGCAACACTTCCCTCTTTAGAGAAGTGAGTGGTAGGCTTCCTTGTCACCATAATTTTACATTCAATTTTTCTAGCCAACCTGAATGCCTTCTCCAATGAATCAAGTTCCAAAACACGAAGTTCATGTTGCATGTTATCCTTTAAAGTACCCATGAAGAGATCAATCCTGTGTTCCTTTGAAATATAAGTTACCCTTATATTCAATTTATGGAATTCCTCAATGTGCTCCCCCACTGAACCCTTTTGTTTGAGATTTATCAATTGGATAAAGAAGGTGTTGCTCTTTGTATCCTCATAAGGTGCTCTCATTTCCTCCATAAAAATTGACCAAGTGAAAATTGTTTTACGGGAGCAAAGCCATCGATACCATACAAATGTACTTTGTTCTAAATGTAAAGTTGCAATGCGTACCTTTTGTGTGTTTTGCACACTATTGAGATCAAAATATTGCTCCATCTATAGTATTCATGTTACAGGATCCTTTCCATCAAACTTCCTCATATCCATTTTTGGAATATGGTGGTTCTTCCCTCCAACATTAGAGTTTATGAAATCACAATTAACATTTATTTTGTTCTCATCATGAGTTTCCTCTAATATCTTTTCACCACTAGGAAAAATTTCTTGTATCAACTTTGCCAAACCTTGTATGTCTACTTTTAGATCATTCTTCATGTTTTCCATGTTGTCTTTTATTTTTTCATCGATCTTAGCTTCCATGTCATCCATCTTAGCTTCCATGCCCACTTCTATGCCATCCATATTAACTTCCAAACCATTGATCTTAGCTTCCACGCCTTTCTTCAAACCATCCATCTTAGTTTCCACGCCTTTCTTCAAAACTTCCATTTCATTTTTTGTTGGTCTTTGCGAGAGCGAAATTTGCACTTGCTCTTGTAATTTTTACATGTAATGGTGTCATTCTTCATCTAAAATTTGGCCCTGTAGTAGCCCTCTAAAGCTTCTTTCAAATTCCACAGGTCTGATCTGATTTGGATTCTTCAAGGCAAAGTTATGTCTAATCTCCCACAATGACCCAATTATGGACTGTGGTCGCCCATTATGGATTGGTTCAGTAGAGCGAACTTGTACGACTTGACACATGTCATTGTTTCCTCCTTTGGCTCTAAAATTGATTGAAAACAAACTGCAATCTGTGTGCTTGTGGCCACTTTTTACAGCATTCCAATCCGATGCTCAGAGAGAGAGCTATGAAGATTTTTCCACGGTCACCTCTTTGAGATGAAATTCAGAAGCCTAAAAAATCCCTAACTTCCACAGATCATATCTCCGAACATATTGCGAACCCAAATCTGAAATTTTGCAATGATGTTCCCCAGGATTTCAGATTCACACTCTAAAAATTTCAGCTTCTGAGCCTTCATAGAAAAAACTTTCTAGCGAAAATTCCATGATGACCTGTTTAGGTTAAATTCAGGAGCCTGCAAAAATGACCTAAATGCCACAGATTATATCTCTGAAAATATTGCGAACCAAGCTCTGGAATTTTTCGATGATGTTCCTCAAGATTTTGTCTTCGCACATTAAACATTTCAGCTTCTGAACCTTCGTAGAAAAAAATTTATAGCGAAAAGGCCACGATGACCTATTTGGAGCAGAGAAAACCTAGAATCCAAAGCTCTGATACCAAATGTTGTGAAACCAACTCCAAAAATAGAAGAAAAGAGATATCAACGCCTTAGAAATAAGTCACTTCGAGGGGTCAACCTCCAATACATTACATAAATGAACAATTCTTGGATGATACAAATTACAAAACCTCCTTTATATATATATAGGAGTCCATGGGGCCACAATGTAATCCTAGCCAACCTAACAATAATAATTTAAGGGCACAATAATAAAAATATGGGGGTTACAGGGGTACAAAAATAACAATAAGGGGATTACACTAACAACAATAAGGGACTATACTAGAAATATAGGCGCCTAACATCCATACTATAGTTTCTATAAAGTCCTCCTTATCAGGAATGCATGTTTCCATATAGAATCCAAGATATAGGATTTTAGAAATGAAAATATATGGGTCGTTTTCAAAAACTATCATATGATACTCAATGCTAGCATATACAATGGTGAAGAATCCTTTGTCTCCCAATTGCAGCTTAATTTTTCCCTTCGTCTTCCATTTATGTTGGATCGAATATGAGATGAGTTTCCTTGATGGCCATATGCCCATGAATTTACCAATTAAGGTGTGGTCACACTAGTATTGGACGTAATCTCAATGTGGCTAGATTGAACTTCGAATTTTGGATCCACTACTTCCTTTCAAAGACGAATTCCTAGTGTACTTTCACTAGAAGGGGTATGAGTTAGCAAACCATTTTGATGACTAGTATGGGGGCGTAGAGAAGAGACAATAGGGTTGGAGGTAGAGGGGCTCCACGAACAATTGTAGTCAATCAAAATATGACTGCAGGAGGGAGCCCCACTCCCTCCATTATTGGCCATGGAAAGGGAAATTAGGGAGGTGAAGGGAACATTAACCAGTAGAGTTTTTTAGATTTTCCAATCGAATTGCAGAGCTCCAAAACAACTAAGGTAAATACATTATATTTTATAAATGTTCAAACTATAAAATGAAAATAATTATTACATTTTTTTATAAATGAATTTTATGAAATAATAAATTATATATTATAATTACTCAAAATTAGGATTAAATTATAATTATTTATTATGACTATTAAAAACTATTAGATGAGGCCAACACCTATAAATGGACCAAGGTACTATGGAAAAATCTATAAAACTATTATTCATGGCTCCAAGGGGCGCTCTCCAGTGCACTATGGTACAAATGCTCAAATATCCTCTTTAACGTTTCGACTCGGTTATAATAAAATTAAAATAAAACAAAATTTGTAAAATAATCAATAAAATTAATACTTATAATTATAATTAATAATTAAATTAGTTTAGATCAATTTTAACTCTGAATTTACAAAGCATTTAGAGAGATGAAATCTCTTGAGGCGGAAACGTCTTCTAGAGTGAAAAAATACTTAATGTCTCTGAACACTAAGTAAATCCAATATTAATATAAATCTAAAGCTAAGTAAATCCAATATTAAGATTTAAAAAAAAAAGTAATTTTTAGAAATTATAAATTTACATGATTCAATTCCACCAAGCTCAGAGTCCTAAATTGCTCCAACGAAGCGTACCATTTGCCATCTTAGGTCCCATCTAGGCCTGAAATTTGACTTCCTGTAGGATATATTTTGGGTTTCAAAAGTATTTGATGATGGCTGCAATTTTTTCCCTATCAAGTTTGACGTGCCTTGTGTGCCTGTAACCCGTCATTTTGATGTTTAATTTGAAAATTGAACAGTAAAAACTTATGATACCTATATCATAATTAGAATTACAAGTGCCCTGAAATTACGTGTGGATGGGATGATGGACCAATACGCAAAAATTTTTGACTTAAATTCATTTAAATGCTCTAAGTCCAGACTGGATACCTTTCCTTCCTTCGGGTGTTCAGGAGTAACTCCCTCCTGCACGAAGGGACCATCCATGATCCCCCCATTATCCATATGAATTATGTTATTGATGACCAAATTTAATCAGGACCTACCCTAGTCCATCGCTCTTGTGTACCCTTAAAATTACAATCCATAAGATGAAGTCGACGACTGATTCAAAAATGCAGTGATGAGGAAATTCCCAAAACTTAGCTTTCACCGCTCAATTTACAAAATTAGTTCCTTCGATCCACCTAATAAAAAATAATTTAATAGTAAGAAAAAGGAACTATATATCAATGTTTCAGTTTCTTCAATGAAACACGAATTTCAAAAATTAGCGAGACCTCTGTTGTTTTTTCGTTTTCAATCAATTGGCGTATTATAGAGATATTAGACATCAAGTGAGTAAATTAAACTCTTTGAATAACAAACTCAACATTAAATTAAACTTGTGGACTAAGAAATTATTATCTGTGGGAGGCAGATTTATATTCACTCAACGACTCTACAACAACTCACCATATATCGGGCTCAATTATACATTTTTCCTTCTTTTATCCTAGATAATATAAACAACATAATGGAAAATCTCATTTGGGGAGATTCAGATAATAGACAAGTTTCATTTTTCGAGATGGGAAAAAATCACGATCCCCAAGGAGCACGAAGGATGGGGAATACTTGATGTCATATTATTTGTATGGTCTCTTATTATAAAATCAATGCAGAGGGCACTGTTTTGGGATGGATTATGGCATGAAATCGTTGTCTCGAATATGTCAAACATAAGGAGGTTGTGCTATGGATTTCTAAAGGGAATATTGACGCTATGAAAGGCTCCAATATCTGGAATGGTTTCAATAAGATTAAAATTTGTTCCTCCAACGCTTCATTTTGAATTTCAGGTATGGTATTCACATCATGATTGGGGATAAAATTAAATGTATGGAAAAGGGACATAAATTAAATGATTTGACACTAAGGAGTTTACATGCAAGAGGGTTTTTTGTTCTCAGACAAGTTATCAGCAAATGGAGGGGAAAAATTCCTAATTGGTGTAGGGCTACTTACTTGAATCTTCCGAAGGGTTTGGCAGAAGAATGGGATTCATACACTACTTCTCTTTTTCAGGTAGGCTTATGCATAAGGGAGGAAGGGGATCAATACACATGGGCAGGTGATATAGAGGATAACCCCATTATTGTTGCGAAGGTCTAGAGGTATATAAAAAAAACACACTCTAATAATAAACCCAATTGGTTCTGTAATATATGGAAATACAGAGTACCTTACAAGATCATTTTATATGTTTGGTTGGTCTGGAAAATTTGTATGCTCACTTGGGAAAATTTTATGAGAAGGGGCTTGTGGCCTAGGAATATGTGCACTATGTAAAGATGCACTGGAAAATAATGTTCATTTGTTGCTAGAGAGCTCCATTTCTATTTAGTTATGGACCCATATCATGAGCATATATAGTATTGTATTCAGGCATTTTGTTTCCATAGGAATGTCTACAGTGGTGGTACAAAAGGGGGCCAGGCATGAAAATTGTTCCTTTATATGTTTTTCTGGGAATTATGGAGGCAGGAGACAAAGCCATCTTTGAATATATTGTGACGGATATTTATTGGATATATGTGAAGGTTTATTCCTAGCTTGATTCTCAAATATCATCCATTTTTCTTACCAAGGATCTCTCATATCGCCTCATGCCTCCCCCTATCAAATATCCTACTGGTTTTTTTTATGGAGCGACACAACAAGAGAGATGTGGATGTGGGGTGTGGCTTCAAATCAACAAGAGCTCAAACTATAGAATTTCATGGTATGTGGGAAAGGGTACAAATACCATGGTGGAAGTGGTGGCATTATGGGGATTATTGTAGTTTTCCAGAGAGGAGGTCAATATTATTCATATATATGGCCACTCCAAATCTATCATAGATGGGTTATTACCCAAAACAACTTTTTCTCCTCTCAAGCTTGGTGGGTGGATTATGCTGATAAACTTTCTTATCCAGTCAACATATCTACAGAGAAGCTAGTACTAAAACAAATTCACTCTCAAATCAAGTCCTGAGGATGGAGGCGGAATATATGCACTTTACACATATAAAACGGAACTAAAACAAGGCTAAAGGAGACATTAGAATATCTTAATTCACTGGTCTTGTTCTGCCATAACATTTCTGAACTTTTTTTTTTTTTTACATTTTTTAAGATAGTGATAAATTTCCCACTAGAAGTTCATAAATTGTTATTGTACGTATGTCAAGATTAATATGGAAAATATGGTATGGTCTATATTTTTTTGTGTTGTAGGGATGGCTTTCCGGTCTTTGTATGGGATTTGTGAGCGATATACCTGCTGAAATATTCTTTGAAACTTTTGAAGGCATGTAATGAATTTATTTTGACAAATATTGATGGTACATTATATACACCCATTTTTGTTTCCTGAAAAAAAGGTGCAACTCATAGATCCATTGAAATTATAAGATCATCGGGCGAGGAGGACGAAAATACTAAGGTTGAAAGCACAATCCCAATCTCTGCAACACACCTTCAATCCTCCTCCTTTGCAATCGTGTATCCAGTGGCAAACCACATTCACCTCCCATAGCACCAATAACAACGATTAAAACAACTTTTGTTCATATAGCAATTTTATGTCCTGGTTATGGGGATTTAGGATAGTGTCTAAGAAGGTTAATGTTGATTTTTTCTTTTATCATGACTTTCAAAGTAGTTTATTTCTTTTAGTTAATTTGGACATAAATTGTGTAGGGATATCTTGAAATTGTAATTTTTAATTGTAAAATATAAAAAATATGAAGTGCTAATCAGATATATTTGATAATTTTTAACTATAAAATGTAAAAAATATTGAGTGTGGTGAGATGCTAGCAGGTTCAAATTTGAAAGACTAGTTTTAATTTTATTTAGACAGACATATATTCATCCAATATTTAAAAAATTAATAATTAATATATATATATGTATTAAATAATTCCTTTATTAAAAATAAAAAATAAATAAATGACTTTCACAAATTTATCTAAAACTTAATAGGAAAAACATGAAAAATGCATAAATTTCATCAAATTTTCATTTAACCAGCAAACGAGATTCGAAATTCCAGGCTTGGTCCCATCCATTCTTCTTGGTTTGGGTTTAGGTTTTTCCACATGAAAAGAAGGTAAAGAATGTATAACCCTATGTTATAAATAGTACGCCTGTCGTGATACACGAACCTATGAGTCTTCTCGCAAAACGCTCTTCCATAACATTTCGCCTTAATGAGCTAGCATCCCTTGACTCTCGATGAACCTCTGATCAACCTCTCCTCTCACAGAATATTTAAAAGCTCAAAGTAGACATTCAAGATTTATCACTAATGCGGAAAAATTTAGAAAACTTCACTTATTTATTATTTTCATAAATGGATATTACAATGAAGAACTTCTATATAGATTTGTTCCAGAGATTGACTATAGGGGAATTTACTGGATATGTCACCTTTGGATAAAGGATGAGATCTAGAGGCTACCTGGCCCTTTACAGACTCTACTTTAGAACTTAAATAAGTTAACACTCAACAGACAGACTCAAATCCTATGGAAGTTCAGCCACTTTAGGTTCTCACCAAGGTTTTTAGGCCTTGATGCGCAAGCTTCCAAACTTCTGACTTAAACTTGAAAAATTCTTCGTGATGCAAGAAAATTGAACTGATGTTCGCAGATGCAGAGCAGGAAGATAATCTCATACTCTAAAAACTCTAGACTCTCTCCAAATGTCAATGTCCCAAATGAGCTCTACTCCTCTCCTTATATAGGAATGAAAAGAGACCAGGCTTAGATAATCTGGATGACAAAATTTATCTTACTAATATTCAGCATGATCTTGAGATGTGGATCAAATCACACAAAAATTTAGAGAAGTGCTCTGAGTCTCAAGATTCGTCCGAAAATTAAAACTTACGGAAAAATTACACAGTGGAGATTTTGTCGGAAATCCCACAAAAAACGATTTTACAAAAGAATCCATATTTACATAGTGGAGATTTTATCGAAAATACCACGGAAAATGGTCACGCTCATTGTTAGGTGACTAGACTTGATTATGATCTCTTGTTCTTATTGCTCGATTATGTTCTCTCGTTCTTGTTGCAAGATCATTTTTGCATGTTCCTAAAATATTTATGCCTAGAAATTGACGAGTGAATAGGCCTGATGTGTCCCATGCCTTACTATAGATGCGCCTTACTATCATGGGTTTCCGTAACACAATCTGGTGTTTAAATTTTGTCATAAGGGCCCATTGACGATGATGCTTCATGAAATAGCCAAGGATATTATTGTTAGAATATTGACCAAGATCTCTGAGAACTGAACAAGGAGTTTCATGGCAGTCCATATGCTCTATACATTCTCTCGCAAATTCAAATGTGAATTGCCTTGGATCCATAGTAGTTATATTTAATCCAAACCACAACCACCATCCTTGGAGACATTTGGGTTGATGGAGGTGTTGTGTGATGAAAGTGGGTCCAAATTTGATTAATGTGTAATGGGTTTCATTTACTTTTTCTCTGCATAGTACATCCCACCATAATCTCTTGTATCCTGCAAAATCATATATAGTGTCAGGAAAAATAAGGTTAGGATTATTATTTGGCCACATTAATCTATTGGTGAATTCAGGATCCCTTGTTCTGTTGATTACGTAATACTTATGAAAAGTATTAGTTCTTGAGCTTCCTTAGTTCCAAATTATTTGCAAATCATGGAAGCTTTATTTTAATGCTTCTTCAGCCAAGTTAGAAGAGAGTATGGAATGCTTGTAGATCATGTCATGTATCCATCTGTTGGACTTAGGATACACTCTTCATTCTTGTAATAAATTCTGGATATCAGTATGTGGTTGTAGATTTGCATCAAGGACTTTAGTTTTCCTTAATTGCAAAGTTGGCTTCCACTATCTGATGTAATCAAACCAACAAGTATTATCAGTGATATTTATATACGCTTCAATTTCTGCATTAGGATCCCATTCTCTAATAATGATCATCAGGTTTTCTGTTTGCACTAGATTTTCTCTGCTTAAGAAATTAGGTAGGAAATTCTTTCATCCTTCGATGTGTCCTACCTAGAAGCCAAATTTGAAAAGAGTTCTTACCATCTGGCAAACTTAGATTCCCCGAGCTTCTTGATATCTTTTGTCAAGACCTTCTTGAGTGCAGAGTCATCTGTTATCACTAAGGTTTTTTTATGTACAAGATGTATATCAAATTTATCTATATAGTTCCATACAACCTTTACCTCTTTTTCTATTGTAGAATAATTCTTTTAAGAGGGATTCCATGTCCCTGAGGCAAATCGGACTACTTGTTCCTTTCCATTTTTTTGTTGTTTTAGTAATCCACCCCATCCTAGATCACTGGCGCCAGTTTCGAAAATTTTGAATAATTCTTCATTTGCTAAATAAATGATAGGTAATGTCTTTACCTTAGGTTTTATTCTTTTGACTGTTATATTATGTGCCTCTGTACATGTCTTTGACTCTTTTTGCAGTCATTGATTCTGCAGAATTTTGTCATTCACACAACCTTTATAGAAATTACTGAAATAATTTAGGCATCCCAATAATCTTTGTAATTGGGTTTTGTCAATAATTTTATCAGGGAATTTATCAGTAAATTCCAAGGCATGTTTTTGTAAATTGATTTGTCCATTTTCAATGGTGTGGCCTAGAAATTTTATTTTTGTTTTGAATAATTCTAACTTCTTTTTGCCCAAAACCAAGCCATTACTTTTCACAACCTGTAGAAATATCTGAACATGTTTAAAATGTTCCTCAACACTTTTAGAAAATATTAGGACATCATCAATGTATATGATCAACCAATCAAAATATGGTTTGAAGACTTCATCCATTACCTTCTGAAATCTTGGAGGAGCATGCTTCAATCCAAATGGCATGAAATTCCATCCGTAATGTCATGAAGGGACACTAAATGTTGTTTTGAACACATCTTCTTCTTTAATAGTAACCTGCCAAAATCCAGATTTCATGTAAAACTTAGAGAATATTTTGGCGCCTACTATTTTTCTTATTAGACTACCCTTGTGTGGAATTGGGTAGGTGTCATCTACTAAAACTGTATTTAGGGGTCTGTAGTTGATGACCAGTCTAGGAATTCCCCTAATTTGTTTAGAATGTTTATTGACATAGAATCCATAACAGTTACAGGGACTGTTGGATTCTCTGATGAGTTTTTGCTGTAGAAGGCTGGAAATCTCTTTCTAGCATAGTTTTTTGTACTTATTATTCATAGGAATTGCTCTACTCTTGCATGACTTGCCTTCGTAATCTTCTTTGTAGGGAAATTCTACTTTCTATTGCTTCCTATGCCAAAAAGAATTAGGATATTCTGCACAACATTGTTCTTCTAGTTTCTTTTTTAATTCTGCAACTTTCTGCATAATCTTGGGAGATTGAATTTTCTCTTCAATCCTTAGAGAATATTTAAAGTGGTTCAATTCTTCTATATTTATTTGTTTCAGATTTACTTCTTTCATGGCCTGTACCATATTAGAATACTTGGGTGTGGATATATAAGGAAGAGTGATAGTCAGAAAATATCATTTCTCATCAGGAACATAAATAAAGTAACTCGCTGACCCATCAGACAATCTCACTGAACCATGTGGCTCTACAGTAGCAAGAAATACATTTCCCAATATATAGTCAACATGAATATTGCCAACTGCAAATTTCAGGTTAATACAAGGTTTTTCAAAGCAAATTGTGGCCTTAGGAACCTCATATTTGAAATTTTGGGTTCCTAACCCTATAACTTCTCTATGTGTTGATGTCCAATATTTTTCTGGAATTAAATTTTTATTCAAAATGTTAATATATGTTCCTGAGACTATCAATGTTCTAAGGGAAAACATTTTACCTTCAATGTTGATATCTAACAACACATGGTGTTGCTGGTATTGAATAGTCATTATTTTCATGCTTCCAAAGATTAAAAAATCTATATGTTCCTTTTCATAGACCTCAATATTAGGATTTTTTAGAGGCTCTGAATCTTGTGTTGTTTTAGGTTTCTCTAAAGTTGAGACCTTTTTCTTTAGCTCTATCACTTCTTTCTTTAGATTGTGAATTTCTTGAATAACTTCCCCCAGGGTCAGGACCTAGGTTTTGCAGAATGTTGATCTCTTTGGAATGATTTTGTACTTTTCTCATAGGAAGCATCTAAAAGCAAAGCTTTTGATGAAGAAGATTTATAGGTAATTCCCTGGTTTTGTGTAGATTTTGGAGAAAGACTTCGAGTGTTTTTTATTTCCTTTCCCTTTCTTCGAGCATTTTGATGTTGATTAATACTTTTGCTTCTTCGTTATCAACTGTATGAGCCATACACACCTTTTCCTTCTAGGGCAGATTTTTTGAATGTGGTTCTTCACTTTCTGAGTCAGAGAAGTCTTCAGAAAGAGTACAATGACAACTTCTAAATCTGTGCAATCACATTCTCTGATGTATGCATTGATTTGTTCACCAAAGTATTCACTGTCTACGTCTGTTTGGCTGCTGCTCATTGTTGAGGATGAGCTGCAACAAATTTGTTTCATCATATGTACTTATTATTTGAAAGTGATATTGGGACAATTTTCTACCTTATGGTAACTTGAACCACGCCTTGTACAATCGAATGTGACTAGTTTCTTTCCCTTTCTTTTGGGAAACTCTTGAGACTTTTTGCCTTTATTAGCCCTTGATTCATTTGCTTGTGGACATTTATTTGGAGTATGTCCTTTTTGTCCACGGAGCCAACAAGTAAGTGTGATGTTTTTCTGGGATTTTAAATGTATATCCCTGGGCTCATAATAGTGTGATCTCGGCACGGTTCTATAGTATCTCCTCTGAGAATACTTCTTAGTTCTCTTGGGGCATTCCTTGTGAGCTCCTTTTTGGGTTTTCTTCTAATGTTTTCTAGTATTTCTCTTCTGTACAATAGGATGATCAATGGAAAACCCATATTTATTGTAGATTGATTTACTGTTAGGAAGTCTTGACAATTTTTGTAATGACTTGTTTACCTTTAATATTGTACACAAACCAATCAATGATTTTGTTATGTTACAATAAATTTCACCCCATGTATAAGTTTCAAAAGATTGGGATATTATCTCCTGGTTCTGGATATATTCTACAAACTTGGAAGGGAGTGTTGCCAAATATACTTGTTTCCACAAAGAATTTTGGCTTTCTTTGATTTCATATATTATTTGTGTCCAGTCTCTGTGGAAATCTTCATACTGAGACATTTTATACATTTAAGGTTCATAAGAAACCTTTCATATGCTTATTTGCCATTTCTATTGTTGGCCCACACCAATGTTCAAGAATGAAAGATGTTAGTGCTCCAATCATATTGTTTTGGGGTGTGCCATCTGTTGGGTACCAGATTTGTATACTTTTCTCTCCCATATTCGCCCACCTTTCTATCTCTTTGTATCATTATTGTTCTTAAACACATGAGGTAAACCCCTTTCTTTTATCTTACATGGGATATTTGATTAATGAAGTAATAGTGAAGGAGGTTTTACCTTTTGCAAACAATAACTCTAATATTTTTACAGATTTGGCAAAAACGGAGAGATTACAACTGTGAGACATGGAGCAACTCCTAATTTCCAATGCTATCTTCACTTGTTGCTACAGCGCAACAAACTCTGTTTCACCCCAACGATATTTCAGGCTTTTTCATGGTTTCCTTTTGGCAACTAGGTTGTTGTTGTAATGAATTGTATAAATGTAAATATTTATTGTTGAAGGAAATCTACAATTATCTGAACAGTTGTATAAAGAGGGCCTGCGGGCTATGAATCGGGGTTAAGCAAGGATATACAAATTTTGTAATAGAAGTATTTTCCAATTAATTGAATGCACGTCACTTTGTTGTTTCACCTGTAAATTGTGAGTTTGTCGTAGCCCTGATCAGTGAGTTGGGCCCACTTTTCTGATCAGGTGTTGTGTTATCTTTCTTTTGGTTGATTTTATATTTCAGTTGGTTTTGTTACTATTGTTCCAGTATAATCGTTTAATTGCTGTGAATGCCTTTTTAATTATGCAATCCATTTTAATTGTTGTTACAATAGTCTATGTGTTCATTGATTTAAGCATGTGATCTAATATCATGCTATGTGATTTTTCTTGCATATACTGTGCGTGTTAGTCTTGAAATAACTAATGCCCTAGGTTGATAATTTATGTGGAAAAAGGGATTGAATATTGTTCACATCTGGACACCAAAATTTTGGCGTCGTTGTCGGGGAAGGCTAACAAGGTGCAAGAACACGATCTGAAATTGATCTAAGGGTCGATATCTCATCTTGGGGAGGGAATTTATTGCCCTACTTCAAGTCTTGAGCGTAGTGTTCTTTGTTTTTTCTGCTTTTTATTGTTTTCTTTAGAATTGATCTGTCGTCTTGGGGAGGGCATCTATTACCCCGCTCCAAGTCTTGAGCATAGTGTGTTGTTTTTCCTTGCTTTGTTTTCTTTTGTTAAGGCCGATCTCTCATATTAGGGAGGGCATTTGTTACCCTGCTCTAAGTCCTGGGCATAGTTGTTTTTTTTTTTTTTTTTTTTTTGAAAGGGCCGAGTTCTCGTCCTAGGGAGGGTATTTGATTACCCTACTTCAGGTCCTGAACTTTGATTTTCTTCTTTTAAAATTTTATTTTGGTTTTCTGTTTGAACCTACTCTCTCGTCCTGGGAAGCAAGCTATCTATCCTGCTCCGGGTCCTGAATGCTTTTGCTATTTTGATGAATTCTTCTCACAAATTGTATGAAAAAATATCTAAATGAGAGAGGGAGAGGAATACCCCCAAAGAAAGGAAAGGATCTAGGAAGGAAGACGTATATTCAAGAGATCATCGAAAAGGCTACATCTGAAGCATCCTCTCGTGTTGTTGTTAGGGTAAGGGTTTAGACGAAGTCTAAAGGGCAGTTGGTGGAGCAGCTAGTGCCATCCATGGTACCAGAGGAAATTCTTTCGATGACGGAAGAAGCAATAAATAAGGTACTGGTGGAGGAGCAATCCTTTTTGTCAACATAAGGGGAAGAAATAGCAAGCAGAGGGTTAGAAGAACTGAGCAATTCCAATTGGGAGGAAGAACCTCTGAAAGGGTTTTCATCACCACAAGACCAAGGGAGTTTTGTGAAGCCTCCCACAGTTGAATTAAAAAATTCCAATTTGGAAAGAGAGTTCCTGAAGTATTTTGCATCACCAAGAGGCCAACGGAGTGCAGTGAAACCTCCTACAGTTGAATCACCCCAAGTATCAATCATAGAACCAGTTGAAATATCAGATGAGTATTGGAGGATATTTATGGCACCTGTAAGTTCTTCTATTGATTTTCCAATTGGAAACATTATAGGTGATGCACCGATGAAGCCCATCCCTTTAACAACTCTACCTAATTTCCATGGGCTTTCTTCGAAAGACCCTGATACATTCCTCTTCGAATTTGACATTGTCTGTCGAGGGTCCGATTATATCTCCGATGCTCAGAAACTAAAAATATTTCCTGGTACCCTAAAAGGGACATCCCTAAGATGGTTCATGGGTTTAGGAGGGAGAACTATTACCTCATGGGAGGGGATGAAAGAAGCCTTTTTGAAGAAATAGCAAGATTACTGTAAATCCCGTGACATTAAGGAGGAAATATTTAAGTTTGTACAGAAAGAGGATGAGAACATGGAAGAATGTGTGTAACGATTCAAATATATATTGCAGAGATCAGGCCATAGTGACCTGGATAAGGATAATCTGATGATGATTCTTCTCCCGGTGCTTAGGAAAGATTCTCTGCAACTTTTGAACATAGTAGGAAAGGGGGATATTTCAAAAGAAGACTTTGAAATAATCTTTGACTATTGCATTCAGTGTTTAGGAGCGGTTGCAAGGAGCGGACAAGGAATTCGGTCATTGAAGACTTTTGGCGGAGGATTTACAAAGGCAGAAATTAGAAACCTACTGGATAATCTAAGGACTGATATCCTGAGCACATTATCTGCCCAGATGGACACTCCGCAAGCAAAACAGAAACAGATGGACTTGGAAAAGACTATGGCTATATTCTACCCATAGTGCAGAAAGAAGCATCCCTTGAAAGAATGCCCATTAAACAAAGTGGAAACATGCGTGATATGTGAACAGACACATGCAACTAGCTCATGCCCTTCCTTGCTCGGACTGAAGGCAGTTTTTCAAGGGGCAAGTGAAGAAAATGTGGTAGACCGGTTGTACTTCATGGGGCCGAAAAAGCCATGGAAACCTCGACCACTAACTATGAATCCAGGTATATTTCAGGACCCATCCCAGTATTTTAATAATTTTAATATGGCTCCCCATTCTGAACCTTTTTCAATTATGTGGTCTCAATATCAATATCCCCCCTAGAAACAATGGGTTCCCCAGGCTAGTTCGAATCCTTCATGGAATCAGAGCTGGTGTGGACCCTCTCCTACTGGTCAGTTTCCTCAATCTATGCCTCGACAGCAGCTTCAGTTGCCCTCCAGTGTACCTCCTGGTAACCCAGCCCTTCAACCCTAGCTTCCTATCCATCCCAATCTGAATCCTAATAATAAAGGGGTCCAACAAACAGATACTCTTAACCTTCCATATTATAGCATTTCTACCGCAAGACTAAATGAGATAAACTTATGATCTGGGCGGGGGCGGGTAGTAAATGCTCCTACTTCACCTATTATCATAGAACATATTGACAGTGAAGTTACAGAACCAGAACAAAGGACAGTTGGGGATAAACCGGACCAAAACATAACAAATCAGACACCTCCCCAATCTATTCTTAATCAGGGTCATTCAACTTCTCCTCCGTATCCTGAAAGACTGACCTTGAGCAAACAAAACCCTCAGGAAGAATTTGACTTCCTCGGGGAATTGCAAAATATTTTTTTCAAAATACCCCTGTTACAAGCCATGAGGGACATACCTATATATGCAAAAACTCTCAAAGATTACTACTCTAAGAAACTAAGGAAGAAACCTAGGGATCCAATAACCTTTCATGTGATGGGTAGACTATCCGACATCATGTTAGGAAATATCATGCCTGTGAAATATGGAGACCCAGGAAACCCAATTCTAATAGTATAAATGAATGGGGTTGAAATCCCAAATGTGCTGGTAGATATGGGAGCTTCCATCAATATTATTACCTCCGAAACAATGAATACATTAGGTCTCAGAAACATTAAGCCAACTCCTATTATCCTGGAACTAGCAGACATGTCTACAATTAAACCAGTAGGGAAATTGGAAGATGTGACCATTTCGGTGGATTCATGGCATTACCCTGTGGACCTCCTTGTATTATAGACTCGATCTTCAGTTGGTGGTCATTCATTGATCCTGGGAAGACCTTGGCTCACAATTGAAAATGCCTACATAGGGTGCCGAACTAGGCATATGATCATATCAAATGGGATGATTACAAAGAATCTCACCCTCTACCCTCCTGCGGAACCCAGTCCATCTGAAAAGTTATCAACCAGTCAGAAACCTATACCAATAGAAGAGCTTGAACCTGAAAATGAAGAATTTAGAACAATCCTCACTATTGGGAAGGCCCTTCAATTCGAAATAGAAACTGAGGACGATGACATCAACACTTTTATTAATGATCCTAGTTATGTTTCCAATTCAACTTGTTAAATTTTAGAATCTTCTATGAGCTGTGAAACATAGGAGAACAATGAACCAGAAGATGCAATTGAAGACATTCTTGTATCCTCATCCCATGATAGTATTCCGATTGATTGAACCAGGGAAAACACTCAATATCAACCATAATCTGTCTTAATCCTAGACAAAAAAGCTCTTAAAAGTCCTTCAAGATCATCAGAAAGATTTTTCCTAGGATTATACCAACATGAAAGGAATCCCTGCTAACTTATGTACTAATCATATTTATATTAAGGAATATTGCCACCCTGTAAGAAAACCCCAATGGAGAATGAACCCTGCTCTAAAGAACATTGTCAAAGAAGAATTACAAAAATTATTGGATGTAGGTTTCATTTACCCCATCTCAGAGAGCCAATGGGTATCCCCGCTAGTTATTGTTCCTAAAGAGAATGGTAAGTGGTGGATCTGCGTAGATTACAGGGAGCTAAACAAGGCAACTCAAAAAGACCATTTCCCTTTGCCATTCATTGACCAAATCCTGAACACCTTAACTGGGAAGAAGTTATTTTCCTTCCTAGATTGATTCATTGGATATAACGAAATCCAGATAGCCTCAGAAGACCGAGATAAAACAACTTTCACATGCCCATGGGGAACCTTTGCATACTTGATCCTCCCATTTGGCCTGTGTAATGCTCCTGCCACCTTCGAGATGGAAATTCTAGGAATTTGTATTTATTTATTGGATGATAGTGTTGAAATCTATATGGATGATTTTAATCCATATGGAAATTCATTTGAAGAGGGATTGGTGAATTTGGAAAAAGTACTCAAAAGATGTAAGCAGACCCATGTATCTTTGAGTATAGTCAAATGCCATATGATGAGGGAAGAAGGAATAGTATTGGGACATTTTCTCTCATCTGCTAGAATTCGAGTTGATTCGGCCAAAGTAGAGGTGACATTACACTTCCCGGTACCCAAAACACCCACATAGGTACGTAGCTTTATTGGTTGTGCTGGTTATTACAGACACTTCATAGAAAATTTTTCTAAAATAGCACATCCACTTTTTCAATTGCTAACAAAAGATGCAAAATCCTTGTGGACTGAAGACTGTGAGACAACTTTCACGAAAATTAAGGGGCTGGTTTGTAAGGCTCCAATCCTCTGAGGACTCAATTGGGCATTACCATTTCACATACATGTTGATGCTTCTCAAACAACATTAGGAGCAGTTTTGGGACAGCAGGTAGAAAAAACACCGTATGCAGTTTATTATGTCAGCAAGAATTCAATTCCTGCCGAATTAAATTACAGGGTGACGGAGAAAGAATTATTGACTATCATCTATGCTATCAAAAAGTTCCAGAACTACATCACCGGGTATCCTACTTTTGTACATACTGATCATGCAACAATAAGGTATTTGATGAATAAACCTATCACTCCTGGCCGTATTACAAGATGGTTGCTATTGTTTCAAGAATTTGATATCACAATAGTAGACAAACCAGAAAAATATAATATAGTTGTTGATTTCTTATCTAGAATGGATAACAATGATGAATTCATATCTATAGAAGATAGTTTTCCCAATGAGCATCTTTTTGCAGTTTTTACTAAACCTTCCTGGTATGCATATTTTGCTAACTATCTTGCTACAAGGAAAGTGCCTCATCATTTGTCATACAGGGAACAACGAAAAATTATTCATCATAGTGCCCGATATTCTCGGATGGCAGGGTACCTTTTTCATACAGGAGCCGATAAGCAGATCCAGCATTGTGTCTCTAAGGATGATATTTATGAAGTACTGAAAGCTTCCCATGATGGTCCTTGTGGGGGGTACTTTGCAGACAAAATAAAAAGCCATAAGGTGCTGCAAATGGGATATTACTGGCCTTCTATCTTTCGAGATGCGCAGAATTATGTCAGGAGGTGTGACAGTTGCCAACACATGGGATAGCTTGATCGAGCTGATGAAATGCCTTTACAAGCACAAGTAGTCCTCAAACCTTTTGAGAAATGGGCTATCTACTTCGTCGAACCCTTCAACCCACCCTCCCAGCAAAAGGTTCACATTCTAGTCTGTACTGATTACATGACAAAGTGGGTAGAAGCCAAAGCTTTTGCAAAAGCAACAGAGTAGGTGGTCTTAGATTTTATATTTGAGGAAATTTTTTCTCGTTATGGTACTCCAAGGGAGATTTCTTCAGATGGAGGAGCACAATTTACATCACACATGATAGAAAAGCTTATGCAGAAATATGGGGTCAAGCACAGGGTGACATCTCCATACCACCCCCAGTTGAATCGACAAGTGGAAAGCAAAAACAAGACATTGGAAAATATCTTGACAAAAATTGTGGCACACCATCGTTGGGATTGGGCTCAGAAGTTGCCTGAAGCTCTCTGGGTGTACAAAACAACATGAGAGAACACAATAGGTTTTCACCATTTGAGTTGGTTTATGGGAAATCCATGTTGTTTCCAATATAATTTGAAACAAGTACCCTCATAATAGCTCTTGAAGTTAGTTTGGATTTGTCAGATGCCTTGAAACACCGATTGGCTCAGCTTAATGAACTAGATGAAATCCATTTAATGGATTTCCAGAGGACTGCTGCTATTCAACAGCAGAGAGTGAAATGGCACGATAAGTTTATCAAAAACAAGGTGTTTCATAGGGGTGACTGGGCATTACTTTATGACTCCCGTTTTAAGGATTTTAAGGGAAATATTTGCACTCGCTGGATGGGACCTTACGAGGTGGATGTTGTATTTGATAATTGAATAGCCAGCCTAGTCACAATTGATGATACACGTGCTTCATTCATAGCAAATGGACATCGCCTAAGATTATACCATTGTCCAACCTCTAAGGATGCTTTTATCAAACACCTCTCTGAGAAATCTGGTTTGAAGGTTATTAGCGCAGAGAACTCTTCCTCTGCATCCTCACTCTAAAAAAAATAAATAAATAAATACACAAATAAAATGAAAAATAAAAGAAAAGAATAAAGAATTATATTGTTACTATTTATTTTGTTTTCTTTTTGCAGGAGTTACTACTAAGGAGTAATGTTTTAAAAATCGAAAATTTTTCTAAGTATCGATTGATGCTACTCATGATGATGTTACTTGGTTGCTGCTACCCATGATGCTGCTACTTAGTTGTTGCTACTCATGATGCCGTTACTCGGTTGCTGCTACTCATGATGTTGTTAATCGGTTGCTGCTACTCATGATACTATTACTCGGTTGCTGCTACTCAGGGTACTATTACTCGATTGCTACTACTCATGATGTCGTTACTCCGGAGGGTGCTAGTCGCACTGTTGTTACTCCAGATGTTGCTAGTCGCACTGTTGTTACTCCATATGCTATTACTCGAACTATTGTTATTTTGGATGTTGTTACTTGCACTGTTGTTACTCTAGATGTTGTTACTCCAGAGTATGTTACTTGCATTGTTGTTACTCTGGATGCTGCTACTCAGACTGTTGTTACTACAGATGTTGTTACTTCGGATGCTGCTACTCGAACTGTTGTTACTACAAACGTTGTTACTCTGGATGCTGCTACTCGCACTGTTGTTACTCCAGACGTTGTTACTTCGGATGCTGCTACTCGAACTACTGTTACTGCAGATGTTGTTACTCCAGATGTTGCTACTCGTACTACTGTTACTCTATATGTTGTTACTCTCACTATTTTTACTCCAGATGTTGCTACTCGTTCTATTATTACTCCAACTGCATCATTACTGCATCGTCATCCTACCAATTGTCACTTCGTCTAGGTAGGCCGCCAGGTACGCCTCCACGTGACTTTTACCGATTTAATTAAATATCCCATGTGAAGACATGAATGCTGTGGACGAAAACTTTTAAGTTGGGGGGGTGCCGTCATAATTTAATGACGGAGTAATGATGATTTTGTAAGTCATTATTACAATTCTGTGTGTTGTACACCCTATGATCCTTATCAATGCTCTGTATAATAATTAAATACGCATTGGGATCCGTAACACATCCTTTCCATTTCATATGAATTAATTACCATTCTATTCATTGCATTTACCATACTTTTTCATGATTTTTCTTTGTTTTCGAGAATTACCATCCGTATTTACTGTTACTACCCTTCATTTTCACCATGTTGTTTTTCCAAATTTGGTATTGACCAGTCCATCCAACGATCTGTTGTTCCAGAGAGCCATTACAGTCCCCACACTATGGGCAGACTGGCTGTGCGGCATGAACCTGAAAATACAGCTTCGATCCGCAATAATCCAGAGGTATGGTAAATATTTATCAATGCAGGATGGGACACCTACTTCGACATATTGCAAGGAGTTGACAGGGGAATCACAATGGAGTTTGTGATTAATCTGGATGAGGATTGCTCGCGGCTCAGAGGATTGGAAATTCTTGTCACAGAAGAAATAATTGCATAAGTTAGCGGGATGAGACAGCAAGGGCAGCAATGGTTTGATTGGAGAGTTCCTCTCCTAGAGTTTCCTAAACTATTCTTGCAAGTAGGAGAAAGTGTCGTTCAATTGGGCAGAGGATACGAGTGTAAGTCTATGTTGTATTCATGGAATGAAGTTGTAGGTTTTGTTATGAAATACATAACTTGCGAGGGTCGGGCCACAACTCTATTTCAATATCATTTAAAAATTTTAACTCACTTTCGATTTCCACAGGCTCAGGTGAATTCCTTAAACATGCCCTTCTTTCTATTAAAAAAGTTGTAGCAGATGGCATAGTTCGCTCGACGTTCGCGCCGGATGTCGGCAGTGCTCTCCAATCATGGATTGGTGCATTTACTGGTCATACATGCAATAGCCATATTTCAAATCTCTTGGGCGAAACTCTGTGGATCCTTATAACAAGAGATAACAGTCATTATTGTTGCTAGAGAAGAGGAACCAACCTCTCCAGCTGGTTTGGAAAAGGAAGAACATTCAGAGGAAATCGATTAGGAAGAACCCGAAGAAATGGAAATGGAGGTTGATCAGGAGGAGCCCGAAGAAGTGGAAATGGAGGTTGATCAGGAGGAACCTGAAGAAATAGGAGTAGAGGAGATGATTGGCGACACAGTTGAGGCTGCCACACAAGAACCAATCTCACCTAAAGAACCCACAGCTGAAGGGATTATGGATATAGTGCACGAAGTTGATACTATCATACAGTCGTCAACTTTTGTCAATGAAGAACAAAGAAGTGGAATATCAGACAGAGGGATAGCAAGTGATGTTGTTCTTTGCAGAACAACATCACCTTCCAAAGCAGATATTGATATTGAAACAAGTGGGGGTGCTACACAAGAACCACCCCCGATTCATCTAGAACAGGGAAACATGGAGGAGTCAACCTGCGAAGTCGGCACTGCTCCACAAGAACTAGTGCCGATCGTAGAAGAGGAGGAAATCCATGAAGAACAGGAAGATAAGAGAGAAACAACCCGCGATGTCGATATTGTACCACAAGAACTAGTATCAACTGTAGAGGAGGAAATAATGCACAAAGGGCAGGAGGAGAGAAGGGAAAAAAATCCTCAGAATCGACGTTGTTCCACAAGAAACAGCGTCGACCCCGACTGAAGTAGTAGTGCATAAAAGTGCGGCCCAAGCTGGAAATGAGGACGATGAAGTTATTCCTCACTCTCTATTCCAGTATATGACGCCTAGAGGGGCAAGGGGATTCCGCTCATCCCAACAATTAATGGAGGAAATATATGTCCCACCGGTGCTTAAGTTTGTCAACCCAGGAAAGGACATGGCCAATATTGGCCCAGTAATCGTTGAATCTCAGCTGGAGCACCACGAGGCTCACAAAGAAGATCGAATTCTTGTGGAAACACCGGAACACAAGAAGGTCGATGGAAGCATTGAACGAGCAACAAAATTCCCCGAGGTAAATGCAAAAGAAAATGCCCATGAAGACAGGGAGCCCAACCATAAGGACTTAGCAGAGGAACCAGTTGATAATATTGACAATATTCCACTGCCTCTTGAGCCCGTTACATGCCTAGGAGATGAATTTATTGTTAAACAGGAATGGATTGAACAATGTGAGAAAAGAAGACTACCTCTCAAGAAAAGCTATTATATATAGTTCACTAAAACCATGCGAGTGAAGAAAGAGGTTTGGGAACTGAAGAAGCAGGTTTTCAGGTTGAAAAAGAAGGTAAAATTCTACAAGTGGAAGGCAGTAAAGCCGAAAATTAAGGTCGCTTATGTAGCTACACAGACTGGTCCGATTGAACAGTTGTTTGAAGGACGAGAATTTTTCCTGGTCGCTGAAATCCAGAGGTGGCAGTCTACTGCGAATGGACATAAAAAAGAGACAATGCAGGTACGAGAACAGGCTACTAGGATCGTTACAAGATGCATAGACTAGTTAGATAAGGCACTACTGAGGCAAGCTAAATAAAAGGCCAAAATAGAAGAATTGGAAGAACAAGTGTAGCTGCTGCAATCAGATAAAGAGAAGATGTTCTCCCTGGTACAACAGGTAATGGCCTGCAGACCTCCTACACATAGCTATTCCTTATTCCTTCATGGACAATCTCTTTTCTTTTTTCTTGAAAGTATATATAAGGAGATTTGGCACGAGATTGAGGACCCCATTCAATTTCTCCGTATCATAAAAATTCATGATATCATAGGACATCACTTAATGTGCGAGCTCTACATGCATGGTTACTTCTTGAGGCATGATCAGGATTTTAACCCAGTTCTATTCATGGGGGACATTCATTTAAGAGATTTTTCCTCCTACACCATCAATCAGATTAAATGGAGAAAGGCCTCTGATACGTTTGAGGAGAACCAAGACACAAGGCCGCTAATGATGAGGAAGGAGCATGGCCAGTCATCAAATATTTATAACAATAATTTTACCTTTCTACATATTGAGGGGCATACAGAACACATGTTGACAACCTAGAAATGGTGTGCTAACCTCTGTGTCAGACAGATTACAATGTTTTGTAAGGAAGTGTTGGACAGTTGTCAGAGGAGGTGGATGTTGTCATCTTTAGCCGTCAGAGGTCGAGAACCATTTGGGGCACCTAACTTTGCACAGGCACTAGAGAGAATGCCATGTTTTGTAGCATGCATTTAGACTTGTGGGGTCAGGTGGATGGGGTTGAGGTTTCAGTTTCCCCTTATTTGGTTGCTAGGCGAGAAATATGCTCCTGCATACAACGTTGACCCAGATTGGTGGAAGGATGTTGTTCTGATGGAAGGTTATAAACCCCCTAGGATAGAAATGGCTGAAGAATATGATCTCACACAACTTCATGCCAGTCACACTCAATCCAACCAAGATATGAGGAGACGACGACCTACATGAGGACATGCAGATAGACCAGTTGCGGGGAGATGTTGGGTAACATATTTGTATATTTTTCTCTCCCATTTTCACCGACCTTTATATCTCTTTATATCATTATTGTTCTTAAGCACACGAGGTAAACCCCTTTCTTTTATATTACATGGGATATTTGATTAATGAAGTAATAGTCAAGGAGGTTTTACCTTTTGCAAATATTAACTCTGATATTTTTACAGATTTGGCAAAAGGAGATTATAGCTGTGAGTCATGGAGCAACTCCTAATTTCCAGCGCAATCTTCACTTGCTGCTACAACGCAACATACTCCGTTTCACCCTAGCGATATTTTAGGCTTTTTCATGGTTTCCTTGTGGCAACTAGGTTGTTGTTGTAATGAATTGTATAAATGTAAAGATTTAGTTGTTGAAGGAAATCTACGATTTCCTGAACAGTTGTATAAAGAGGGCCTGTGAGCTATGAATCGGGGTTAAGCAAGGATATACAGATTTTGTAATAGAAGTATTTTCCAATTAATTGAATGCGCAACACTCTGTTTTTTCACCTATAAATTATGAGTTTGCCGCAACCCTGATTAGAGAGTTGAGCCCACTCTTCTGATCAGGTGCTGCATTATCTTTCATTTAGTTGATTTTATATTTCAGTTTGATTTTGTCACTGTTATTCCAGTACAATCCTTTAATTGTTGTGAATGCATTTTTAATTCTGCAATCCATTTTAATTGTTGTTACATTAGTCTGTGTGTTCATTTATTTAAGCTTGTGATTTAATAGTAGGTTATGTGATTTCTCTTGCATATACTGTGCGCGTTAGTCTTGAAATAACTAACGCCCCGGGTTGATAATTTATACGGAAAAACGGTTTGAATATTGTTCACATCTGGACACCAACAATTGGGCCCTACTATATGACTACAAGTTCAAGGATTTCAAGGGAAAATTCATGAAAAGGTGGTTGGGTCCTTATCTAGTTAAAAACATTTATGTCGATAGATCTTTCCTAATAAGAAAAATTGATGAGGGAGGCATTTTATTGCTTGATAACGGTTATCGTTTAAAGTTGTAAAAGAATCCTTTGTAAAATGAGGAGTTTTCCAACTCAATAAGAAAGTAGTTGAATGTAATTGGGGGTGTCTCAAATCTCAGCTCATCCAACCTTTGCTTAAAAAAATGAGAAAATAATAAAAGGGCCTACGTGAAAACTTTCATGAGGCGCCTGAGGCAAACTCTAGGGCTAAAAACCTCTATGAGGAAACCTAAGAGAAAAAAAAAAGGAGGAAAAAAATGAAAATATTGCTATAAAAAAGCCTCCTTTGAGGCACCTAGGGAAGGTCTGTGGGTTGAAAACCTTTTTTGAGGCAACCTACAGATCTCGAAAAAAAAAAGAAAAAAAAAAAGTAAATAAGACAATAGAAAAGTGAAAAAAAGAAAGAAAAAAACAAATGAGAAGTAGGGGAACCCTTAAACTAGTTTTGCTAACATGTTTTTGTAAGGTACCAATCATGGTCAAAGGGAAAATATTCAAAGGAAGAAACCTCCATAGTCTACTTCTCCATCTCCTAGGCTTGTTATTTTCATGTCCTTCATAACTCCATCCATCTCCTAAGGTTCCTCCATCACTAGGCCACCCATATCACTTAATCATTAGAGGAATTTTGTGGTCTAAAGTGGTCCTCCTAAGGAAATTATAAAATAATAGTGGAAATAATAAAATAAGATTAGATTACATCATCAAATTTTAGAGGGAAAAATGAAAAAAACTACTTTTTCAACTCGTATTTTCAACTTATCTCCCTATGGGTTTACTCAAATTTCGAGCAGGAACACTCATTGGATGCAAAATTTTATTCCTCATCCAAGAGCACCCATTTTTCCTTCTTTCGATGGACCCTGGTACATGAAAAATTATAAATACATGAAAAACGTGATTGCAATCACGTTTTTTCATGTATATTTCATTTTTCGTGTAGCAGGGTCCATCGAAAGTATGTAACATGGGTAATCCTTGGACGAGGAATTGAATTTTGCATCCAACGAGTACTCTCACTCAAAATTTAAGTAAAATTTTAGGGAGATAAGTTGCGAATACAATTTGAAAAAGTAGTTTTATTATTTTATTATTTTTTAATATTTTTAATTTTTTACTCCAAAAATGGTGAATCATCCCCCATGGTTGACACCATCATATTGAACCCTATTGGTTCTTATAAATTTGATTTTGGTTGTACATTTTTCTTAGGAGGCCCATTTTAGACCTCAAAAAATCTCTAATGTCTACGTCAGTCCTGAAATGCTAAAGGATTGTCTTGAACTGCTATAGGATTGAACATAATTTCTACAGGATTGTGATCGACATAGGGAGAGGGGTAATATGCTATGTTTTTCTTCGGGGATGAAAAAATAATTGTACCACACGTCCATCATCCATCCTTCACACCATTGGGGCCACTTTTGCATCCAAAAATCCATCTTTTTCCATGAAAAAATCCATTTTCAGCCCCTCTTCCATAGTTTTGACCACCACCAAGGTTTATAGTCCTTATCCATGAGCTTAACATGAATTATGAGCGCTTATAAATGCATTTCATGAGGATTATTGGGATATTGGAGGGGTTTGTGGGATTGCTACAGGAAAGGATCCAATCTTGTAGAAGCTTGCACAAAACTGTAAAAAACCACATTCGAAGATACTTCATAGCACCAGAATGCAGACTTAGCCATCCCGAAGTATTGAAGGACCACCTTTCTGATCTTGGAACAATTGTAAAACTCTTAAGGAGATGCTACAGGGTCATTGTTCATCCCTAATATCAACATATTTATCCACCATTTTAAGAACGTGCAACAACAAACTTTGCTCAATCAAAAACCTATCAGAAAACATATACAACACTATTTTGTTCAAAAGTAGAATGAGAGCATGAAGCAAATGACGTGGAAAATAACACCTCCAGAGACAATAATATTAATCACTATCTTGAAGTAGCATGCAAAAATAGAAGTAGCTCGAGACCATCAGGTAGTCACAGGTATGATAGTCTTCAACTCTCCCTTTAAGTGCATGATAGCTTGAAATTTGTTTTTAATGTATGAGCAATGAGTTTTTATAGGCTCTATGTGGCCAACATGCTTGGCCACCCTTGAACAATAAAAGTTTAGTCACCTCACTCATCCATGCAACGTAGGAAAAAAAAAAGTGTGATGATTATGAGGATTGGTCCCAATGATTTATAGGACGAAATATGGATGTGGTAGGTGGGGGTCAGCTCAAACAATGCAGTGAGCCTACTACCACAAAAGGGAATAAAAAGACAGTCTTGAATCCCATTTATAGCAAGGATCTCATTCCTAAAATGGCAAGAGATGGCCATTGATACGTTATGAGTTATGATAAATATGACCACCAGTCCCCTAGGGTGTTACAAAGGAGCTACGGGGTAGAATAGGAGAGGTTACAGGATTGGAAGCAATTGTTACATGATTGAAGTGAAACTGCTACAAGATTCTATAAAATTCTATACGATTAGGCGATGAGGTGAAAGAGGGTTCAAATTGGTGACAATTTTCCTCCAAACCTGCCCAACCATGAAGGAATCTCCTCGGGAACGGTAAGTAGCTCATATTCCACACTGCCCATGAACAAAACGTGAGATAATATGGTTAAAATTATGCATGTACAAACATCCTATAGCACACCATTGGAGATTGAAAGCTATTTTTTTTTCAAAAACCTCTTTTTGATATGAGGAAAGAAAGGTTGCAACATAGTTATTTTATTTGGAATTTGGCATGATATTATCTTCCCTCTAGCTAAAATAAGAGCACCAACCCTCTCATCTTTGTCTTGAACCCTAAGCTACAAAAAACAAAACAATTTACAGAAACTCCTTTGAGTAAACTTGAGGAAGTAGTAGTAATAAAGATAAGAGGCGGATTTCAATAAAATAGATCATCGACACAAAAATAATACACCAACATCCTCCTGCCATAGATATCATCATAAGCAACCCATGGATGAGCTTGTTTAAAAATATAAAGGGGTATGATGATGAAATAACGCATGAATTTTCCATGGCCCTTCACTCGTAGGAGGAAGATAGTGTCGCTACTATTGTAAGTGGACTTGCGATCCATTTGAATGAAAATATCAGTAGCAAAGTGACCACACTACCTCTAGGAGTTTGATGGGGTAGCGAGCATAGGACAAAATCCACCACAACCAAGAAGAATTTCTTCCTCCTTAAAGAAAAGCTAGTTGAAGTCAAGAATGAATTTAGAAGGGAAATAATTCCTTACCCATGGGATGATGTAGCCTATCAAATTCTAAAATACGTATATTGTGAAGGGAGGTTAACTTTTGTGTATTCCTATCAGTTCAGGATACTCTATGAGATGAGGTTTTAGATAGAATTTTCCATCCCAATCATGCTCAATATTCCCCACTTTCTCCTCTAGTCTATGATTGAAATGAGCCAAAGGGTTAGAGAAGGGAGGCACGAGTACATTGCTCATCATAACTGTTGGTCGTCTTAATTGTCGGATTAAACCTCTCAATATTAATTATCAATCCGGGAGTCGTAAACGTGAGTTGTACTGCATATTGGCTCAGCTTAATGGTCAGAGTATACATATATTCCTTTGTAATGATAAACTAGGTACTCGAACGAAACACACATTTGATTGAAAATAAACAATCTTGAAAATGAAACTTACTGAACTAATTCTTATCAAGCAAAATCCATACTGCAATTAAACTATGAAGTAATCCTCAATCTTGTAACATTCTCGCACTCGCATTCTACTTTCTAAATCTCCTATGATATATTGAAAACCTTGATCTATTTGTTCCTCTCGTTAACTTTAAATTAACACTTGAAACTAATCCTGAGATAAGAAAAAAGATCGCACATTATTCTAATTAAACTAACTATAAATACTCTTCATAATAAATTCAAGATTCAAATTAACAAAGGAAAATTCTATATATTGCTAGAAGAAACTATTTCACTTTATAAAATAACACTTAAAAATCCCATTTAAAGATCGCATTGCAAATGACCTATGATAAACCTTCTATTTAAATATTTTAATCTAAGTGAAACAAATTATTAAAAAACAAGCTCACTCTTCGAAATCAAATCATGTAACTGAATCACATTGCATTCAAATTGCTCTGCCTACCTGCACAATCAAATCTGCATTCCAACTTGCTCTTACAAGGAAATGATTACACTATGAAAACATGAGAGAATCTAATTAGAAGTAGATCTAAGACGAGACAAATTCTAATTAAAAGAGATCTACTTATTGAGTGAAGTCATGGGTAAAAAAGTCAAATACGCATTTAAATCCTGCAAACATTCAAAGAAATTAAGTAATGCAAACCAAACTCAAACTTAAAGGATTAAATCTGTTCTCATTCCATATTGAAATTCAAACTATTAAAATATGTTCTAATTCCATATTCATATTCAGAAATCATGATCATTATATTCCTATCTCCCATTACATTCGATTTAATAAGAGGAAAATATATTGCAACTCAAAAGCAAATTATGTAATGAGTAAAAGTTCTTTAGACCATTAACTTGCGCAATACAAAGATGACTGAAATTCTTTGGAGTTGAACCACACCTACCAAAAATTCACACAATCATACAGAAACCAGAAACTACACACACATATACTTATCTTTTGTTGATTGATAAGCTTAGCTCCAGAGGTGGTGGGCCCTCCCACACCTAGAGTAAGCCAAATTACTGCAATGGATGAAAGCTTTTTAAAACATCAAAGACTAGAATTCGTAATGAATCATGGTACAATGCTACTACTCAGAACATGAAAGCGGTGATGTATATTGAAAAGAGAATTTGGAAATCAATTTATACAAATCACAACAATCCCTCTATCAATATTACATTTCTCTGCAAATTAGATGCCAATCCTACATCTCAGAAATTTGACCTCTGAGAAATTCTGGCTCTACATCTAAGAAAATTGACCTTGCATCTCTGAAAATTAATTGATTTTTTGTGCGCAGCCCTCTGCTTTATATATATAGTAGCAACGTTGCTTCTAATTAAAAATCGATAGTTACAAAAACATAAATTTAAGCTTTTTAGTTAATACAATTAGGGCAAAATCAGAATGAGAATATTTTCTTCCCAATTCAAGTTTTATTTGGGTCGATCCGGCATCTAGAAGACTTTGATCATCACGCCTTGCTGGTAGAGACAATGCATGCCCGGCAAACTTCAATTTGGGATTACGATTTCTGTTGCAACAAACAGGCAGACTATGCATTCGTTGTCACCACACATTCATGGATACACTCTCCTGTTTGACCTCCTTCATAGTTTCCTTAGAAACATCAGAAGCATACGCCGAAATATTACCCGTGCCTGAGCGAAATACAAGCTTTCCTGAAGGACGGCGTTGTGAAGTGCCCAGAGAAGAACCAGGCCCCGATGTTTTGTTGTTTGTGAGATGGGATATTTTTTTTGACCTCCTAAAGAAGTCGATGGTTTTCCATCCAGACGCCTTCCAATTCTAGTAAAAGAACTAAATTTCGGTTCCTCCACATCCTTCGATTCCTCTTGAGATGTCTTTGTGCTTGTAGAAGGAGCAGGTTTGGTTGGAACTATTTCTGGTTCTTTGTAATCAAGAGGAGAAAAATCCACCTCACAATCTGTCTCAATAAAAGTTATGGCAGAAGCTGGTTTTTCCTCGATTATGTCTATATCGTATTTATTGTTGTTGTAAGCTACCATGATGCTATCACCTATGGTCAAGCAGGAGAAGTTCCTCAAACTAGTCTCCAACACTGCTTTAGGATTAGATATGTCGAGAAAATCCTTTGTATGGGGCTGCATTTTGACATATGTCCCTTTTGGAAGGGCGACATTTTTAACTTCTATTGTATCACCCTCTGCTAAAAGCATATTTTCCATCATCCACACAGGAAAATTGCCACACTGCCAAATATAACAACTCCCACAATCAGCAATTCATTACTTTTAATTACCGATAAACAAAGACAAAACCAATAATACCATTCTGCGAATAAAAGTTGAACGGTTTCCTTCGCAAAATTGGGCTTCTTATTAAACGGTGAGTTTCCCTAATCGACAACAGGGTTGTCCATTGCTTATTCAGATGTGGACATATATATTCCTTCAATCCACGACGAAAGTTTCTCATATCTTTTGAACATCCGTAGCCTTCCTTGAAGGTATAAAGCATGGGGATTCTAGTGGATTGCTCTAGACTTATAACCTCCTGAGAAGATAACTTGTCGAGATACATAATTATAGACCGCAGAGAATTTCCATGAGCAACAATCAACATGTTTTTCCCACAATGAAGTTGAGGCACAATCTGTTCTTTGGAGTAGGCAACAGCTCGTTCTACGCACATCTCAAGGCTCTCACCATTTGGAGGAGGGATATCATCGCTACGACGTCATTGATGAACATTTTCCTTTCCAAATATATCTGTTGTCTCTTGTTTATTAAATCCTTGAAATTCACCATACATGCGCTCATTGAGTTGCCAAGTTGTTATTACTAGAATAGACTGTTTCTTAGTATCTTCACTGTATATTGTACTCCATGCCTTTTCCTGCTCACTCTCGTTATGTATTACCATTGGTACTCTTGTGTGCAAGCCAACCGAGCTCGAACATTCTTATCTCCTTTTGCTTGAAGAGGTCTCCATACATCTAACCAAAAACGTTGAATATGTAACCAGTTGATTCACTTATAAATTATATATTATGCCAATACATGATGAAATAAAATGATTCATGAACATAATACAATACCAGTACATTATGAAAACATAACCATGACTAGCATACAATATTTCTTGAACACTGATCTAACCTTCCACCTTGCTTCAAATGATATTCGAATTCTTGCTTGGATTGATACACCTGCCACCAAGAAGGTATTTATTAATGAAACTATTTACACAAAACACCCTTTAAATTAATTAATACAAGAATTTATAATTTAATTATAAATTCCTCTAATTAAGAACATAATGGATAAACAATGACTAAAACACTAGGTACAATCACAAAATCATCTGATAAAAATTGTAAAAATATGGACAAAAATGCAGCTCAACAATATCTTCATGACGCTCATTGTTGTGAAATCCTCAAGTCACCTCAAGAACACTGTGTTATTGACTGATTTTATGGACATGGAAAGGGAGGTCTTCATTGAGACTCAAGCCCAATATTTGACAAAACATGAACAGGCTACCAAAAAAAGTGATGCTAAAGAAGAAAATGAAAAGGTGGAAGAAGTTGAAGAAAAGAAAGAAGAGATTGAGGAAGGGACTAGAGAAGGAAAGGTGGGAAAATGGGGCAAACCAGAAGCAAAAAAAAGTGACCCTTAGGGAGCCCTATAGACGTTGGCAAAAGAGACAACAAAAGAAAAAAGTAATCCCCTTAGGAGGGAATACTAAAAAAGACATGCTTGCCACCCTAGCAGCCCTTAACACACCTATGAAAACCAAAAGGAGGCAGCCCATGCAAGGCCTCTTATATTTAAAAAGAGGAATAGCACTAGGATCAAACAAGAGAAGTGTGTGCCTCCTTTAGAGGTCCCAATTAAAGTTAAACAAATTTTCAGTGGCCAAGAAGGAGAATTGGGACGAGGAAAAGGGAAAATTGAGGAAGTCATATCCCTCAAAGCCAAGGGAAAGATACCTAAAACATACATAAAAAAGCCAGCCACTAGGGAAGCTAGAGCCAAACAACTACAAGTAGAAACTACCTAGTTGTAGGAAGAAAAATGACTAATACATGAAGGGGAAAAATTGCTACATGACAATGATGAAATACTATAGGAAGGAGAAGACAGACCTCAAGAAAGAAAATAAGGACCATTGAAACTCCAAGATCCTCATCTATATCCTGATCTTGGGTCCTGGTACAAGTTTTATGAACCAGGACTAATCATTATTGAAAAAATTGTAGTCCTCATCCTACTTTAAGTATAAAAGGAAAGAAGTTAGACTCATAGGTGGATGCAAATAGCTAAGTCGAAGAAAGCTAAAGATGTGGGCATCATGGAGGAAAATATGAAGAAAAAGAGTGAACAAATGGTTGATTTAAGATTCAAAGATTCAACCGTGAGGGAGTAGTTGCAACTACAAAATTATAGGCTAAGGGAGCAGCTACAAGAGAAGGAAGCACAACTTGACACCATGGAAATTTTGGCCATGGGCGTCATCTAGTGCAGGAAACCATTGAAATAATATGTCATCTTCCTGAAAGAAATTAGGTTTAAATTTCAAATCAAGACATTGGCACAATATGGATCTCTCCCATTTCAGGATTATTGGAAGTTCATTGATTTCTTCCAACAAGTCAGTTTTGAAGATACGACCAAATTATTTTAGTTTTACATGCTCAACATGGTGCTCACAAACATGAAATCTTGGGACTCAAATTCAAGGTTGGGAGATGCATAGCTAATGGACCTAGCCTCTTGGCTTGTCCATGATGAAGAAAGAGTTGAGGAATCGAAGAATGTTGTGGCCAAGGAAAAAAGTGAGCCTCTATATATCATAGTAAAATTAACAACTCCCAAGGTTTTCATAATAATCTCATCTCTGTAGAACCTAAATTATCCCCTCACTAATTAAAGAAACAATAGAAAGATATACCCCATTTTGAAGACATTTCTAGGCTTTTGGGTATTGAGAGTTTGCAGCCCTACAAGAAGAGATGGCATGCTCTACTCCATAATTTATAAATAGGGGAATACCACTCTCCTGAGAGGTTGAGGAATTCCCTAGAAAGGACCACGCTCTATAAGGTAATTTCTCAAAGGTTGAATACCAATGGAATAGGGTTAAAGCTCAGTCCTCCTTGTTATTGGGCCTATAGGAAAGAATAAATTATAAAGAGGAATAAAGGGAGTGTGCATCAATAGAGGAAAGTCCATGTTTTTACCCACATGAAGGTAGACCATTTAAAGTGCATTGGGATGTCAAAAATGCCACCATGGCCATGCATCAGCTACATATTATAGAGTAAGTTACTCAGAGGGTGAGAAACACCCTTAGCAGGGGGAGATGATGGTCCCCTTCAACAGTTATATTATAAGGCATATTTTCCCATTATCCAGCCTATGATTTCCTCTTTCTTTACATTTATTAACATTAATTGACTATAATGTGCTTAAAACATAGGCTAAATGGTGTTTGTCATACTTCGTAGCCTAATCCGGTTGACATGACGGGAAAATATTCTTTTTGAGTGCATTTACTATGCAAAGGCGCATTAGAGGCAGGTAGAGGGTATGTAGGAGGGTTTTCCCCCGCATTTACTCAATGACAACTTGACTTGATCTCTAAAATCACACACCTACAACTCAAGGATCTACGATCAAGTAATGCAATGAAGGATTTGTGAGTATGTAAGGGATTTAGATCCACATTTTGCAAGATTTTCGATGGAATAAGTTATATTTCCATGGAGGCTACCCCTTAGTCATTTTTGTATAAATAAACAAGCCCAAGTTCTCAATGGGATTCAAAATTTTGGAGCAGAAAGGAACTATTGAGAGCTAGGAAGCTTGAGATTGTCATTTTCATTCCATGATGCTAGGTCCATATAATACTAGTGTATCCCCTTATTGTTATTGTTAATGTAGCCCCATAATTGTTATGTTTTTGCCCATGTAGTCCCCATACTGTTATTATTGTGCCCCATAGAACCCCATTGTTGTTATTTTTGGGCCCTTACATTGTTATTGTAATGTTGGCTAGGATTATATTGTGACCCCTTGGACTCCTATATATAGAAAGTAGGTTTTGTAATTGAATAGTCCAATAATTGTTACTTTATGTAATTTAAATGAGGTTTGTTCCTCAAAGAGGTTGATTTCTAGCTCATTGATCTATATTTTCTTCTATTTTGTGAGATGGTTTCATCACATTTGGAATCAAAGCTTTGGATTCTAGGGTTTCACTACTGCAAACATGTCATCTTAGAATTTTCGCTATAATAAATTTTCTACAAAGTTTCAGAAGCTGCAAAACAAACCCATTTGAGTCGAAAGCTGGAGGAACTTTTTGTAAAAAATTTAGTTCTTGTTTCATTATATGTTCGGATATATGATCTGAGGTCGTTAGGCTTTTCACAAGCTCCAAAATTTCATCTCAAACAGGAGACTGAGGCAAAATCGTCATAACTTTTATTTCAAACATCGGATTTAAATTCTGTAAAAATTGGCCCCAATTACATGGAATTTTGTTGCTTGTATACCGATTTCTAGGTTGAAAGTCAAAACAGCGAGACGCTACATGCCTTACAAGTGTGGTATGTTGAACCATTCCATAATTAGGACATTGTGGGAGATAGTGATAACTTTATCTTGAACAATCGAAATTATGTCTGACCTATGGACTTGGAAAGAAGACTTGGAGGGATACTACAAAACTGAATATCAAATATTTTGGATCCAAAATTATAAAGATACATAAGTTTCAATAGTGAGCTCCTCAAAATCAAGAAAGATGTGTGTATTTGGTTTTAAAAATTGCATGTCTTGTTTGAAAAATAAGTTTGAAGTGATTCCAAGGGCATATTAAAGCATATATATCAGTATTGGGTTCTAAAATGCCCCCCAAAAATAGTTCCACACCCATTAAGCCCTCAGAAGGCTCTACTATGATTCATGAAGAGGAAGAAGTGCAACATGATATATCAAAATTAATAAACCAAATGCAACAAATTTCACTCTCGCAAAGAGTAACAAAAAATGAAATGGAATCTAAGATGGATGGTTTGAAGAAAGACATGGATGGATTAAAGAAAGGTGTTGAATCTAAGATGGATGGTTTGAAGAATGGCGTGGAAGCTAAGATCGATGGTATAAAAGAAAAACTAAAAGACGACATGAAAATTTTGAAGGAAGGTTTGACAAAGCTGCTGGAAGAAATGATTCCTAATGCAGAAACGGTAGTAGTTGAAACTCATGATGAGAACAAAATAAATGTTAATCATAATTTCATAGACTCTAATGTTGGATTTAAGACCCACCATATTCCAAATATTAATATCGGGAAGTTTGATGGCAAGGATCCGGTAACATGGATACTATAAATGGAGCAATATTTGATATCGATAATGTGCAAAACACACAAAAGGTACACATTGCAACTTTATATTTAGAAAAAAATACAATTGTATGGTATCGATGGCTTTTATCTTGTATGAAAATTGTCACTTGGTCAATTTTTACAGAGTAAATAATAGCACATTATGAGGATACAAAGAGAAACACCCTCTTTAGCTAATTAATAAATCTCAAACAAAAGGGTTCAATGGTGGAGCACATTGACGACTTCCGAAATTGAATATAAGGGTAACTGATATTCCAAAGGAACACATGATTGATGTCTTCATAGGGCCTTTAAAGAATAACATCCAACATGACATTCACCTTTGTGAACCTCATTCATTAGAGAAGGCATTCAGGTTGGCAAGAAAAATTGAAAGCAAAATCATGGCGACAAGGAAGCCTACCATTCACAACTATAAATATGGAAGTGTTTCTACTCCTAGACTTCCACAACCTACAAGGTTGACACCACAACAATTGGAAGAAAAAATATTAAAAGGGCTTTGCTACAGTTCTGATAGAAAATACACTAAAGGTCATAAGTGTGATGAGAAGAAATTATTTTACATAGATTGTGAAGAGGAGGAAGAAAAGGAACATGAAACTTTAAAAGAACAAGATATACACCAGGAACAAACCCTAGAGGAAGAATAAATGAATCCGACCATATCCTGTAATGCATTGGAAGTAATTACCACTCCTCAAACTCTCAATATAGAAGGACATATCAAGAAGAAAAATGTAATAGTGTTGATTGATTCGGGGAGTACCCTTAATTTTATTAATTGTAAGGTAGCCAAGGAATTGAATTTGTTCTTATACCAATCACCAGAGTGTGAATTGATGGTTTCAAATGGAGGAATCATAAATTTCTCTAGAAAGTGCCATAATATCAAACTAACCATGGGGGAATATGTATTGAATAGTCTAATGCTCTCCATCCCAATGGGTGGTGTTGATGTTGTACTAGGAGTAAAATGGTTACAATCTTTGGGGACGGTAGCTTTTAATTTTCAAGAAATTTTCTTGAATTTTTTTTCGGAAGGAAAGGAAGTTGAATTATGGGGTATCGTAAGGAAGCCATGAAAGATAATTATCTCTAATTTCATGAAAAAAATTCTGAAGAAATAACAACGAGGAATAATTGCACAATTATGCTCACTACTGGTTCAAACATGAAAATCATCTATTTCTCCATATCTCCAAAAAGTATTAGACAATCATTCCAAGGTATTTGACACTCCAAAAGTACTCCCACGTATTCGTGATCATGATCATGCTATTAATTTGATTCCAGGAAGTGTTCCTCTATACACCAGGCCTTACAGATATCCTTATGCTCAAAAGAGTGAGATTGAATGTATGGTTGCATAAATGCTAGAGGATGGTATAATTCAACCTATTTAAAGTTCTTTCTATGCTCTAGTTGTATTGGTGCACAAGATGGATGGATCATGGCATACGTGTCAATATTGTAGGGAGCTCAATAACCACTATTAAAGATAAATTTCACATCCCCATCATTCATGAATTATTGGATGAATTACATGGAACAATTGACTTCACCAAATTGGATCTTCATTCAGGATATCATCAAATTATAATGAAGGATGAAGACATTCTGAAAACAACATTCATAACTCATGACGGTCATTATGATTTTTGGTCATGCCTTTTGGCCTTACTAAGACACCTTCCACATTTCAAGGTTTGATGAATTCTATTTTCAATCCCTTCCTTAGAAAATTTGTGTTAGTAATTTTTTATGATATAATAATCTACAACAATTCTTGGAAGGATCATGTTCAACATGTCGACATCGTGCTCAAACTATTGGAGGAGAAACAATTATATGCAAAAACCTCCAAATGTTTCTTTGGAGTACAGGAGGTGGAATGTTTGGGCCAAATTGTATCTCACAAGGGTGTTAAGGTAGATCCTTGCAAAATTAAATCCATTAAGGAATGGAAAATCCCTACAAACATAGAGAATCTTCGAGGATTTTTGGGGTTGACAGGGTATTATCGCAAGTTTGTTAAGAATTATGGGAGAATATCGGCACCTTTAACAACATTACTGAAGAAAAATAAATTTTCTTGGACTCCAGAAGAAACTAAGGCCTTTGAACGTCTTAAAGAGGAAATGTGCCAATCACCGGTCTTAGCTATGCCAGACTTCACAAAAACCTTTATTGTGGAATTTGATGCCTTCAGAAATGGAATTGGTGCGGTTTTAAAGTAAGAAGGAAGATCCATTGCTTTTGAAAGTCGTCCAATAAAAGGAAAGTATTTAATGAAACCTATTTATGCGAAGGAAATGTTGGCAATACTACATGCACTAAAGCAATGCAAACCTTACCTAATGGGAAGACACTTCAAGGTAAAAACATATCATGATAGTCTTAACTACTTTTTTGAAAAAAGACTATCTTTAGAAGAGCAACAAAAATGGGTCACAAAGATGTTGGGTTATGACTTTGAAATCATCTACAAAAATGGGAAGCTAAATGTTGTTGTATATGCACTCTGAATAAACGATGAGGATGTGGAAGCATTGCTTTGTGCCATTTTTATTATGCAACATGGGTGGATAACCGAAGCAATGGATGAATGGAAGAATGATGGAGGTGTGGACACTCATTCAAAAGTTGTAGCGAGATCTCAGTACATATCAAACATTTAACTAGAAAAATTATTAATTATGGTACAAAGATCGCTTATATCTTTGTAGGAATTCCCAACTCAAACAAAATATTATTTTGGAATAGTACACCTCTCCCTTAAGAGGCCACTCAGGATTTTTAAAAGCTTACCACATGGTCAAGAAGGAATTTTTTTGGTATGGTCTTAAATTTACTATTCAAAATTTTGTGGCAGAATTTTTGGTTTGCCAACAAAATAAAGTTGAGATAATTAAGACCTCGGGCGACGGGTATGTTACAACCTTTATCCATTCCAAGATCAATGTTGGGAGGAGGTTTCAATGGATTTTATCATAGGTTTAACCAAGTCCGAAGGAAATACTATCATCATGGTGGTAGTTGATAGACTTACCAAGTATGCACACTTTTGTGCATTATCTCATCTATTTAAAGCTAATACAGTTGCTACTGCATTTATGGAAACAAATCAAAAGCTACATGGAAACCGAAAGATTATTGTAAGCAACGAATATTCCATTTTTACAGGAAATTTTTGGATGGAATTATTTTCTTATTTTGGTACTCAATTAGCTCATAGCTGATCATATCATCCTCAATATGATCTGAAACCTGATATAGTGAAAAAATGTTCGGAAGGATATCTTCGTTGCTTGGTATCTGATAAAAGTAAAAAATGGATCAATTGGTTAGCTTTGGCTGAATGGTGGTTTAACACTTCCTTCCATACTGCAGTAAAAATGACCCCATTTATGGCACTTTATGGATATCATATGCCCTCCATCGCATCATCTTTAAGAGAAAAATATAAGGTTCACGTAGTGGAATATCACCTCATGCATCAACAACAACTTCTCCAAATCTTAAAGGATAACCTCACCTTGGGGCATAATCGAATGAAACAATAGGCATATCAACATCACAATGAAAGAAGTTTTGATGTAGGCGACTGGGTATTTTTATGGCTACAACCATACGAAAAAATGTCCCTCAAGAAAGATAATAAGGATAATAAATTATCACCAAAGTATTATGGTCCTTACAAAGAGTTGCAAAAGATTGGTACTATGGCATACAAATTGGAGCTTCCAACATCTTCCCGCGTGCACCCAGTTTTCCATTTTTCATGCCTAAAGAAGGTTATGGGTGACAAGCTCCCAATTCAAACAATATTTCCGGAACTTGATGAAGAAGGAAAAATAATATTGGAACCTGAAGTAGTCATAGAAACAAGGACTCGACAGCTACGAAATCGATCAATTTCAGAGTATCTCATCAAGTGGAAGAACTTACCTATTTAAGATTCAACATGGGAGGATGAGAATTTTATATAGAAGCATCTAAAACTACTCAAGCATTGAGGAAAAAACTTTTTTGAAGGAGAGGGAATGCTATGTCCCTATAATACTAGTGTATCCCTTTATTTTTATTGTTAGTGTACCACCCTTATTCTTACTGTTGTGCCCATGTAGTCCCCATATTGTTATTATTGTGCCCCATAGAAGCCCACTATTGTTATTGTTGTGCCCTTACATTGTTATTGTTAAGTCGACTAGAATTAAATTGTGACCCCTTGGACTCATATACATATATATAAATAACATTTTGTCATTTGAATCATCCAAGAATTGTTCATTTATGTAATGTAAAGGAGGTTTCCCCCTCGAAGAGGATGATTTCTAATTCGTTGATCTATCTTTTCTTATATTTTGTGAGATGGTTTCATAACACGTTATGTATTTTATCTTTGTTTTATGTAAATGAAAATATTATTGTTAACTTTCATATGAGTTTGTGTAAGAGGGTTGAGTCCCCTTTGGTTAGAGCCCAACCCAGAGGCTCTAATGTCTCTTTGTGTATTTTATTCAAGCATTTCCTTTGATTGGCATCATCTATTGTCTTACATGATATAAATTTAGTTATAAAAGTTGCCGATGTAGGCCTCTCTACCAAATCTCCCAATCTCTTATGGGAAGTGTGGTTGAGGAATATGTTTAGCAAGCCAAAAACATGTGGTTACTTTCTTTTGCAGATTTTTAGACCTTAGACTAATGCTCTTTTGAATACTAAGTTTTTTCGTATTTAGGAGTTAAACCACATTCTTCTTTAAGATTTCATGGATGTAGGTCAGATTCATTTTTCAAGTTAGATTGTACTTTGATGCAATAAAATTCAACTCATCCTTCTTTCCACTTAGTTTCATAATATTTAACTTGAAACCTTTCTGGTTTAGTTCATATTGCTACGATATGATCATGAGTTTGGCATTTTTTTCAAAGTTTCAAAGATGATGGTTTTTTTGGTTTGCAAGTACTACTAGTAGCTTGCAAGGTTGGCACATACATCCTACATTCCTCCTGCCAGCATTAATCGCTTCGTACTCATTGCACAATGCCCTAAAAAATATGCCACCGAAATTACATTAATGCGTCATTGAAGGAAACCATGTGTATTTATTTTTGTGCAATATGGGACTATGAGAGGTGGTAGGATTGAAAATCTTCATATACCTTCATCTAATCTTTCTCACCTTTAGATCATATTTTCCACCCTCAAAATTCTCGCGAGTTTAATAATGTAGCAAAATAGGGCAATCTTGTAACATCATGTAGCACTGTGCAAACTCGAAAAGTTTTGATCCAAAAGCTTGAATTTTGTCTCATAGGCTTTATAATGACCCCTAAGATTTGAAACCATGATTGAGGATGACCAAAGACCACCTTCTCTTTTCTTTATAGAAACAAAATTATCCAATTGGGGTTAGAGGATATATTTACGAATTTGAAATTCAATAATGACTTTCTTTATTTTCTCACGAGATTCCTAATGATCTATGCCACTAAAGCTAAATATTTTTTTAACATAGTTATTAAATGTTTATTTACCAATACAAAGTATATTAGGTATGTTTCTTTTGAATGTATGTTTCTTTTAAGGTTTCAAATAGAAGCATTGTTATTGCATGGCTTAGTTTCCTTTTGAACACAACTTTTCAAATTATGCAATTAGACTAATATTTACATTCCTGCAAGTAGCATATACTTTACATTTTGAAAGTAAATTATTGTTTACGTTTCTACAAGTAATATAGCCTTGACCTTCCTGTAATTAGGTTTAGACTTTACATTGGAATAAGTAGCATATTCATTCCTTTGATAAGTAGATAATATTTCCATTTCTAAAATTACAATAAAACTCTCTTTTTATGCATTTTCCTTCCATGGTTCAGTTGATAGAGTGGTATTTGTATGCCTTGGTCTAGTGCATTTCTTGAAGGTGGCATGAGTATAACATAACCTACTGTGCATATAACACTTTAACCTCTTAAGTTTGTATGAATTTTAGGTTGATATTTAAAGTTGGTAGACTTGGGATTGCAACATTCTTGTTGCAATACTAGTGCTCATCACACAATTAAATTTTAGTACTTCATACCTTTCATAAAAAAATATGCAAGAAAAATAGACAAATCAAGTATTGGAAGGCATTCCTCACATGTACATCATATGTAAACCAAATGAATGGTGATATTACTTGCATTTGGTAAATTTTTCTTATAATCATGGTTATCTAACATCAACACAAATGAGTTTTTTAAAGGAATTATATAGTGAGAGATTTAATACACCTATGAGTTGGGATAATACATTAAACAAAATCACACCTTGATTGGAAACGTTGAAAGAGACGGATGAATTAGTCATCATGATCAAACAAAACTTAAATATGTCCCGAGACAGGTAAAACATTATGTAGAAAAACAATTAATACATAAAGGATTCAAAGCATACAACCATGTGTATCTTAAAGTGAAATCACAAAAAGGTTCCCAAAATCTTAAAGCCTATCTGAAACTTGCACCCAAATACTATGGAGAATTTACAAATTTGGAAAGAATAGGACCAATAGCTTATAAACTTGCTTTGTCAGCAATTATTAAAGCACATACTATGACTTCTATGTATATTTGCATAAAATAGGTTTACATGGTATTAACCATATTACTGATTAGGTTGTAACTTAGATGGAACCAAAGGGAGACTTCTATCGATAACCCTTATGCATATTAGATAGGAAATTAATATTGCTTCTAAATTGAGTCTTTCTACAATTAAAAGTGTAATTGGATCATTTTAGGCTTGACAACGCTACATCAGAGATGGAAGATGTCGTTAGAGACACATATAGATCCCTTTTCTCATCGTAGACATTGTTGCACTAAAGGAACACCAAGGAAAAAATTAATCGAAGGAGTAGAAAAAGTGAAGTCCCAAATGTTCTCCTTGCAAATCTTGTAATATAATTTATCTTAAACTATGAATCGATAATTTATCTTTTTATTAAAATGACTACCATGAGGTAGATATACCATTGTGTTGTAAACATTGTAAACAATTTCACTTTTTCAATTACTAAAATGAGGATGACCAATATTAATAGAGATGAGCACCTATAGTGGTAATGATACTAGAAGTGGGTAAAGGCAAGAAGGTGTAAGATATTTTTTTATTATTCTTTCTCTCTATCCTACCTTCCCATATTCACCTTATTTAATCTATTTGTCGTGGAGAAAATAAATTCCAGGAGTTAAGCCATCACTCTTATATATTAGCAAGGTGTTTTTTTTTTAATATTTGGTATAAGAAGAATTAGTGGAGGAAACGCCTTGTTAAGGATGGATTTATGGGGAATATTATAAGAGGATTAAGGAAGATGAGGGAAAGAGAAGAAAATAAATATTTTAGAGACCAAAGGAGAAAAAAACGAAGAGCCATGAGCATATAGATCAAGCCAACCACACAAATAAGAATATATACTATTTGAATAATCTAAGAAACTAGGAATAATAAGTTTTAGTAAATAAAGTGGACCTTGTTATGTTCTTTAGTGAAAAACATGAGAAGGAGAGTGTTTCGAGGGAATAAGAAGGAGAGTAGGAAGTGCTCCTTAGCTTGTCGGAGGTAGAAGAAATGGGTATTTGGACTTGCTCTCCTTTTTGCGATCTTAACATAAGAAATTACTTAATTGAATTCCTTATAAGCTAAACCTTCACTTCATTTCATGTTTCACCCTACATGTATCATTGCTTGGACAAAGGATGGAGGTCTATATAGAAATAATGGCAAGTATCAAGTTTCTAATGATGATAATTATAAAAAATCAAATAATTGAAGCCAAGAAACTACTACTTCTAATGATTCCACTACCAATGTAACCAAATCTTATACCAAGCGTAAAGCGAAGAAATAGTGAAAAGGTTCATAGAAAGGGAAGATTTGAAAGATCAAAACACCAACCATTAATAGTGAAGTGAAATTTGTGAGGAATTTGAAGCTAAGAATTGAGGAATGAAAGAGTAATAATAGGCACACAACTATTATAGAAATATGAGAGCTAGTGGTGGAACACCCATTTTTAAACCCAAGATTTTGTAATTGTAATTAAGACATACAATGCCAAAAATGACTAGCCTTGAGATAATGCCAAACTTTATTTGATTTAGTATCATTTTATTTAATATATTGCGAAAAAAAGAAGAACAAAGTAGCCAACACAGAGTTTGATGAGGGATTTGAAGTTCATAATTTAGAAAGGAAGTATTTATAGACACACAACTATTATGGAAACATGGGAGATAGTGGTGTAACACCCCTTTTTAAACCCAATATTTTGTAATTGTAATTAAGACATACAATGCTATAAATGACTAGCATAGATATATTGACAAACTTTATTTTATGTACTATCTATTTTATTTAATATATTTCCAAAAGATGAAGAAGAAATTAGCCAACACAAATCTTGATGTTTGAGAGGAAGCTATAAGGGACAAATTTGGAAGTTTCCTATTTATCTTGAATTTAATGTCTAATTTGAAGAGAAACGGAGCCGCACATAAGTGTTGATAGCATTGATATAATAAATAGGTTATAGAAAGCCTTATGAGTTACATCAAACCATTTGGAGATGTGATTTTTATCTAAACGGGAAAAGGAGCCGGTGTTGAAGCCTTCAACTAGAGCTAGAGGGTCAAGGAAATTTACTATTAATTTGTTTGAACTAAGCACAAAAGACACAAAGGAACTATTGGATCATAGGAGGACTCATGTTTGTGTTGTGCAAGTCCATTGCGGCAATACTATGAACATTAATAAGCCTTGGCTTAGTGGTTGAAAGGAAACATATTCATTTTTATTTGTGAAGGATAATGACCTTCATGTCCTTTACTCTTATTTGAACCCTATCAATAATTGAGGGAGTCTTTCTCTTAAGGAATTATATCTAGCTTAGGGATGGCCATATAGAAGAAAATTATATTTTGGCTATGTGTATGGTTGGGTGGAGAGTAGGTCTCCCTTCTTCAATTTCCAACGAACCTTAAAGTCACATCGATAAGTATATTTATTCATATTCATATTCAATAATGTTATTTTCTTAAGCTTAATTACCGTTGTAATGCAGGGCTACTGAATATGTATGAATGATGAGCTAGAAGTATTTTAAAAAACTATTTGATTACTAGCTATGAAGACCCATCGAAATGAACTATTCATGTATAAGTATTACTTAATGTATGTTTTCCTATAATATTTTTGAAGTATATTGCATTGCAGGAAAAAATAAATAAATAAATAAATAAATTCGGATGTTGAAATGAGATCCAAGGCTCTTCAACTACTTTATTAGTGTACATGGCCTATGTTGGGCCAAATATGAGATATAACAACTATATTTTCTCCTTGTTTGATGATAAGAAGGCTTGGGATTATTTCCTTATTCAGGACCATATCTCATCAATAGATAAACCATAATGTTATACTCTCTATTTCTATGAGTTGTGAGTTGGAGGTGTGTGTTTTGTATTCCCAAATGAGTGAGTAGAGTCACATTCACCTAGGTGATGTGGTGCATTTGGCCATGGGTCATCTCCTTGTCTTATTTTGAGAAGTATTATGGCTATGGGTAATTTTTTAGAATGAAATTATAACTTGTTAGAGATTCATGAACCTTCGTAAGTGCTTGAGCATTTTTTTTCCCTATGAGGTTTATAAATTCAACCCCTTCAACAGGGTTGCAAGCTCCATCAAAAGGCCATATTTTTTTCTTTTGATATACGATGATTGCTTATTGAAAGTTTCATAAATTTGAACATTGGTTTTTTAGCTCCAAACTCTACCTATATGGCCGCGAAGGAGCCCTAATTGTGGGTTAGTAGACATGGCTAAAAGGGGCAGAAGTCCACAATACATCAAGTGTAAGAATATGTCAAGTATCATAGGTCGATCATTGGGATATGTATAGTGAGAGAGATTGAGATATGAAATTTGTCGAGGACTGCAAGTTAGAGTGTCCAAAAAATATAAAAATATGTATTTACTAAAAATCCTAGATTTGGAACATGTTTTTTCTAATAAAGAATGTGAGTTGATCTAAAAATGATCAAAGCTATTATGAAATGGCCTTCTCCAAAAAATATTACAGATATAAGGTCATTTATAAGACTTGTCATTTTTAAGAAGTGAGTTGATCTAAAAATTAGCTAACTATCTCACATCTTCTCTACACTATTAGCTCTCTAGTAACAACACAATCACACTCTCAAACAAAAATAAATTATATAACCCATAAGCTACCATCTTAATAAAAAAATTCCTCTATATAATGTACATTCAACTTTATTTCTATAAAACCGTAATAAAACCCTACTAATCACTTTTAACAACGAGCAAAACATAAAGTGTAAATATAAATTAAAGCAAATATAATTTAAAAGCACAAAAGGTAATCTTGACCACCAAAAATTTGTTCCCTTACAAGATAAGGCAATTAATAAAACCGTTGAAAATATTAAGGAGGTGTGACCTACATGAAATGATAACTAAATGCAAAAATAGATTTGGAAACTCCACTAAAGTTGGAAGTGTCCTTGAAATAATGTTCTTTTTGTGAGCCATCATTTCATCGGAAATTATTATCTTTTTCTTTTGAATTTCACCATGAAAGGAGGGTTGAAAGTTGAAACACTTCCTCCACGTTTAGATGACCCTTCGACCATCGATGGAAAAGATATTCCTTTTATAGAAAGCGACAAGGAGGGCGGGCTAATTTGTGGCACCCCTACTGCATAAAATCAAATAAAGACCGTGGGTTTAGCTACACAAATAGTGTAGACCTCAAAAGACATCTGCTGCCAGAAAACAATGAAGAAATGCGCGTCGTTGTCAGGGATTTCATCAGAGGCTGATAAAACCATCCAATAAAACAATCCACCTTAAATCTAAAGTCAGTTTCCCTAACACACCTGTTCTGATTGAGATTGATTTGGACCTAAACTTAGGGTGTTTTGACTTGAGAAATTGGAATCCTAGAAACCGGGTGTTGGGTAGTGCCTACGACATGACAACGTTGACAAATACTGAACTCATACAAATTCTGTAGGTCTTACGAAACGTTTAAAATAGATATAATACCTGCAGGGTGAAAAGCCCTGATGGCTTCCGCGTCCCCATATATTAAAAGCAGCTAACATAATTGGAGTAACATATTGGAAGAATATATTTTAGGCCATTTTAAACAAATACGTACCATTTGTCACGTGATTCCGTGAACGAACTGAAAATGAAAAGCGAACTTCATCACAATGAATTAGGTTTTCATTATTGCCAATGTATTTCGTACTGTGTGCTTTGTACGAAGTAAATATATTTTATTGTATGACAGATATGAATGCATTAGGTTTACCTGGTTCCAGGTAGAACCCTGAGTACAATCGTATGTGACAGGCTAGTTGGGAAACTGTGCTAATAATTGACTAAACCACGCCCGGCGGTCTAAAAGCCATATATAGAAGGAAACCCATATTTAGATGGTATAGATTCATATATAGAAGGAAACCCATATTTAGATAGAATAGATTTATGAATCTATGCCATTATCCTTTCTTCCCCCCCAAAAAAGAAGAGTGGATGAGGTTTCTTGTCTTCTCTGTTTTAGGAATATGTCGGTAATCACTATCTTGTTTGCCATTTGAAGCCATTCTTGGATCTCATTCTAATAGTCGTTCGGTTAACCCCGATCTCAGAGTCTGTGAGTGATTGTTTGGAGGGAAAAGCAGGGAACAGAGACAAGAATGGTAAGGGGAAAGACACAGATGAAGAGGATCGAGAATGCGGCCAGGAGGCAGGTTACGTTTACCAAGCGCAGGAATGGGTTGCTGAAGAAAGCTTACGAGCTCTCTGTGCTCTGCGATGCAGAAGTTGGACTAATGATTTTCTCCCCAAGAGCAAAGCTCCATGAATTCGCCGGTCCCAGGTATCTATCCTTGTGTGTTTGCCCTTACTTATTCGATAGACTGTTTCTTGTTGAATAAATGTTTGACTGCTCTGTATCTTTTAACACGTTGGTTGGCTGAATTGTAAATAGTCGGAATAATATATGCTAATTAATCAAGAGATTTGTGCATAGCTTTCTAGCCATTAACCAGCCGTTATTATGGATTTTTGAAGTTTATGGATGTAGTTGTCCTCGAAATAAAAGATTTGATGTAGTGTTTAGGTACCACCGTTTGCTTTATGCTACTGGTTAATTCTTATTGGGACTTATATTGATGGAGCTGTAGATGGTGATAGTTTAACTCAACTACTCACAAGTTCCATTCATGTCTTATTTTGTGTGGGTCAAACTGAAAAGGGTCATCACATTTACTGTAAGTGTCATTATCGTCTTATTTTGTGTGGCTCAAACCGAAAGGGTCAATACAATTACTCTAGGTTCCAATAATGTCTTATTTCTTTTGATTCAAGCCCAAAGAGCCGTTGAAACTATTTCTTTTGTGCATAGCTTTCTAGCCATTAACCAGCCGTTATTATGGATTTTTGAAGTTTATGGATGTAGTTGTCCTCGAAATAAAAGATTTGATGTAGTGTTTAGGTACCACCGTTTGCTTTATGCCACTGGTTAATTCTTATTGGGACTTATATTGATGGAGCTGTAGATGGTGATAGTTTAACTCAACTACTCACAAGTTCCATTCATGTCTTATTTTGTGTGGGTCAAACTGAAAAGGGTCATCACATTTACTGTAAGTGTCATTATCGTCTTATTTTCTAGATCTTAGCTGAAGGTCTACCAGATAGTGTGTGGAATGACAAATCTAATTATGTAAGTGAAATTCCATAAAAATTCATATAAACAATAAATATAATTGGATATATTATTGTACCAGAATCCCTTGTAGGTTGATGTATTCTATAGACTCATATTACAGCTAAAAAAACTTGTCCTTTATTTGGAAATTTTACTCCAACCACTTGATCTGAAACCCAACATACAGACAAAAACAAACAAGGATGATATTTTCATCCACAACAGTAAATCAAGCACATTCATCACATGCACAGACACGAAATCGAGAAGGAAGTAGTTTGCATTTATATCATAACGAAAAAACGTAAGGATTTATACCTAATTTGTAATATTTGTTCTCCTTCAATTGTTTCGTTCTTCTAATTCGTGACTTACTGACAAATTGGGCTCATTCAAAATGTAATATAAGATAATAATGGAAATATTTCACGAATATCATTGATATAACTCTATTATTCCTCTCTTCTTCCTTCACTCCTAAGGGAGTCTCATTATAAAAACATTTTTATATCTGGGAGGATATATCTATACATATAACACCATGCAGAGTTAGGCTTTATGGATTGTGCATTAGGTGGATACAAGTCATGGATGACTTGATGCCATGTGAACCAAGCAATTACAAGGTCATGCACAAGTTTCATGCTCAATTATAAGCTTTTCCAACTCACTAATATTATTCTTCTCTCACTTATGAAATTATTATTATTTCATAATTATGAAATTGTGACAGAATAATATTAATGGTAAGTTACTCAATTATGTAATTTATCCCTATAACATCTAAAAACTTCCTTTAATACTCATAGGATAAAAAACAATATTGTAAGGGGATGCATTATAGAAAACAATTGAGGTAAATTGAACTAAGGTATCTCTCACTAAAATGAAGTGGAAAGTAATGTTAAAACAACTTTAACAAAAAACTTTGGTTCCAATACCACTAGTAACAATCCACAATCAACAAAAGTTTACAACCCCAATGTTAAACACATATACCAGATGAAACCTATTGTCATTCCCTCATGTTTATAAAAATATGATGATATTGCAAAAAATTCCCAAAGAAATTATAAAAGATAATTCCCACAAAAAACCATTATTTTGGTCCTCAATGTAAGAAGTATTTTTCATCTATCTGCCATTCACGTGTTAGCTGACAACTATATCCATTATGATATCGGGATAGTGTTGGAAATTAAATAATTAGGAGTGCACTGAGATAAATATGAACTAAAATATAATAAGGAAGAGAAATATGTGAGGTTGTGACGGTTGTTAATAAAAGATAATATTTGACACTTTGTAATTGAGTAAAGAGCACCAAGATAATAGAATCACAAGTGCACATGCTATATGAGTAGAGAAGTATTGTTTCATGCAATAGAAAATCTGAAAAGTGCTTTCTTGATCCTAGAGAAAAATAAATGAAGCTCTAGTTCTAAAGTAGTTTGGAATTTTCCTAAGAAAAAATGGCCACAATTCTATGAATAATTTGAGAGAGCTAAATTGTGAACATTATGAGAGAAACAAGATAAGTGGAGACCAATAGCGAGAAAATTACGGAAATATAGTGTTGTGGATTAAGGGAGTGGGTTCTTGTAGAAGATTGAGAATCCTATAGAGGTGGAGGAGTTGAAAAGAAGAGTTTCCTATGTGAGAGTGGTGAAATGAAAGAAAACTAAAATTAAAGTATGTTATTGGTGCTCTCAGTTTGAAAATCCTATGAAATATTAGATCAAACTCCCAAAAGAAAGTTGGTGTCTACATATATCTGAGGTTGGTGCCTCTAAGAAATTTAGAGATTACATATAATGGGATATGGAAAAGACAAGAAAATCATTTAGAAATAAACAAAAGAATGGGATATGGAAAATAAAATGAGAACACAAACATGAGGGATTTCTCCCCAGTATGGTAGCCAATTATGTTTGTCCTAAAGTTGCACATAGACAAAGAAGTTGTTGCTCCATAGATCTTAGCTCAAGATCTTCTAGATAGTGTGTGGAATGACCAATTTGATTCTGTAAGTGCAATTCCATAACCATTCATATAAATAACAAATACAATTGGATATATTATTGTACATCAACCCATAGTAGGTTGATGTAGTATGTAGAATCCTATTACAGCTAAAAAACTTGTCCTTTATTTAGAAATTCTATTCCAACCACTTGATCTGAAACCTAACATACACTCACAAACAAACAAGGATTATATTTTCATCCACAACAATATATCAAGCACATTCATCACATGCATAGACATGAAATCGAGAAAGAAAGTAGTGTGCATTCATATCATAGTGAAAAAACATAAGGAATTATACCTCATCTGTAATATTTGTTCTCCTTAAATTGTTTGGTTCCTCTGTTTGCACGACTTCCTCAAAAACTAGGCTCATTCAAAATGTAATATAAGATAATTATGGAAACGTTTCACCAGCATCATTGATATAGCACTATTCCTCTCTTCTTCCTTCACTCCTAAGGGAGTCTCATTACAAAACCATTTTTATATCTAGGAAGATATATGTATACACATAAGACCGTGCGGAATTTGGCTTTAGGGATTGTGCATTGGGTGGAGACAAGTCATGGATGTCTAGATGCCATGTGAACCAATAAATTACAAGCCATGCACAAGTTTCATGTTCAATTATAAGACTTTCCAAATGATCTTAAAATGGGTTGCGTAACTTGTTATGCTTTTCAAGAACCTCTCACTCAGTTAAACAAATAAAATATCTAGCTTATACTTGACTTTTTGTAGAATTTTATACTTGAAATAGGCTTATGTTATTTAACTGTTTAAGTGCTTTAAGTGCATTTTTTTTTGCTGAAATTAAACATGTGAAACAACCATATAATGCAGCAAATGAACATCAACACATAACAACAAATTTAATCTAGGATTTCACCTAAATATCGTGGGCTATGTCTGCTTGAGCTCTTGTCATCTTTACTTGGCTCTTTGGGATTATGGAAAAATTTATTTTACAAGTTACAAACTCAACTCCAATGGTTAACTTAACTGAACCAATGGGTTTAGGATACCATTATATCCTTGTCATGGCTGTCATCACTCTGAAAACATATCTAGGCTTCCTTAGACTTGATTCCTTCAGTCGGTACTCTTGAGCTACACTGATCTTCTCTATGGAAATAACTCCTTCAGATTTTTTTTTTGTCCTTGAAACCTCACCTACTATCTCCAGCACATACTAGACATCCAAAATGGACTGATCATTTGCTCAAAATGAGCACTACATCCAAAATCTAGGCCTCCCTCCACGGTTGGCCCTGGGCTGCCCAAAAATTCCTTGTGGATTTTCGACCTTCAAAAGTATTCAAATGACTCTGAAAACCCCTTCAATGCACTTAGAATTTCAAAAATACTCAGAATAAACTATTGGTTTGCTGAAATTGGCCTCTGGCTGCTCCGGTTTCGCCTCCAACACCTGGTGGCACCCCTTGGCTTTGGGGTAAAAGAAAACTTATCTGTGGCTTCTTGAGCTCTAGAAGTCCTCGCAAGCTTCTACAAATTCCTCCATTGGATTCAAAATTCTCATTACAGTCAGAAATGACTATTGGTTTGCTGAATAAGGCCTCCAGCTCGCCCTGTCTAGGCCTCAAACTGCTACTAGCACTTCCTGGCCCTAGTGGCCCCTGGAACTTCACTGAAGTATATAGGCCTTAAAAATTACTCTAAGGGATCTTAAAACCACACCACTAGTTCCAGAACATCTAAAACATCCAAAATTGACTATTGGATTTATGAATAAGGCCTCTAGCTCCCCTGGCTAGGCCTCAAACTGGTGTTGGCCCATGGAGGACCTAGCAGCCCCTAGAAATTCTCTGAAGAAAAAAACCTACTCCAAAGTCCTCTGATGGCTCTGAAACCCTCACCAATGAGTCTGGAATGTCCAAAATAGTCAAAATTGACTATTGGCACTCCAAAAACTAGTCGAATCTAGCTCAAGATAGAGCCTGAACTCATTTTTCCCAATGACACCAAAAAAAGCTCCACTAATAGTGCAGAGACTGAAGTTAACTGCAGATAAGATAGCACCATGCAAAAATTGGCGTTCCCGCTCCAAATATACCGCCAAACTAACCGTTGGAAATAAACATTAACCATTTTCATGTGATAGGCCATTCACGACGGTTACAAAGTTTTAAATGTTGGAGGTTACGGTTTTAATAAACCACGCGAAGATCTGCACTGAAACGGCCATATGTGACCACGTTGAACGGCAGAGGATGCAGCTTCATTAGCTAGCGGTTAGTGGATTTGGCCCATGGTCTTGGGGTCTTGGACATGCGGGGAGGGGCTGGCCCTTGTGACTGGCCCCTCTGGACCCCCAAACGAAATTCTGTTGAACCTTAAATAGAACGTGAAGACATATAGTGTTAAGAAACATCATAGCACAAATGGTATGGGTCCGGGCCTACGGGCAGGAGGTCCAAGGTTGGACCCCTGGCCACGCCAACAATTTTTTTTTTGACCATTCCTGGGCCATGTGGTAACCTCCAATTGGTTTAAAAATTCCAACGTACATCCAACAACAAATCACATCGTGCCACTTGGCATGACCTATCTGGCCACAAAGGAATATTCTAGGGAATATTTCGACGAATATTTCAAGAATATTCCCTGGAATATTCTCTTTTTAATTTTCTCAAATTACATTCAAACTTGGTCAAAGTCCAAAAATCGCAGTTTACTCGACTTTTCAAACTGCAATAACTTCTTCATACGGTGTCAGGATTTTGAACCATTTGCGGCGCTGGAATCAGGAAGACAAGGTCTTTCTGGTCGCTCAGGTTCGGCACACTTCTGAACACTTTTAAATTTGAGCTATCACTTAAGTCCTTGATCTAAATTTGATCACACCCCTCCCCATTGGAAATATTTTGGACCCCAAAAGATTGATATACTGATCTGTATAGTAGATGAGAGTACAACACCCTCACTTTTCAGCCTCCATACACTTGTCTTGCATGGCTAGTGCATTTGAACCATTTCACTACCCTTTTCATATTAAATTTTAACCTATGTTTATTAAATCCCTAATTTACCCTCTCGTAGATATTAATTCCCCTATATCTAAATAACCCCCAAACACCCACTATTGTAAATTTTAGACCATAGTTTATTATACCCACGTGCATAAAATAAAAACCCCGCATATAAACCCTTTTGGTCTAAACCTATCTCTATTGAAATACCCCGCCCTTATAGTTTTTAAACTATTCAAAAGGTTTAAAATTGTATAATCTATAATAACCACGCCCACGTATTTCAAACATTTTACAAAATGTTTTAAAAGAAAAACATTACCCCTCCGCTATATTATTTAACGCCTAAGGGTTTAAAATTTATTAAAGCATAGTTTATAAAGCCTAAAACTATTCCCGCCACATATAAAATCCTGGTCCCACTACTCTTAACCCGACGCAACTCCCGAATTAATCTCGACCTTTTGCTTTCAACTTCTAGATCCGACGATTCATATATGATATCATGTAGAATAGATGCACGATCGCCCAACAACAAAATATACGTGAAATGGATGGTTTCACTATTCTCTCTCTCCTCCACGAGGAAAATTCCTACTGGATTGCATTTGATCCATCCCAAACCACTTACCACTTATAACCAATGTGATAATTGCCTATGGTTTTCTGCCTCATGCTCCAAACTGCCTCTGCTCTGATCTGACATGCATTCAATTTCAATACTATTTTAAGCTTAAAAAATTATAAAAACTTCATATTGCATGCAGTTGAACCCTTCTCTGCATTATCTGTCCCTTTTCAATTCTTTTCCGACTCAAAAATCGAGTGCCATTACACAATTTTCACACTCAAAGAACCTGAAAGACATTGAAATTGTTGCCAAGAACACTGGAAGCGTCCAATTGACCTCCAAAAAACCTTCAATAGCCATCAGAAAAGCCTGTCCGACGCCTCAGAAACCCTGTTTCAAGACCTAATACCTGCGAAAATAGGTATTCGTCAAGAAAGTAAGCTTCTCGTCATCAAAAAGAGCTATTTCTGTCAATATTAAACTTAGTGAAGCCTATTTCTATACAAAAAGACCTTAATTACCTTCAAAGAGTGTACTTGTTGTAGAAACCCTTTGAAAGATTCAAATTCTTTTACCAATGCTCAGAATCCCATATTTTTACACTCAATTACTCAGTGCCAACAAAGTTAAACATCCAAAGTCAAAATTCATTTCAAAGGTCTTCCTAATTCATCAAAGCCATTATCCCTTCTTGCAGACCTCTATTTCATTAACAAATTGTTTGATTTTTGCAGGTCATTAGCAAAAGGAGAATTTGGATAAAACAATCTAAATACTAGTTAAATATATGTTTTACTCCAAGAACTTACAAGGAAATGAATTCAAAGGATTTTCCTTAAAAGATTCCAGGCATCTGACTTAAAGAACAGTCATCCTGTGAAAGATCAAAGAGCATTTTAAATGTAAAGATTAAAACAGGGCTTTCATAATAGTTAGGGTAAAAGGAAGAACTCACAGTAAAGGTTAAATTTCAAAGTAAAGTAAGAATTCAAAGTGAGAGTGAAAATAGAACAGTGAAAGAGCATCAAAGTTAAAGTGTATCAGATGAAAGTCAGAATAAAGGTTAAAACAAAGTTACAGAATAGTCAAGGTAAAATAGTAAAAGTAAAAAAAGAGGCAGTAAATGGTAAATAAAGATGAAAATACTTTCAACAGCGATGAATTTTATCCAAAGTGAAAGTAAAAACAGTTAAAAGAACAGTAAGGTTAAAAGATGAAAACAAAGCAAGAAGGGACATTTTTGCAGAAATTTCCTGTTTAAATTCATTGTTTTGCAGAAACTATTGTGACCAATATAAGATGATTTTTTCAAAATTGAAGGAGGTTTATGTTTCTGAGATGTCCATCTCCAAAACCCTCTCTCGCGTTTCTAACATCCATTATGTATTTGGAAATATTAAACAATATTTGAAAGCATTGTTTACAGAAAATTCCTGTTAAGTCATCAATTTGCAGAGAATATTGTGGCCGCTAAGAAATACATCTTACAAAACTGAAGGATGGTTTTGTTCCTAGGAGACCCATCTACAAAAACCTATCTCACGTTTTTCACAAGCATTATAGAATGATAGATACATGCACATATGTCCAACCTATTTTTCTGACTGTGGAAAACTTTATGTTACACATGTTTTTTCATAGCCTATTGTGAACAGTTGGAGAATAATTTTAGGGAACCGAGAGAGGTTTATCTCAAAACAATATTTATCTACCATAACCTCTTTCATGTTTTACATATATATTCCGGATTGAGAAATAAAAAGGTATAATTGGACCCCAAGATTGGAGAATTGTCGGAGCAGAATGCTCAAAGAAAGGAGATAGTTAGTGACTTGGATGCCTCATCATCAACTAAGAGTTGAGATCAAATTCGAATTCTCCTCTTTGTCATCACCTATCCATAAAAAATAGTTCCAAATAGATGCATTATTTTTTATTGTCATTTACTTAAATTCTATTTATGTAAAACAGTTGGAGATATTTGTAAACCAATCTTAATATTTTTTCAAGATATTCTAGTTTAGAATTTGTATAAATACTTCACCCTTTGAAGTATTTTGGTGGAATAAAATTGTTGGGATTGTTATAGTCATTTCTTCTTAGAATTTTAAGCTTTTTTGTGTCAAAACTTCAAGTAGCAGGCTGGATCAAAGCAAATTGGCATCATACTTTAGGATCCCTGTGATGAGCTATTTGGAGTGAAGTATTTTCTTCACTTGTAATTATTTATTTTCTTTGTTACATGCATCCATTTATGTCTATGCTAAATATGAATGTATAACTAGGAGTATTACAACATGATATGTTAATAGCACCCTCTTTTTAACTAGTTATAATTTATATGTTTTCCTCTTATTTCTAGTGTAGGGAACCCTGAATTGCTCCCTCATTCGTTTGACCTCTCCTACTACTTCCCTTTTCCGGATTTAAGGATTCTTAAGTGCCCTTTATCCCAATCATACCACCTCACAAAAACAAATTTCCAAGATCTCCAAGGATTATCTATCTTTCCCTAAATACATTTGACCTTTTTGCCCTTGATCCTAGTCATGTTTGCTTCATTTTGACTCCATAGCCCAATGGAAAAATAGATTTCCCACTATCCATCATTTCAAGTGATTTTTCCCACCAAATTCTTCAAAACAAAACCAAAACTGCACTTTCATACATAGCCTAATATTCACAAATTAAAACAAAGTTAAACCTTAAAGAGAGAGCCCTCTCTGAACCCTAGGAAGGCTAGATCCTAGAGTTTGAAGTAGGTTTGTGGTTACCTCGATGAGTTCTCTCTTGAACCTGGAGAAATTACTGAGTGATAACATACTGGCGATCATACTAGGGAAGACTAACATTTTCTTCAGAAATATTTTGCATGTTCAGATTTGATCTATGATGGTGGATAGTGATTAGACATACAAACGTTAAAATCATCCACCTAGCAACTCCATTGTCCAAGATCCAGAACTTTAAAGTTCAGAAGAAACACCATAACCAAAAAATCCATATTCCAAATCATTAATGGTGATACAAGATGACAGGATATGTGGCAAACCTTTCATCTCATGATATTTTCAATGAATTCAGGGATGACTTATTAGAATTTCAGCTTGATGAGGATTTTCTAAGAGTTGTATTTCTTATTTTGAAATCAAGAAATTATTCTACTCAACTTAAAATATGTGTTCTTGAGTTAATTTCTGGAAAATATGAAAATGGCATTAAATTTTGCATTCTCAAATTCAGTCTTATAATTTCCGAGATCCTAAAGAATTATTGGAAAATCTTCCTTCTCCAAAGCAAGAGGAAATTGTACTACCTTTTGACTTGCAGATTGAGGATGATTATTCTTTCAAGCACAAGACTGAAGAAATAGTTTCAGGGTTTAATGTTAAGAATACATCTAATCAATTGGTCATTGAAGTCCTAGAAGCACAAATCATACATTATGCTTTTGATGATCCTATAGAAAATTATATGGAGACTATTTTTACCTCAAGCATGCAGACATCTTTTATCTATGAGGATCAAATATATCAGCAATTGCCATTACACATCATATCTTTGATTATAAAGACACATGATCAAGATATGCTTCCAAGTTTGATGACAAGCAGTCAAATTATCAATTCATTTCGACAACTACTTGACTGGCTTCATTGGCATTTTTGTATTACGTGATTCAATAAGATTATCAGTAGATTAGAGTAGGTAGATGAGTGCAACCTCAGAATTCTGAGCATCTTTTCAGATTTTAGTATTCAGCTAGTTTTGAAATAATTCATTAAGATTTGAAGCCAAGGAAAAGGCCCTAAGATATTGATGGTTGAGTAGTTTAGTTTTAAGGTTGCAACACCTTTTAGTCTCAGATCAGATTTCAGTTTGCAGAAAAATGTCTAAATTCAGTTCAAGAGTTTCAGTCACAGAGATTTTATAACAAATCAAATACATGTTTAGGATTGGCTCAAAGGATTAGGCTACTAGTCGACCGTGTTCTTGACATCTCACAAGGAGATGCCATTCCAATGTGAAGCTGCTGTTAGGGTCCTATCAATATAGGATTCATAAATTCTGAATTGACTTTTATAGTCTTGTAAATATGTAGATACCTTGCTTTCTGCAAGTTGTTTTCCCATATTTTGAAAAAAAATGAAAAAATAATAAAAGCCAAAAAGATGGTAAAAAAGTCTTAAAAGAAAGATCAAAGGACTTAGAAAAATATGGACCCCAAAAGAAAAAGAAATAAGACCTGAAAGTAAGCAAGTCCAAATGCCACTACTTTTATTTTTACTGCAAGAGTAATGATTATGTACAGAGTGTCAATAAATGCCATAATCCATGATCAGTTAAACAATTTAATATTAACTTTTCATGTTTTCAATTTCATGTTTTAGATAGTGAATAAATATTTGTCAAACAGTTTAAGCTTGATAAATCAGTAGATAGGTAGAGAATAATGAGGAGCTCAACAATTTAATCTAAGCCCTCGAATGAAATAAGGTAGCCTTAGATAGTTTTATGCTTTGAAAGAAAAATGTTCTAAGGTTGCAAGCCTAAATGCACCTACAATATGAAGAAACAATGTTAGAAATAAAATTGGGTAGGTAGAAAGAAGTGGAGCAAGCATGTAATAAAGCATCATCGGGAAAAATCACTAATTTCCCCTCCCCTATAGGTATTCATTATTCTAAACTTTTAGTCAGAGAGGCTCAGAGCATTTCTCTGACTTTTGTTGGGACTCGACCCAAGGCTCGATGACTGATAAGTTAAAAATATTGAATTCCTATCTTAAACCCTCATTCATCAACATTGACTCTTCATTCATATATCAAAACCCCTTTTTCCTAAGTAAAGGCACATTATTACTTAGTAAAATTGTAATCGTAAAATAATTAAATTCATTCCCTTCAAAAACATTCATAAAACCCTCAAAATTATATTTATCCTAAGTATTAGTGAAATAATATCAAAAATGAGCAATGCTTTATTTTTCACATTTTACTTAGAGATAACATGTGTTCTTCCATTTCACTACCCTTTTCATATTAACTTTTAACCTATTTTTATTAAATCCCTAATTTACCATCTCGTAGATATTAATTCCCCTATATCTAAATAACCCCAAAAACCCACTATTGTAAAGTTTGGACCATAGTTTATTATCCCACGTGCATAAAATAAAAACCCCGCCTATAAACCCTTTTGGTCTAAACCTATCTCTATTGAAATACCCTGCCCTTATAGTTTTTAAACTATTTAAAAGGTTTAAAATTATATAATATATAATAACCACGCCTGCGTATTTCAAACATTTTACAAAATGTTTTAAAAGAAAAACATTACCCCTCCGCTATATTATTTAACACCTAAGGGTTTAAACTTTATTAAAGAATAGTTTATAAAGCCTAAAACTATTCCCGGAGCATATAAAATCCTGGTCCCACTACTCTTATCTCGACGCAACTCCTGAATTAATCTCGACCTTTCGCTTTCAACTTCTAGATCCAACGATTCATATCCGATATCCCGCAGAATAGATGCATGATAACCCAACCACCAAATATGTGTAAAATGGATGGTTTCACTATTCTCTCTCTCGTCCATGCGGAAAATTCCTACTGGATCACATTCGATCCATCCTAAACCACTTACCACTTATAACCAATGCGATAACAGCCTATGGTTTTCTGCCTCACGCTCCAAACCACCTCTAGTCTGATATGACATGCGTTCAATGCCGATATTATTTTAAGCCTAAAACATTATAAAAACTTCATATTGCATGCAGTTGAATTCTTTTCTGCATTATATGTCCCTTTTCAAAGCTTTTATGACTCAAAAAGCGAGTGCCATTACACAATTTTCACACTCAAAGAACCTGAAAGCCATTGAAATTGTTGCCAAGAACACTGGAAGCGTCCAATCGACCTCCAAAAAACCTTGAATAGCCATCAAAAAAGCCTGTCTGATGCCTCAAAAACCCTGTTTCAAGGCCTAATACCTGCGAAAATAGGTATTCCTCAGGAAATTAACCTTCTCGTCATCAAAAAGAGCTATTTCTGTCAATATTAAACTTAGTGAAGCCTATTTCTCTACATAAAGACCTTAATTACCTTCAAAGAGTGTATTTGTTGTCGAAACCCTTTGAAAGATTCAAATTATTTTACCAATGCTCAGAATCCCGAATTGTTACACTTAATTACTCAGTGCCAACAAAGTTAAACATCCAAAGTAAAAATTCATTTCACAGGTCTTCCCAATTCATCAAAGCCATTATCCCTTCTTGCAAACCTCTGTTTCATTAACAAATTGTTTGATTTTTGCAGGTCATTACCAAAAGGAGAATTTGGATAAAACAATCTAAATACTTGTTAAATATATGTTTTACTCCAATAACTTACAAGAAAATGAATTCAAAGGATTTTCCTTAAAAGATTCCAGGCATCCGAGTTAAAGAACAATCATCTTGTGAAAGATAAAAGAGAATTTTAAATGTAAAGATTAAAACAGGGCAGTCATAATAGTTAGGGTAAAAGGAAGAACTCACAGTAAAGTTTAAAGTTCAAAGTAAAGTAAGAATTCACAGTAAATGGTAAAAACAGAGGCAGTAAATCGTAAATAAAGATGAAAATACTTTCAACAACAATGAATTTTATCCAAAGTGAAAGTAAAAACAGTTAAAGAACAGTAAGGTTAAAAGATGAAAACAAAGCAAGAAGGGACATTTTTGCAGAAATTTCTTGTTTAAAGTCATTTTTTTGAAAAAACTATTGTGACCAATAAAAGATGCATTTTGCACAACTAAAGGAGGTTTATGTTTCTAATATGTCCATCTACAAAAACCTCTCCCCCTTTTCTAACAGCCATTATGGATTTGGAAATATTAAACAGTATTTGAAAGCACTGTTTATAGGAAATTCTTGTTAAGTCATCAGTTTGCAGAGAAGATTGTGGCCAATAAGAAATATATCTTACAAAACTGAAGGAGGGTTTTTTTCCTAAGAGACTCATCTAAAAAAACCTATCTCACTGTTTGCACAGGTATTAGAGAATGAGAGATACATTTACATATGTACAGCCTATATTTCAGACTATGGAAAACTTTGTTTTACACATCGTTTTTCAGAGCCTATTGTGAACAGCTGGAGAATAATGTTAGGGAAATGAGAGAGGTTTATCTCAAAAGAATATTTATCTACAATAACCTTTTTCAATTTTTACATATATATTTCGGATTGAGAAATAAAAAGGTATAATTGGACCCCAAGTTTGCAGAATTGTTGGAGCAGAATGCACAAAGAAAGGAGACAATTAGTGACTTGGATGCCTCATCATCAACTAAGGGTTGAGATCAAATTTGAAATCTCCTCTTTGTCATCACCTATCGATAACAAATAGTGCCAAATAGATGTATTATTTTTTAATGTCATTTACTTAAGTTCTATTCATGTAAAACAATTGGAGATATTTGTAAACCAATCTTGATATTTTTTCAAGATATTCTAGTTTAGAATTTGTATAAATACTTCACTCTTTGAAGTATTTTAGTGGAATACATTTTTTGGGATTGTTATAGTCATTTCTTCTTGTACTTTTAAGATTTTTTGTGTCAAAACTTCGAGTAGCAGACTGGATCAAAGCAAATTGGCATCATACTTCAGGATCCATGTGATGAGCTATTTGGAGTGAAGTATTTTCTTCACTTGTCATTGTTTCTTTTCTTTGTTACATGCATCCATTTATGTTTATGTTAAATATGAATGTATAACTAGGATTATTACTATAGGATATGTTAATATCACCCTATTTTTAACTAGTTATCATTTATATATTTTCCTCTGATTTCCAGTGTAGAGAACCCTTAATTACTCCCTCATTCGTTTGACCTCTCCTACTACTTAACTTTTCCGGATTTAAGGATTCTTAAGTGCCCTTTATCCCGATCATACCACCTCACAAAAAAAACTTTCCAAGATCTCCAAGTATTATTTATCTTTCCCTAAAGACATTTGACCTTTTTTCCCTTGATCCTAGTCATGTTTGCTTGATTTTGAATCCATAGCCCAATGGAAAAATAGATTTCCCACTATACACCCTTTCAAGTGATTTTTCCCACCAAATTCTTCAAAACAAAACCAAAACTTCACTTTCATAACTAGCCTAATATTCACAAATTAAAAATTAGTTAAAATTTAACGAGAGAACCCTCTCTAAACCCTAGGAAGGCTAGATCCTAGAGTTTGAAGTAGGTTTGTGGTTACCTCGGTGAGTTATCTCTTGAACCTGGAGAAATTACCGAGTGATAACATAATGCAGCAAATAAAAATCAACACACAACAAATTTTTTTATCTAGGAGTTCACCTGAATATCGTGGGATACGTCTCCTTGAGCTCTTGTCATCTTGACTTGGCTCTTTAGGATTATGGAAAAATTTATTTTACTGGTTACAAACTCAACTCCAATGGTTAAATTAACTAAACCAATGGGTTTAAAATACGATTATATCCCTGTTGTGGCTTTCATCACTCTGAAAAATGATCTAGGCTTCCTTAGACTTGATTCCTTCAGTCGGTACTCTTGAGCTACACTGAGCTTATCTATGGCACTAACTCCTTAATAATTCTTTTTTTGTCCCCGAAACCTCATCTATTGTCTTTAGGACATATCAGACATCCAAAATGGACTGATCATTTTCTCAAAATGAACATTGCATCCCCAATCTAGGCCCCTCCCTCCACGGTTGTCCCTGGGCTACCCAAAAACTCTCTGTGCCTCTTCAACCTTCAAAAGTCTTCAAATGACTCCGAAAATCTCTTCAGTGGATTCATAATTTCAAAACTAGTCATAATAAACTATTGGTTTCTTGAAATTGGCCTCCAGCTGCTCCGGTTTCGCCTCCAACACCCGGTGGCACCTCCTAGCTCTAAGATCAAAGAAAAATTATCTGTGGCTTTTCGAGATCTAGAAGTTCTCAAATGCTTCTGCACACTCCTCCATTCTATTCATAATGTTCATTACACTCATAAATGACTATTGGTTTGTTGAATAAGGCCTCTAGCTGCCCTGGCTAGGCTTCAAATTGTTGTTGGCACTTGTTGGCCCTAGTGGCCCCTGAACTTCACTGAAGAATATAGGCCTTCAAAATTCCTCTACAGGCTTTGAAAACCACGCCATTAGTTCCACATCATCTGAAACATCCAAAATTGATTATTGGATTTCTGAATAAGGCCTCTAGCTCCCCTGGCTAGGCCTCAAACTGTTGCTAGCCCATGGTGGCCCTAGTGGCCCCTAGAAATTATCTGAAGAAAACACCTACACAAAAGTACTCTAATGTCTCTGAAAACCTCATCAATTACTATGGAATGTCTGATGTAGTCGAAATTTACTATTGGCACTCGAAAATTGGTCGAATCTAGCTCAAGATAGAGCATGAGCTCATTTTTCCCAATGACACCCAAAAAAACTCCACTAATTGTGGAGAGACTAAATTTAACTGCATATAAGATATCACCATGCCAAAATAGCTTCTCCCACTCCAAATATATAGCCAAAATAACCATTGGCAATAAACATTAACCACTTACATGTGATAGGCCATTCACGACGGTTGCAGAGTTTTAAATGTTTGAGGTTATGGTTTTCATAAACCACGTGGAGATATGCCCTTAAATGGCCATATGTGACCAAGCTAGCTAGTGGAGGTTGTGGTTGCATTATCCAGCAATTAGTGGTTTTCGGCCACGGACTTGGTGTCTTGGACACGCGGGTTAGGGCTGGCCCCTCTGGACCCCCAAACGAGATTCTGTTGAACCTTAAATAGAACGCAAAGACATATAGTTTTAAGGAACACCATAGCACAAACGGTATGGGCGTCGACCTACGGGCAGAATGTCTAGGGTTCGACCCCTGGTCGTGCAATTTTTTATTTTTTTTTGACCATTCCTGGTCTAGGTTTCGACCCCCGGCCGCACCAACAAAGTTTTGTTTGACCAATTTTTTTTAAAATTCCAACATACAACCAACAATGAATCACATCGTGCCACTTGGAATGACCTGACTAGCACACGAGGAATATTTTGGGTAATATTCCCTGGAATATTCTCTTTTTAATTTTCCAAAATTCCAGTAAAACTTGGTCAAAGTCCAAAAATTGCAGCTTACTGGACTTTTCAAACTGCAATAACTTCTTAATGTGGTGTCGCTTTTTCGAACCGTTCACTGTGCCAGAATTAGAAAGACGAGATCTATTCGGTTGCTCAGGTTCAGCACGCTTCCGAACACTTCTAAATTTGAGTTATCACTTAGGTCCTTGATCCAAATCTGATCACCAAATCACTAATATTATTCTTCTTGCTTATGAAATAATTATTATTTCATAATTATGAAATTGTAACAATATTATTATCGTAAATTACTCAATTATGTAATTCATCCCTATAACATCTAATAATTTCCTTGTAAGACTCATAGGAGAAAAAACAAGATTGTAAGGGGATGCATTATATAAAACAACTGAGGTAAGTTGATCTAAGGTATCTCTCACAAAAATGAAGTGGAAAGTAATGTTATAACAATTTTAGCAAAAAACATTGGTTCCAATACCACTAGTAGCAATCCAAAATCAAGAAAATTTTACAACCCCAACGCTAAACACATATACGAGATGAAACCTTGTGGCATGCCCTCATGTTTATCAAAATATCATGATATTGCAAAAAAATCCCAAAGGAATTATCAAATATAATTCCCGCAAAAAAGCTTTATTTTGGTCCTCAAGACAAGAAGTATTTTTTAATCTATCTACCATTCACATGTTAGTTGACAACTATGTCCACTACAATATTGGGAGTTTTGGAAATTAAATAATCAAGAGATCCCTGAGATAAATATGAACTAAAAAATAAGAAGGAAGAGAGAAATGTCAGGTTGTTTACTTTATGAATTAAAGAGAATATTTAACACTTTATAATTGAGTAAATGGCGCCAAGATAATAGAATCTCAAGTGCACAGGTTAGATGAGTAGTGTTAGGGTCCTATAGTAATAGGATTCATAATTTTGAATTGACTATGATTAGTATTATAATATTGTACATACTTTGATTTCTGCAAAATTGTTTTCCTATATTAAAAATAAAAAATTTATAGAGGGTGAAGTCCTAAAAGAAAAATTAAAGGACTACTGAAAGAAAAAAAGAATATAAAATATGAACCCCACCAAAAAAAGAGAAAAAATAGATTCTAAAAGTGATGCAAATTCAAATGCCCCTACTTTTTACTTTACTTTTCAAAATAAGACTGTGTGGAGCTTGTCAAAAATTCCACAATCCATGATGGTCAAACAACTTAATCTTGATCATTCATGCTTTAAATTTCATGTTGATAGTTAGAGAATAAAGATCTAGCCAAACTGTTAAATCTTGGCAGATCAGTAGTCAGGTAGAGAATAATAATGAGATAAACAGTTTAATCTAAGCCATTGGAAGTAATAATATTAGAATTAGATAGTTTTCTTATTGAAAAGAAAATATAAAGGGTATGCAAGCTCAAATGCACCCAAATAAATGAAGAAAAAATGTTAGGATAAAAGATGGGTAGGAAAAAGCAGTTTTCACAAGGCATGGATAGCATAAATTGGTCATTTCATATTACTAACTTCCTTCTAAAACTCATTTCCCTTGTAAAAATACCAGTTCCCCTTCATATTAACCTTTCCCCATTACTTCATCCATTTTCCCTTACAAAAACCCCTTTTCCTAGTTTAAAAAACATATTATCTTTGGAAAAGTAAAAAGCCCTTTACTAACTTCCCTTTTCATTCAAAAATCCCCTTATCCTAAGTCTAAATGGTTAAACTGATATATCAGGCCCCACTATAAAAAAATCCTTCCCGATATCAATTTTTACATTAAAATTTAGTGTATTTTTAATCCCACAGATATATATATTCCCACAGATACATATTCCCACACATGTTATAATCTCGTATCATATTCATTTAACCCCCCATTTATATTAATCCCTTGTTTAGCTTTATTTTATTAACTCTCATATATACCTTTAACTAGTATTATATAACCCCACCTACATATATTTCTCGGCCCATTTACTATAACCCCGCCAATTATAAAGTCCGGACCCTGTATATATAAGCCTTTGCATATAAATTAAAACACACCGCATGACGTTATTCCTTGGGCCTCGCCTATCAAATCCCCGATACATCCATCCTATTTTCCCATCCGTCGGATCGCCATTTCCTAGATCTAATGGTCAATATCCTATTTCGCATCTCGAATTGTAAAAATTTTAACACCATCGAGACCTTGTGAAATGAGTTTCTTTCGCAGCCCCACTAAATGCTACATGGCAAAATTTGATTCGATGGCATCCTCATGCCAAAAACCGCCCACTCACTTTTCACCATGCAAAAATCACTCAGTTGTTTTCCGCTTGTACGAATAATACCACCTTGTCATTTGAAATTAACTCTGCGCCCATATGTTCCACCACTGTTGGTTAAAACATAAAGACCGTCCTTTCAAGCGTTTATACCATTTGTTCATTCAGATTTGTGCAAAGAGAGCTACTGCCGACCTATTTCAAAGCAAAGATTACTCTGTCGACCTGTTATTTAGCTTTTTCACACCAAAATTCAACACTCTTTGCTGCTAAAGCCAGTGCAGACCAATTTGAAGCATTATAAAGACTATTGAAGCTTTCAAAAGCCTCCGCTACCTCCAGAACATCCTCTACAAACATAAATTACCCCTTCCAAGTATTCCTCAATGCAAAGGCCTGTTCTTAAGCAAATAAAGTAATTATTTAATCAATAGGAGCTTTCCATACCAAAATAAAACCAATATTGTTTACAAAACCCTTCTTGCACACTGTAAATCATCCTTTCAGAGGTATTCTTGAGGTCCTATGTTTATTTATTGATCACAAAGAGTAATTAATTGAATAAAATAAAATAAAATAATGGCTTCCCAAGGTATTGTAACATTCAATCCCCTGCAACGTCTAGTTATTGATGTGGAACATACCCCCCTTGCAGACAGAGACTTTAAAATTAGCGACCCTGTCGCTGATTTTAGCCTCCCTGAGCTCCACTGCTGGAGCCATGATAAGTTAATTGACCAAGCAGATGATGTTTTCCTTTGGGAGTCAAATTTTCCGAAGTATATTGTCCCACAAACCTTTGTTGGCAATATGATGCAATGTGTTGTCCTTGATGGCAACCCACTTGATGAAGATGATGGAAACCTACTTGATGAAGTCGTCTTTGATTCTTGATGAGTTTATTAATGATGTAAATCTGATGTTCTACAACCAGCTTAGAAGTACCAGAGAAAGAAATATCAGTAAGGGACAGAACAATAATGTAAAGTGTGTATCACAAAGCATACACGGGTTTGTTTAGGAGAAGTAGCGTATGCACGCGGAAAAGTACGTGCCAAGTCGCGTATGCCTAATTGCGCTCTAAATTTGTAAAACCAGGGGACTTTACCATGGTATTGACCCATTGTATTGAGCGTTGGATTGTCTATTTGATCCCGTCTAGGAATACCATCGGAAGTGATGTGGTTTTGGCTCATGGTATTGACAAAGGCTAAATCTATATAAGGAGAAGAAAATCATTGTGAAAAGGGGGTGCAAGTGTCTGGGCACTAATGAATATTTCACTCTGAATTATATCTGTATGGAATGGGTAACAGTTGAATGATTGATCTGAATTAATGCACCCATGAAGAAAATAATGAAGAGGGATCTCCAGATCTGAAATGTCTATGTATATTCTAAATCTGATGAAGAAATGCTTAGATCTGTGATCTGGTGAATCTTTGCTAAAATGAAGGATGAATTCTGAGTTGTCTATCTGATCTGAAGAACTGCACAGTCCTGAAAATTTACAAATCTATACGTGGGTTCGCTTCATAAAAGACGCGTATATACGCGGGTTATATGAATGAAAAGAGCGTATGAGCGGTTAGGGTTTTCTGAAGAATGCACACGCGGGTTGGTTTGCATGAGAGCGCGTATACACGTGACTTCAATGAATAAAAGTAGCGTATGATATTTGAATTAATGAAGTTCTGGGTTAAGTTTACATCTGCATATCTATTCTGAAGTCTGGGTTAGCTCTGATATTCTGGTTGCAGTGGTCTCACTGTTCTGTATGAAGCAATGGGCAAAGTATGATTGTTGATAAGTGAAGGGTTGTGTTGAAGCTATTTGATCCAGTTTGGAAATTGATGAAACGTGGTTTGCAGTGGTGCTGAGGGTCGAAGCCTTCAGTCAGGGGGTTGTAGCTCCCTTCCAGGAGAGGCTGGTAAACGAGAGCAGGGGGTCGTAGCTCCCTTCTAGGAGAGGCTGGTAAACAGAAGAATCGGGGAGTCGTGGCCTCCCCTTCCGGGGGGGAATTTGATGGCAGTATAGGGGGTTGTAGCTCCCCCTTCCGGGGAGAGGCGTGGCGAGAGAAGGTTGTAGCCTGCTAGGGTGGAGTTGCTTCTCCTGCATCTTTTGGTATGTGGTCTGCTTTATGGTACATGGTTGTAAGAAGTTTTCTTTATAATAAATATTGAAGACTGAGACGACGGCAGCGGTGGTTTTCTCTCAAATTGGGTTTCCACCTAAAATCCTGGTGTTCATGTGTGTTGCTTATGTGTGATGATTATTCTGTTCTTTCTGCACCTGTTTACTGTTTTCTAAAACATCTGATGAATGAATAATGCAATGATCTAAGTTAAGAATTAAATGCATAATTAGATCTCTATACATACGCGAGTTCTGCAAATGATATCTGCGTATATACGCAATTTGGCTTCAGGAAAGTAGTGTATGGGTTTTTTAGAAAGGAAAAAGTAAAAAGTTTTATTGTCTACACTAAATACTGATTCACCCCCCCTCTCAGTATTTTTCCCAACAACCTTCTAGTGTCCAGAGGTTATCAAACTCTTTCAAACCAGTTATTTTCCTGATCAAAGCGCCATTGTAACCCCTGGTAAAGAGATTTTATTCGACACCACAACTGAATCAATAAACTAGATGCTGCAAATTCAATCTAGGCCTGATGAAACCCCACTGTCTATTGAGACCCTCACACAATTGTATCACAATCTTGACTTTCCAAAGAGGTTCTAGATATTCCAAACATTCATTCCCTCATCAGTAGAAACTCCAAAGACTAATCCTCGTTATCTAGCTGCTATATTCTTTGAGAGAACTAGGCATATCATCACAATGTTGCATGTATTTTGGGTTATTTTACTGACGAGCATGTTGATGCTTCAGTCCAAGGTTTTCTGTATATTTTCTCCCCTGGTCAACATCCTACTTCTATATTCTATTTTTCCTAGTACCTCTCTGATACAATTCATGAGCATCTTGTTAAATTTCTTGAAGAAGGTGTCTTCAAGTATTCATCAGTGTTGTTTCACATGTTCTTATACTTTCGATCTGAAATGTTTGAAATCAACCTTCAAAAAATGGATGTTGAAGGTAATCCTCAGTCAATAGTCTTTTGGACTACATTAATCATGAAAGATTCAATAGACTTCACATACCAAGACTTCATTGATTCATTCAACTATCTAATTGTCAACGTGGTGAACAGTAGCATTCAACCAAGAGTTAGTGATGAGATAAAAAAATGTCTTGAAATTATCAGAACACAATAAGGGAGGAGATTGGTATCTTTACCAAAACCACACTGAGATTAGAGTTTATGGTTGTCAGCTAACCCCATATAAACTGCCAAAATACCTCTCAATGAGGTTATTTTCACTTGAGTATATCAGGCAGCTTCCTAACTCTGATGAAGTTAAATTTCTATCAGTCAAGAAGAAAACACAATTTAAGATCAAAAACTAGATTTGTCCCTTCATTTGTAATAACAGGACTATTGGTCAACAAGCAGAAAAGCGTCTTCAAAAATTTAAGTTCAGTGAAAGCTTCAAATGGAATTATGATCCTTTAGGATTTATCAGCAAGTTAAGAATTAAATTTAAGTTAACTCCTTTTGTCCATGATTCCAAGCCAGATATAGAGAAATACTCCAATCAATCTAAATGGTTGGAGAATACTTTGAAAGAGCTGGAGAAACCAGCAAAGACCAATACTATTCTGCGAACTCCCGTCCTACAAGATAGGAACTCCAAAAGAGTCAAGGAAGAAGGATGATATTCATCTCAGACCACCACTGAAACAAAATTCAAACTGATGTACAGGAAGAAGCCCAAATTAAATCATGTAAATGAGAAAGTTAAGACAATTGAAATCCTTGATATAGAACCAGTGGTAAAATACAATGCACCTCCAGCAGTTTTAGAGGAAACTCACCAACGTTCAACATCTAATACTCAGATTATTCAAAATCATCATAGTGTTGAAGTCTCTTCATCCAGTAAACCAGCAGATAAAGAACAAGATATCATGCAAAAATACAAGGAAATCAGCCTCAGTATTTAGGCATTAAAGGCAGATACTTATGCCCAATACTAGAAGAATACACCTAGTGACCAAAGGAGGTTGCTTTCAGCATTTGACTCCAAGACCAGGAAAATGCACATGACCTTCCTGTAGCCAACAGTGAAGCATCCTAAGTCATCAACAGATTATAAAAAGACATCATATGAAATTCAAGACAAGGATCTTCATCCTATAAATCAAATAGAATTTCATAAGCAAGCTAGTTAAATGTTGTATTCTACCATGACCAATAAAGCCATGAGTATTCAAAAGCTACAAAATACTCTAGAAAACATGAGAGGTTAGCTAAAGCTAGAAAAGGCTTCCTCACAAGCCAAAGATAATAGAATGAAATCTCTAGAAGAACTGATCATAGAGGTAGGATATGATCCTAAGCACATCCAAGTTGCAGAAGAACTCTTTAAGAAAAAGAATGAAGGCATTACCACATTTAACAAACAGCTCAAATTTCCTCCTACTAAACATCTACAGACGAAAGAAGTATTGCAGGATGAAAGCCAAAAAGATGAGATGATGAAACTCATTCTTCAGTTAACTGCCCAATTGAAAGGAAAGGAAAATCAAATGGATAAGTTAGTGCGGGAGAAAAGGCCATCTTAGAAGCAATCCCTGTCACCATTATTCCTACAGTCACTACAATAGTTCCTTCTACTTTATCTGATTCATTGGCCACATCAGTTCTAGTAGCTACAACACTTCCCACTACATCATCAACTACTTCAGCAACATAATCATCTATAGCAATAGTACAGCCTGGTGATGAAGCAGGTAAACTAGTTAAAGCAATGCAAGAAATGTACATACAAACTAATGAAATAAATAGACTTAAAGAACAAATCAAAATTCCAGAGGATGAGAAGAAACAATTTTGAATCATGCATATGAGTGAAGTACAAAAGACAAACAGATTGTAATATCCCAAAGGGGAGAATGCAGTAATACTGAAACATAACATAAAACTACAGAAAAGTAAACAATAAATCTATATACACATCAAAATGCACAGAAATAGCGGAGCCATTTTATTATATTGGAGGTGCAAAAGCAAGTAAAACAGTGCTCAAAATATGAGACACTCAAGCCACAAGGGTGGCCTAGAATGAACCTGCAATGATTTCCCAATAGGGACTGCGTAAGTGCTGCTCTGCTGGAAGGTAAATTGCGTTGTCCCTGTTGCAACTGTAGGGACTGCAACTGCTTGAAATATAGAAAGTAAGATCTAGGAAGAATGGGAGCTCTGATGATGCTGAAATTGTAGATCTAGGTTCAATGATGGATTCCTAAGATAACCCAGAAGGGATTTCTCAGATCTATAAGTCTAAGAAAACCACCCTCTTAGGGCTTCACATATATGCTGCTGGGATTGCAGATATGAAGCTAGATGTGATGATATGATGGTTGCAATGATGTACAATCAGATCTACGCAACAAGGGCTAATGGCTTCACTATATCCTTGGGCTAAAAGCTCAAGATCTAGCTCCTCCAATATCCTCCACTGAAAATAGTTGCTGGATGAACAACAGCTTTAGAAAACTACGCTGTCAAAAAGGGAGGCTCAATAGCCTACTGCTAGATATGTCAAATCAGCTCTTGAGTGATGGAAACAATAGATCTAATGTGAGGAGATGATCCCTCACAAGATTTCTAGCTGAAATACTAGAAACTTCCTTCCTCCAATAGATCTACAGGACTGAACTGCACAATCCTTGAAGGCACTGCTGCTACACGGAGGTAAAACCCAATGGCCTGAATGCCAGATGTAAATCTGCTATTCTTGAAAGGTTGGATCTGAAGAACACGGTGGTAGGATGAATTCTCCACTGGTTTCCTAGTTGAATGCTAGAAACAACCTCCTGAAGATGGCACCAATGCCTGATATTGAATGAAGAACAATCCTCTTTCCAGAGCTACTCAAGGAAAGAGGTGGGATTCCTGCTCAGGAACAACCTGTGCTAAACATCATTGCAAACTATGCTAAACATCCCAAGTCTACATAGAAATGTCCTAAGACAAATCTAGATCTAAACAGATGAAGAAATGAATAATCTAAATCCCCCTTCCTTTGTGCCTTCACCTTCATTATATGCATAAGCCTTCCATAGCCCGGGCCCACTCCAAATCTGCGTTGTGCATGTGGACATAGTCTCCATGTTTGATTGCGTTGTAGCCTCATGTCCTCCATCATATTCACATGGGATGATCACCCTATCCATCATGTGTGTATTAGATGCATCACTTCCTCCACTATTTTATCATAAGTTCTCCATGATCCTGTTTGAATGTACTATGATCTCAATTGACCTTATCAAAGATCCTCATGATTTTATATTTTGAGATCCATGATCTTATTTGACTCTTTCATCCTCCATAATCTATCTCATAAATGAGACATGATCTCCATAAATGGAGCTGCTCCACTACTCCATGATTCTAGATCTAGATCTAAAATATCCACATAAACACATTAAAAGCATATTTTATTCATCTTTGAGGTTTGTGGGTCGCTCCACCCTTTTATTTACTTAATTTATTAAGAAAATCAAGGACTCTAATATTCCAAATATGATGTGAAAATTTGGGAATATTACAATCCCACCCCGACAAAATGTTTCTTGTCCTCAAGCAACTCTAAAAGTAGATGCAAAGCCATCTATTACCCTCCAAATGGCATCCACATAAGGAAGGCTTCCTCCATTTTCTAGAATGTGTTATGCATGTTTGGTTCCAAAGTTTTCTTTCAAAAATATATAGAATGTCCTCCAACTGCATGGTTAGACGTCCTCCTTCCACCATGCAGTACCAAGTGACAACCATATCATGTCCAAAATCATCATTAATACATGAGATACATAAAATAAAGTGGTTCTTTCCACAAAGGAAAAGCTCCATCTCACAATACATCTCTTCATCCCATGCTTTATGAATTTGATTAAGCATTGATATGCTATCATCCTTAGCCCTGTTGGCCTTGTTGGATCCAAGCATCATCCCAACGTTACGCAAAAGAAAAAAGAAAGGAGTTATATGGGTATAAAAATATTTCAAACCATATTCTCCTAATAGTAACCACTAGAGTAAAGCCCTTTTCTGCGATCCTCCATCTCCTCCATGTAAGATGGAAAATCCAAACTCCCCCAAAAGCAACCAAAGAAACAAGATATCTTGTGCTTTCCCTCCTCCTCATGTGCATCATGGAGCCAAACCATACTAATTGACATGTGGAATGTCACATCAACCCAGTACAAATAAACACCATCAATACACATCATGAGAGCATCATGCCAAGCTTTACCCAATACAAAACACACAGACATAGGAGATGTCATGTGGTAGCCAAACTCTCTCAAGGGAAACCAAAATGAACATGCATTCTTTTGCTGCATTTTATCATTGATACACAAGACATGAATAAGAAAATTATGATCTATTGGGTGGTAATCATACTCACCCAAGAGCAGCCAGCGCAGCCATGCCTCCTTCTTCATTTCATAAGCGTTTTTCAATGCATGGATCAAATAAATATGAGCCTTTGGGGAGTGAAGAAAATCTCCCAAGGGTAACCAATGTAGCCAAGATTGCTGGCCCATGTCATAAATTTGCAAGTGGTCATGCAACCCCTTGCTCATCATCCTCTCCGACTTATCCTAATGTGGATGATGAATGATGTACTACATAATCATGGTATCCTCCCTTTGTAAAATACCATCCTTCCCAAACTGATGAAGAACTTTTCACTTCATGAGATGTTGAAGTGCACCTCCAATGAGATTCTCTTTTCACCAAAGGCCCTCCAAAACCAATGAATTTTTTGATATGCTACAGGTAGAAGTTCCTCTTTGAGTTGTGAGATGCTCATTGAGAAAGGGTCATCTAGAAAGGAGAAAATATTCCTCATCTCAAGATGCCTACCATTTGTAATCTTTACCTCCATTGCTTCATGACTGAAACTACCTTCAGAATGCTCCAAGAATGATGGGGTCTCTTCATTTTCACAACTATTAAGTGACAACATTGTAGATCTGCATGGTAATACATGTGTTGTCTCAAAACAAGGCACATTACTGATCTCACAACCATTTATTGTACATGGGATCATATCCATCCCATTTCCTGAAACTCTACACTTCAACTCAAGGGGTTGAATGTAGCTCAACAATGATAAACTGGCATAGTTCTTAATCTCCTCCTTGATTAGATCAAGGGTCCTTTGCACTGTCATATGTTGTTGCTTCAAGTCAGCATTTTGTTCTAACCCTTGGTTATGCATTGGCCCTGATGGAATGTCCTTATAAGCTTAAATAGAATCTACTGAAACAATATGTGATGAATATGTATCATACCTTGGATCAAATGATGTGTGGGAACCTCTTGCAATAACACAAGAGTTCCTCCAACCAGGAAAATAGTTTCTCCAACTGCTGGTAAGAGTGGTGGTTGCTCTTCTCCAAGTGTACCAACTTTGGAACCTTCCACTTCTCCATCATGCATCCCCTGAATCATGCATGGGACTCTATGTGTCAAGAGCTCTAGACTATCTTGCAAAGTTACAAGTGTCTCTTCTCCAGATGTAAGTGCTTCTGCAGCTGGTGGTGAATGTAGTGACTTCTTGTCCAGAGTGACAAGATTGACACCCTCCTTTGCTCCCATAGGAAATGTCTCTTTGTGGCACATCTCGGTTTTCTACACATCAAATTCCTTCCTCAACGTGTGAAAGAAATTTGAATATTTAGTCACTTTTGCATGCTCCATGTGACCAAGCCACCAGTCATTTGCTTCACCTAAAAGATGAAGTGTTGTAATTTGAACAACCTCTCCTTCAGCTACAGGATGTAGCGTGAAAAATGCATCTAACTCTATCCTCCAAACCTTAACAGTTCTTGAGGAAGATCCCTCAAATGTAGGCAAATAGAATCTATTATGCCTCTTTCTTCTATTGCTGCTATAAGATCCTCTTTCTTCTTTGATTTTGAAGAATTTTTGGAGAGTTAGCTTCTCCTTGAATGGTCTAAACTGTGCTTTGTACTCTTCAAGATATAGACTAAGAGTCTCATGAGTCTCAATTTCATTCCTCTCTTCCATTCTACACCTTTTACCTTCTCCAAAGAAACTGGGCATAGTGGATCTATGTGGAGATCTAGGATTCTTTGGTTTTCTTCTTTGCTGATAGGAAGTTCTTGGACCTTCCTCATCACATATTCTTCTTGGATCTTCGTTATGTCCTTCCTCCTTCATTTGATTGACCACCTCGCAAAGATATTGCATGGATCTAAAGAAAGGATTGGCAGAATTATCATCCTCCACGATAGATCTCGTCTATCTGCTTCTTCTTTTGATGCAAAGATGAAGTGTCCACAATCTGAGCCAAAGATCATGCTTCGATACCACTGTAATATCCCAAAAGGGAGAATGTAGTAATACTGAAACACAATATAAGAATTGCAGAAAATTAAACAATAAATCTATATACGCATCAGAATTCACAGAAATAACTGAGCCATTTTATTATATTGGAGGTGCAAAAGCAAGTACAACAGTGCTCAAAATATGAGACACTCAAGCCACAAGGGTGACCTAGAATGGCCCTGCAATGATTTCCCAATAGATACTGCATAACTATTGCTCTGCTGGAAGGTAAACTGTGCTATCCCTGTTGCAACTGTAGGGACTGCAACTACCTAAAATATAGAAAGTTAGATCTAGGTAGAATGGGAGCTTCGATAATGCTGAAATTGTAGATCTAGGCTCAATTATGGATTCCCAAGATAACCCAAAAGGGATTTCTCATATTTTTAAGTCTAAGAAAACCACCATCTTAGGGCTTCACATATATGTTGCTGGGAATGTAGATCCGAAGCTAGATCTGATGATATGATGGCTACAATGATGTACAATCAGATCTATGCAAGAAGGGTTGATACGTTCATCCCTTCAATAGATCCTTGGACTAAAAGCTCAAGATCTAGCTCCTCCAATCTCATCCATTGAAAATAGCTGCTGGATGAACAACAGGTTCAGAAAACTGCACTGTCAGAGAGGGAGGCTCAATAGCCTATTGCTAGATATGTCAAATTAGCTCCTGAGTGATGGAAACAATATATCCAATGTGAGGAAATGATCCCTCACAGGATTTACAGTTGAAAAACTGGAAACTTCCTTCCTCTAATACATCTACAGGACTAAACTGTGCAATCCTTGAAGGGACTGTTGCTGCAGGAGGTAAAACCCAATGGCTTGAATGCCAGAAGTAGATCTACTGCTCTTGAAAGGCTAGATATGAGGAACAAGGTGGTAGAATGAATCCTCCACTAGTTTCCTAGCTGAATGCTAGAAGCAACCTCCTAAAGATGGCACCAATGCCTGATATGGAATGAAGAACAATCCTCTTTCCAGAGCTACTCAAGGAAAGAGATGGGATTCCTGCTCGGGAACACCCTGTGCTAAACAAAACTGCAAAATCTGCTAAACAACCCAAGTCTACATAAAAATGTCCTAATACAAATCTATATCTAAACATATCAAGAAATGATTAATCCAAAACCCCCTTCCTTTGTGCCTTCACCTTCATTATATGCATGAGCCTTCCATAGATTGGGCCCACTCCAAATCTACGTTGTACATGTGGACATAGTCTCTATGTTTGATTGCATTGTAGCCTCATGTCCTCCATCATGTTCACATGGGATGATCACCCTCTCCATCATGTGTGTATTAAATGCACCACTTCCTCCACTATTTTATCATAAGTGCTCCATGATCTTCTTTGAATGTACTATGATCTCAATTGACCTTATCAAGGATCCTCATGATTTATATTTTGAGATCCATGATCTTATTTGACTCTTTCATCCTCCATAATCTATCTCATAAATGAGACATGATCTCCATAAATGGAGCTGCTCCACTACTCCATGATTCTAGATCTAGATCTAAAATATCCACATACACACATTAAAAGTGGATTTTATTCATCTTTAAGGTTTTCGGGTCCCTCCACCCTTTGATTTACTTAATTTATTAATAAAATCAAGGACTCTAATATTCCAAATATGATGTGAAAATTTGGGAAGATTACAAAGATTGACAGAGAAAGTGCAGAAGTTAGAGAAAGAACTGACATTGAAAGAACCACTTGCCCAAGCCAAGCAATAGTTGTGGGCCAATATCATTGACTCTGTCAATGATATTTAGCCATCAATTTAATTTATTTTTTATCAAAATTATTTAATCAAAGCATCAAGTGAATCCATTCAGAAAATCAAGAAAGAACTTGGTAAGAAGCCAGATGAGGCCAATGAAATCATTAATTTTCTTAATTCCAAGAACAAACAAGAAATGGAAGAAATTGGCATAAGTGATAGGATTGAAACAATACTAGAAGTTAGGAAGGTAGTTTATAAAAGGAACTTAATGGTACAAATTGAAGAAAAGTGTTAGAACATGGAACTTTCCATAACTAGATTCATGGTGAAATTTTATATTTTGAGGCAGAAAGGTCTACCAAATCCATTGGTTATCAATGACATGTTGATGAAACATGAGGATTATGATAATAAAATCAAAGAAGTGGCAAAGGAACAAGCCAAAAATTCCTCCATGAAAGGAATGCCCATAGGAAAAGTGCTTTATCATAGTTTTGAGAACCTCTTTTGCCTACAACATGAGGTAAAACATCTATTCATTAACAAGCCTACTTTTGCAAAGTACACAAAAGCTGATGAGATATTCAAAAGAATGGTAAAAATCAAGTTACCGGGTGTAGAGGCTTGGGAGAAGTTGATTGATTTACTTTGAAAGATAAAAGAAAAACAAGTAAAAGAGCAGTCAAAATATAAAGGTAAATAACAGATCAGTTTAAAGTGAAAAACAACAGTAGCAGTGAAAGGTAAAATAGTAACTGAGCATGCAGTTAAAGAGTATCGCAATAGTTAAAGAGTATCAAATGAAAGTCGGAGTTTAAAGTCAAAATAGAGATCACAAAGCAGAATAAAATACAACCAGCGTAAAAGACACTCCACATGGAGGAAACAACCAGCGTTGAGCAATAGCAAAAGAGAAAAACAAGTAAAATATCAACCAGGAAAAAATAAATCCAAATAAAAGAGGGACAACTTGCATTAGTTAGATAGTTGTTGCTATCTTCTTGCATGAAGATATTTATTTTTCCTTGAATCATTTCTAAGTCAGTTTAGGATATTTTGTAATAGTTTTTGTATAAATAATTCACAATTCAAAGTATTGGGGGTGGATTGTGGATTGCTAAACATTTCTATAGCTGCATTGATTTGAAACCTGAGCGTTCATTGTACCATTTTCAAGTCAGCAGACTGGATTGAGAAATAAAGGAATTATATTACAGGATTCATGTGTTGGGCCAACTTTAGTGAAGTAATTTCAAATTTTTATTTGTTATTCTCTTAATTTTTTCACATACTTGCATGTTTTCTAAATCTAAATGTATAATAGGAATATTATTTCAGAACTTGTTTAAAAACACTATGTCTTGAACTATTATTTCATTTCATGTTTTCTTGTGATATCCAGATTAGGGAATTCTTAACTGCTCCCTAGTTTTGATTGACCTCTGTCATTTCATTCATTATCCGTATCTGAGAATTCCTAATTTTTCTCCCATCCCGATTGAAACCATTTCATTATCCATCCTAAAGATCTGAATCAGCTCAGCTATCCTGCCCTGTGAACACTTCCTTTAGCCCTTAATTCTACTATGTTTCTTGATACATTGACTCCATTAGCCCAATGGAAAACAGACCTAAATCTATCCATCTGAATTAGTAATTCCACCACCAAAACAAATCAAAAGAAAAACCAATCAATCTCATATAACTAGCCTAAAATCAACTAAATACAACAAATTTAAATTTTAACGAGAGAGCCCTCTCTAAGCATTAGGAAGGCTAGATCCTAAATCTTAAAAGTAGGTTTGTGGTTACCTCTAATATTTCTTGTACTAAAAGCTTAACAACCCTAGGAAATTATTGGAGTGATAACATACTGGCGACCATACTGAAGAAGAATCAATCCTCAGTAAAGTAAACCTTAAAGGAAACATTTTCATTCATCATTACACCTTAAGTTTTATTTACGGTTGTTCCAATCTTTCATTAATAAATTAAAATTCTGGCTTCCAAAAGAGTATACTACACCAGGTCTCATCCTGATCCACAACCTGCTATAATTGTGGATGACCCTGACAGAATTTTAAAGAAAAACAAAAAAGTTGAAAGTCTAGGGAATACTAGCCAATTAACCAAAGCTAATTCAATGCCCAAAGAATTATCAAGTATACAAGACATTGAATTTGATTTGTCTTTTGAACACTCTTTGTTTAGAACTAAATCTAAAAGTTCCATCTATGATAGTGTAATAGATCCTAATTTCATTCAATTCATTGAAACAAAGAAGGAGATTGTTTCACTTGATTCAAATCAACAAGCTTTACAACGGTTTGATAAACTTGAAGCTTTGACTGCCACTTTGATTAAGGATATTGATGAAGCCTATCTTCAACATTCTATTGAGTTAACTGCTTTATCTGCATATACCCCTAAGCGTTCTACCATTAATTCAAGGTTTGTAAATTAATCCTTATTTAGTATGACTTCATCTATTATATCCACTATACTTCTTTCCACAGATTCATTCATCCCCAAGCTTCCCCTTCAACCTAGAGTTTTATTTCCATCTCCAAATAGTTCAAGCTCATCCCCTAGAATTTCTGCTACATTTTCTAGTACTTCATTCTCATTTCCAAGCACATCTTCTAGCATCCCAAATACATCTTCTAGTGTTCCAACTTCATCTGCAAGTACTTCAAGCTCATCAACAAGTACTAACACTTTACCTCCTAGCCAAGCAAGAATCTTAGCCATGGCAGCCAAATATGCTCCTTTGGTCCTCCCCGCTCAATTACATGCTATGCCCCAAGACTACCAAAGTAAAACCTTTCAATTTGATAGTACTGGCTAATACACCACACAACAACATGTTAAAAAAATGATTGATTACTTTGAATTGCATGAAATTGATGAATATGATGTTCAAATGAGACTGTTTGCCCAAGATCTAGTTGGAGATGTAAATAAATGGTTTAAAGATTTACCTAGAAATCATATTGTTGATTTAGAAAATTTCCATAGATTTTTTTTCAATAGATGGGAGAAAAAGAATAATCCTTTACAAATATTTTTTGAATATGAAAACATAAAAAGAGCACCTAATGAACCAGTTGATGACTATTGTACTAGATTCAACAGTATCTATAATGCTATTCCAGCAAACATTAGACCCCCACCAGATCTAGCTTTAATCAGATTCCCTGATGGTTTTGATATCGATATGTCATATCAACTAAGAGAAAGAAACCCATAAACATTAGAGTAGATGCAAAGTAATGTTGTTAGTGTATAAGCTAATTTGTTAGCTAAGAGTGCTAGAATAAGAAATGAAAGAAGAGTAACAATAAAGGATGAAACATCCACATCAAACAGTAAGATAGATAGCTTAGCAAAAACTATGGAAAAAATTATGGATAGATTAGAAAATATGGAGAGGAAACCACATTGGGATAATCAACAACAAGGTACTCAAATAGGAAATCCAAACTTTAGAAATAATTCCAACACTGGTAAATCTAGAGAATCAACACCTGATCAAACAATAAGACCACCTTTCCAAGATAACTATGTTGAAAGTTCTCACCAAAATGAAGAAGATGAAGACACTTAGATTAACTTAATGGGCATTGATGATGATAATACTATTTTTCTTACACAAGAAGAAAAAGAATTAAACATGCTGCAACAACTACAGTTAGAATCTGGACAGTGTTTTGATTATAAGCAAGGTTATGAATATGCCATTAATGAATTTCACAAGCAATATAACCTTAGGAGAAAGAAAAATGTAGAAGCCCTTACTAAGAAAATTGCCCAAACTCAGACCAAGAAAACAGTAGAAGGTCCTACAACCAAAGCACTGCAAATTCTCCCTAGAGAAACCCAGCAAAACTCTAGTTCAACTCAGAAAAATTCCAGTCCTAATCAAAAAATTTCTAGTCCAAAATTTGTACCCAGTCCTAAAATTTTAGATATTACAGATACTGTTGTTAAAACATCAGCTGATTCTCAAAAATCTACTACTGTTAACACAACATTTTCTGCTAAAACATCTGTTGGTGATAAAAAATCAGCTGATCTTCAAACATTTGTTGTTGCTAAAACAACAGTTGATCCTAAAAAAACACCTGCTGCTAAAATAGTTGCTCCCAAAACCACAGCTGCCACCCAAACTGTCCCACAAAAGAAGATCGAAAAAAGCAAAATTGTGGAAACACAGATTGAAAAACCAACTATAGATAAAGAAGAGAAACACACTCAAACTGCAAATGGTAGAGAGGAAATTATTTAGTTAGGAAAAACTCAAGTTCCATTCAATATCCAAACTGAAATTGCCAAATTGAAAATACCAATTCCTTTAACATAATTGGTAAAACATGATTTATATAGATCACAAATCACTGAAACATTGAACATTAATGAAGGAGAAGACTATTAATCTAAATGATGATCAACCAGAATTACTATTTGGTCCTGAGGTAAATGGAAAACATCAAGAAGGTGGTGTTCCTCCTTTCTACATTAGCTTGAGTATTCATGATCAAATTTTACACAATGCTATGCTAGATTCAGGAGCATCACACAATCTAATGGCAAAGGCCATCATGGAAACATTGTATTTAGACATCACTAGAACATACAGAGATATTTTCTCTTTTGATTCTAGTAAATTGAAATGTCTTGGCCTAATAAAAGACTTGTGTGTCACTCTATTCCAATACCAAGGAAAGAGTATTGTCATGGATATTGTAGTTGTTGATGTCTCTCCAAAGTATGGAATGCTATTATCTCGCTCATGGGGAGAAAAATTGTATGGATCTCTATAGTTAGACATGTTATATGCCACCATTTCAGTATTTGGTCAGCTCAAGAAGCTTTACAAAGAAACTTTAATGAAATACATGGTCAGTATTACAGACAAACCACAAAACTATCATATTTATTATGTACATTCTGATATGGATTCTTTCAGTTTACGTAATTCAGAAACTGGCATAGATAAAAACACAGTTGTAAAATGAGAACATAAGGAAGTTTACAGTGATGATATATTTCATTAGTCTATATGGCACCTAGACTTTGATGGTTGAATGAAAAAATTAGGAGCAGGAGCAGGAGCAGGAGTTTGGATTCATAACATGGAAAAGAATCATTCAGAAGGTCATGCCTTTAGATTAAACTTTAAATTCACTAATAACATGGCTGAGTATGAAGCTTTAATCTTAGGACTTAATATTATTAGAAATTTAGGAGGCAAAATAGTTTCTATTATCGGAGACTCTGAATTAATCATAAAACAAATCAGAGGAGAGTATTCTGTGTATAATCCTTGGTTAACCCAATACAGAGAAACAGTTTTAGATCTAATTAAATAATTTCTTGAAATTGACTTTGTTGCTATTCCAAGGAATCAAAACATGCAGGCACACAGTTTGGCTACCTTTTCTATCACCTGCAAACTACATTTTCAGCCAAATCACCAATACACAGCAGAGGTAAGACATGGGCCTACTATACCAGACAACTTGAACTAGTGGCAAATAACAAGATGCTAAAATCTACAAATTTATGAATGCTGAGGGATAATTTCAGAATTGTAACATAGATATATATTGTACAGTAGATGATATAATAGATAGTGAGATAGATGTAAATAATTTATATTTGACTGAACCCACTAAATTCACTCAAAGAGAAATAGATAAATTAGAAACTGTAGAAATAGAAGAAATAGAAAATGATGATTTTGAGATTTTGAAACTTAAAAATAACTTTTTACCTAAGGGATTAGCCCTATTAGAAGATATTTTTGATTCAAATGATGTAGCAAGAAAACCAAAAATGGAACCATTAAGATCAAACATAGAATAATGTAAGATAGGAACATAAAAAAAGCCTAAGATCATCAAATTATCCAAAGCATTACCTCCAAAAGAAAAATTGAAATACATAGCTTTGTTTAAATAATTTCAAGATGTGTTTGCATGGAGTTATGAAGACCTTAAATCTTATGACACCAGCATAATACAACATAAAATACATATCAAAGAAGATCAGAAACCATTTAAACAAAAGCTGAGGAGAATAAATCCAGTTCTTATGCCTTTGATTGAAAAAGAAGTGAAAAGGATGTATGAAGCACAGATCATTGCACCTATCAGATATTCTGATTGGGTTTCAAACTTAGTTCCCACTAGGAAGAAAATAAGGGAAATCAGACTTCGTGTTGATTTTCGGAACTTAAACAAAGTGTCCCTAAAAGATAACTATCATGTCCCCAAGATGGATCACATTTTACAGAGGGTAGTTGAATCATCCAGGATTTCATTTCTTGATGGATTCTCTGGATATAATCAAATTTTAGTTCAACCACAAGACCAACCAAAGACAATATTTACTACTCCTTGGGGTACTTTCATGTATGTGAAAATACCTTTTGGATTAATGATTGCAGAAGCTACTTTCCAGAGAGATATGGACATAGCTTTTGAGATAAGAGATTCATGATTTTCTTGTCATTTATATAGTTGATATAACAATATTCTCAAAAACAGACATTGAACATCTAGTTCATCTGAGACAAGTGTTCACTAAATGCAGAAAATTTGGTATTTCTTTGAATCCCAAAAAGACACTCCTTGGACTTGATGAAGGTAAAATTTTAGGAAATTATTTCAAAAGAGGGAATTAGAATAGATCCAGCAAAAATAGAGGAAATTTTGAACATAAGTCATCCTAGAAATATCAAGGAATTACACGCATTCTTAGGTAAAATTAACTTTCTTAGAAGATTCATTTCTAATTTAGCAGAATTAATTAGAGAATTGAATAACATGTTAAGAAGAGATTCAACAGTTAAATGGAAAGTAGGGGAAAAACAATCATTTGAATCAATCAAACAAGCCCTTACAAGAACACTAGTCCTAATAAGTCCTAATTTCCAAAAAGATTTTATAATTTTTGCTTTTGCTTCAGAACATACTATTGTAGCAGTCTTGCTGCAAAAGAATGATCTGGGTTATGAACAACCCATTGCTATTTTCAGAAAATCCTTAAGAGATGCCACACTAAAGTACAACATAATGGAGAAACATGCACTTGCTTTAGTAAAGGCTATTAAAGATTTTAGAGTATACATCTTGTATTCACACATTATTGAATATGCTCCAAATTCAATAGTTAAGGACATTCTGACTCAGAATGGGCCTGATGGAAAGAGAGGCAAATGGATTGCCACTATTTTGGAATAAGACATTGAAATAAAGCCTACTAAACTCATTGAAGGCCAAATTTTGGCCAAACTTATGGTTGAATCAAACTGTCAGGCCTTAGATATAATTTTTTTTGCTCAATTAGATGATCAGGAAGAGATGGCAACTCCACAGATCAGTGAAGCTTTCATTGAATCACCTTGGTATGCAGATATCATATTCGTTTTACTAATCTTCAAGCTCCTCCTGGTTTATCTAGAAGGAAAGCTAGAGTTTTGAAAATGCAAGAAATGAAGTATTGTATCATAGATAGTGCTTTATTTTGGAAAGATCATAGTGGTATACTACTTAACTATTTACTGAAAGATAAATTTGATCAATTTATGCAATAGTTTCATGCCGGTGACTATGGAGGACACATTTACTGGAAATCAACTGCTAAAAAAATCGTGAGGGAGGGTTTTTACTGGGCCACTATTTTTGCAAATGTAAGAAAGTATGTGACCTCCTATCACAATTTCCAGAACTTTTAAGGGAATAAAAAGCTATTACCTTTACCCCTAAAACCCATCTCCACAGAAATGCCATTTCAACAAAGGGGTTAGACTTCATTGGTGAAATTTATCCACCCTCCTCAGCCCATCATAAATGGATTTTGACAGCCACTGATTATTTCACTAAGTGGATAGAATCCATTCCTTCTAGAGAAGCAATTGATTATTTCATCATGTCATTCCTTGAAAAAAATATACTGTCTAGATTTGGATGCCCACAAAAGCTCATTACTGATAATGTAGCTGCTTTCAAGTCTAAGAAGATGATTGAATTCTATAACAAATATCACATTAAACTTGGCCATTCCACTGCCTTTTATGCTCAAGGTAATGGACTTGATGAATCCTCCAAAAAAAGCCTAGTAACTATCATCAAGAAATTGTTAGAAGACAACAAGAAGTCCTAGAACAAAAAGTTGGTCAATACCTTATGGGCAGACAGATTAACAACAAAGAAGTCCATTGGTACATCTCCTTATCAACTAGTATATGGTATGGATGTTGTTTTTCCATCCTTTTTAGGAGTTTCAGTGATGAAGATGATCCACGAACTACAGGTAGAATCCAATGATATCCATAGAAGGATAAATCGGACCATACACTTGCAGCAAACAAGGGAAGAAGTTTATGTGAAATCACAAGTTATCCAAGATAAGATCAAAAGGAAAATTGACAAGAAAACAAAGGAAGATGATTTTTACATAGGTGATAAAGTGCTTAAATGGGATTCTAGAAGAGAATATAAAGGTAAACATGGTAAATTTGATTTTCTATGGAAAGGTCCCTATATCATTTATGGTTATAGAGGTAAAAATGCATTCTTTTTTAAGGAAATTGAGGGAACAGATCTACTAGGAGGACCAGTCAATGGTAGGGTGTTGAAGAATTAATTTTCCCCAAATTAACATTAGTTCCTTTTGTTTAATTTTCTCATTCTACATAACATTGTAAATTTTATATTGGATTGGATGTTTTTCTTGCAAAGTTGAAGCCCGAAGAGAAGGCCCTAAGCTTTGAAAGAAAAAATATCATAATTATGAATAAATATGAGCTCAGAAAACAGTTTCAAGGCAAGCCACATTTAAAGTTTCAAAGGCTACTGATCTTAAAATTCTTGACATTTCACCAGGGAATGTCATCCCCATGTGGAGCCACTGTTAGGGTCCTATAATAATAGGATTCATAACTTTGAATTGACTATGATTAGTCTTATAATATTGTACACACTTTTTTTTTTGTAAAATTATTTTCCCATATTAAAAATAAAAAATGTAAAGAGGATGAAGTCCTAAAAGAAAAATCAAAGGACTACTGAAAGAAAAAAGAATATAAAATATGAACCCCACCAAAAAAAGAAAAAAAATAGATTCTGAAAGTGATGCAAATTCAAATGCCACTAATTTTTACTTTAATTTTGCAAAATAAGATTGTGTGCACCTTTTCAAAAATTTCACAATCCATGATGGTCAAACAACTTAATCTTGATCATTCATGCTTTAAATTTCGTGTTGATAGTTAGAGAATAAAGATCTAGCCAAACTGTTTAATATTGGCAGATCAGTAGTTAGGTAGAGAATGATAATGAGCTCAACAGTTTAATCTGAGCCATTGGAAGTAATAAGATTAGAGTTAGATATTTTTCTTATTTAGAAGAAAATATAAAGGGTCTGCAAGCTCAAATGCACCCAAATAAATGAAGAAAATATGTTAGGGTAAAAGATGGGTGGGCAAAAACAGTTTTCTCAAGGCATGGATAGCAGAAATTGGTCATTTCATATTACTAAATTCCTTCTAAAACTCATTTCTCTTGTAAGAATACCCCTTCCCCTTCATATTAACCTTTCCCCATTACTTCATCCATTTTCCCTTACAAAAACCCATTTTCCTAGCTAAAAAAAGCATATTATCTTTGGAAAAGTAAAAATCCATTTACTAATTTCCCTTTTCATTCAAAATACCCCCCAAACCCCCTTATCCTAATTCTAAATGGTTAAATTGATATATCGGGCCCCACTATAAAAAATTCCTTCCCGATATCAGTTTTTACATTTAAACTTAGTGTATTTTTAATCCCGCAGATAATATAAACCCACAGATATATATTCCCGCACATGTTATAATCTCGCATCATATTCATTTAATGACCCATTTATATTAATCCCTTGTTTAACTTTATTTTATTAGCTCCCATATATACATTTAACCCATATTATATAACCCCGCCTATATATATTTTTGGGCCCACTTACTATAACCCCGCCTATATATATTTCTGACACCACTTACTATAACAGTGCCTATTATAAAGTTCTGACCCTGTATATATAAGCCTTTTCATATACATTAAAACACACTACATGATGTGATTCCCCAGGCCCCTCCTATCAAATCCCCGATATATCCATCCTATTTTCCCATCCATCGGATTGTCATTTCCCAGATCCAATGGCCAATAGCCTATTTCGCGTCCCCAATTGTCAAAACTTTAACACCACCGAGACCTTGTGAAAGAAGTTGTTTTGGCATCCCCACTCCATGCTATGTGACAACATTTGATTCCATCTCATCCTCATGCAAAAAACCACCCACCCGCTTTTCACCATGCGAAAACCACTTGGTTGTTTTCTGCCTGTATGAAAAATACCACCTTATCATTTGAAATTAACTCTGCGCCCATATGTTTAACCAATGTTGGTTAAAACATAACGATCGCCCTTTCAAGCTTTTTTACCATTTTTTCATTCATATTTACGCAAATAGAGCTACTACAGACCTATTTCAAAGAAAACATTACTCTGTCCACCTGTTATTTAGCTTTTTCACAAAAAAATTCAACACTCTTTGCTGCTAAAGCCGATGCAGACCAATTTGAAGCATTTTAAATACTATTGAAGCCTTAGAAATCCTTTGCTGCCATGAGAAACTCCTCTACAAACAGAAATTACCCCTTCTAGGTATTCCTCAATTCAAAGGCCTCTTCTTAAGCAAAGAAAGTAATTATCTAATCAATAGGAGCTTTGCATACCAAAAGAAAGCCAATATTACCTACAAAACCCTTCATGCACACTATAAATAATCTTTTCATAGGTATTCCTGAGGTCCTAAGTTTATTTATTGATCACAAAGTGTAATTAATTGAATAAAATAAACAAATAATGGCTTCCCAAGGTATTGTAACAGTCAATCCCCTGCAACCTCCAGTTGTTTATGTGGAACATACCCCCTTGCAGACAGAGACTTTAAAATTAGTGACATTGTCACTGATTTTAACCTCCTTGAGCTCCATTCCTGGAGCCAAGGTAAGTCAATTGACCAAGTAGATGATATTTTCCTTTGGGAGTCAAATTTTCCCAAGTATATTGTCCCACAAACATTCCAGTGTCGAAAGGTTATCAAACTCTGTCAAACCAGTTATTTTCCTGATGAAAGAGCCATTGTAACCCCTAGTAAAGATATTTTATTCACCATCACAGCTGAATCAATAAACCAGATGCTAAAAATTCAAAATAGGCCTGATGAAACCCCACTGTCTATTGAGACCCTCACACAATTGTATCTCAATATTGACTTTCCAAAGAGGTTCCAGATATTCCAAACATTCATTCCCCCATCAGTAGAAACTCCCAAGAATAATCCTCCTTATCCAGCTGCTATATTCTCTAATAGAACCAGGCATATCATCACAATGTTGTCATGTATTTTGGGTTATTTTACTTATGAGAATGTTGATGCTTCAGTCCTAGGTTTTCTATCTATTTTCTCCCCTGGTCAGCATCTTTCTTCTATATTCAATTTTTCCCAGTACCTCTCTGATACAATTCATGAGCAGCTTGTTAAATTTCTTGAAGAAGGTGTCTTCAAATATTCATCAGTGTTGTTTCTCATGTTCTTATACTTTCAATCTGAAAGATTTGCAACCAAAATTCCGAAACTAGATGCTAAAGGTAATCCTCAGTGAGTAGTTTTTTGGATTTCATTAATCAAGAAAGATTCAATAGACTTCACATACCAAGACTTCATTGATTCATTTATCTATCCAATTGTCAACATGATGAACAACAATATTCAACCAAGAGAGAGAGATGAGATAAAAAAGGTCTTGCAATTATCGGAACACAGTAAGACATGAGATTGGTAAATAAAGATAAAAGCAAAAAAATTAAAAGAGCAGTCAAAATATAACGGTAAATAACATAGCAGTTTAAAATGAAAAACAATAGTCGTTGTGAAAGGTAAAACAATAACTGAGCATGCAGTTAAAGAGTATCAGATGAAATTCAGAGTTTAAAGTCAAAATAGAGATCACAAAGCAAATTGAAATCCATCTAGCATAAAAGACACTCCACATGGAGGAAACGGCCAGCGTTGAGCAACAGCAAAAGTGAGAAACAAGAAAAATATCAACAAGCAAACAGTGAATCCAAATAAAAGAGGGACAACTTGCATAATTTAGACAACTGTCTCTATCTTCTATCATGAAGATATTTATTTTTCTTAGAATAGTTCCTAAGTCAGTTTAGAATATTTTGTAATAGTTTTTGTATAAATACTTCACAATTCAAAGTATGTCACCAGGGATCAAAATGGGCTCTTACTATGTCTGGTTTTGTTAGATGTTTTTCACATGATCTTCAGTGCAAAACATATTTTAAATTTTTCCATCAGAAGGAGCTCGGAAAAATATTTCCAATGGTATATCACACTCCTGTAACTGGTTTCTGGATCAGAAGATATGATCAAAATGAATGATTGATTCTTGGTTATGCATGTTTTGAGGTCAATCACTGCACACAGGGACAAGTTTACTACAAAATCAGTTTGGACGGAAATTTTACAAAAGAAAAAGAGGTTTTTTTCCATCACATACCAAATAACCAAAACCTCCTTCATTTTATGCATAAATGTTACTATGTGGGAGATATGCAGTGATATTTGAAGCCTACATTAAAGCAAAACAAATTTTGCAGTTATTTTACTATTTTAGTAATTTTAGTGTGGTGCCATGTTACAGTATATGGAAAGTAATTTTGAGAAACCCAAAGAGGTTTTTGTTAACCACGAGTCATGTGACAAAAAACTCTGTTGGTTTATTCACAGGTGTCGTAAATTGGAATATTTGACTAGATCTTTACAGCTTATTTTTACATATTTAAATTTTTAATGATTTTCTGTTTTAGAGATGATTTTGTGGCATAGATTCCGAGAAATTGGAAACGAATTTCCAAACTTTGAGAGAGGTGTTTCTCTAAAACGACCTTATCTACAAAAACCTCTTTCAGTTTTGTAACAGGTGCTATGGTTCAGAAGATACGATTTCATCTTTGACACCTAATTTCAGAAATTTGGTCCATTAATGATTTTTTGTTTTAGAGATGATTTTGTGGCACAGATTCCAAGCAACTGGAAACAAATTTCCAAAATTTGAGAGAGGTTTTTCTCCAAAATGACCTTATCTACAAAAAAATCTTTCAGTGTTGTAACAGGTGCTATGGTTCAAGAGATACGAGTTCATCTTTAACACCTAATTTCAGAAATTCGGTCCAAATTTAATGTAACTAATTCTATTTTGAAGAAGATGGTTGAGCTCAATTCCCTTAATACATGGATGAGAAAATTGTATATATTTAATGAATTTCAGAGTGTAATGGTTGTATTTTTGCAACAGAGTGAGGCTACTATTGTTGTAACAGTTTGGCAGGGAATTAATAAAGATATGTAGCTCTGATTTGTGGAATCCCCGTGGTATGGATTTTAGCATTGTTCTTTCTTTTGTGTTCATCTGTTAATTGTTATGTTTGCCATTCATTCACTCATACCTCTGGTTGAATTCTTTTAAGGTAGATAGGTAGAATAAATTTTTAATGCTCTGCCTTGGGAAATCATTCAATACTCTATGTTTTCTTTTGTTTGAAAAGGATCCATCTCCTATGTCCTTTTCAGCTCCTCACGAGTCTCACCATTGGGTGAAAATGTGAAGCTGGGAAACACTTTTTGCCCTTTTTTGGCGTTGAAAATTGTAATTTTCTATGTTTTTCAACTTCAACTCCACTAAACTCGTATTTTTATTGCAAATTATGCTTTGACATAAAACAAGAATTGTAGAGAATTGTCTTACCTCCATACCCATATTTTTTTTTAAAAAAATATTGACATATAGAGGGGTAAATTTCTTGTTTACTAATTGCATATACTTGAAATTTTCAGGCAAACATAAATAGTCACTTTATCATCCTTTACTTTTTTTAGGGAAGGTTATTCATTTTTTGGAAAAAAACCATAGCATCATAATCTGCATATATTGCACTAGTGCACAGACTATTTTTTGGTAATTTTCGGATTAAATCAATATTTTTTATTATTTTTTGAAATGGACGAAGACAAAAAAACAGTGATGTTTCAATGCATTTTATCATCCTTTGATTTTCTTTTCAATGTGATCGTCAATAAGAAAAATGAGAGTACCCTTTTGAAGTAGACAGGGAGAGGAAGTGCAGTATGATTTTTTTGAATTTTTTGGTGTCCTCATTTGAAAGTTATTGAATTTTCATTCAGTGCAATTTTTCAAACAATGAAATTCCACAGTGACACAGTTTAGTAAAAAATAAAGAAAAAATTGAATTTTTTAACGAAACTCCATAAATCTGACATCATCAAAAACTAGATTTAGAGATGAATCTAATGGTACTTGGTTCGACATAAAACATTTTGTTTTTGTAGGTGTTCTGCCCCTCCAAAGTTGCAGGTTCCTGAAAACTGCAGAATTTTCTGTGTTTTTCGTTGACCAGAAACTCTCGGCCGAGATAATGTCTCGGACGAGAAATTTATAAAACTCTCGACCGAGAGTTTAACTCGCCTAAAGTTACATTTAAACGCACGGCCAAACTCTCGGCCGAAAGTTTAAAAAACTCTCGGACGAGAGTTTGCGCCCGAGAGTTTACCCGATGAAACTCTCGGCTGAGAGTTTAGAAAACTCTCGTATGAGAGTTTTAAAAACTCTCGTATGAGAGCTTTAAAAACTCTCATCCGAGAGTTGTATTCCTATAATAAAACACAAAAATTATTAAGTTTTTAGAATTGGTACGTTATATAATTTAAATAGTACTTTATTAAAATTAAAAAATGATATAAAATAATAAAATTATATTTTTATTTTAAATTATTTTATTATTATTAATGATAAAAAATACATGAAGATTTAATTAAATAAAATTTGTTACAATATTTTGTAATATCAATGTTATATAAAAAACTAAAAATATTTTTATATAAAACTAATTGATATATTAATATAAATAAAATAAAATTCTAAAACATAAATCAATATAAAAACAACTATATATAATTTATATAATATTTTTTTTGAAATTAATGAATAAATTTAAATTTAAAAAACAATTGACTAAATGCAATGAGGTGATAAAGGAGACAATGCATAGCACCTTAATATCGTTATAAATTCTTGGAAATCTCGAGAAATTTTGAAGTGAGATGAGCTTCTTGGAATGGGTCACTTTATCTTCCACTTCAGTTTCACACAATTAACTTGAAAGGAAGTCTATTTTCCTAGGTATGGATGTAAGGGAATGAACAATATTATTTGAACATTGAGTGAGATGCCCTTCTTGGAATGGGTCCTCCTATATTTCACTTTAGTTTCACAGGATTAAATTGAAATGAAGTTTATTTTCCTAGGTATGGATGTAAGGGGATAAAGAATATTATCCGAAAAGGAAATGAATGTTAAGTGTGACATTCCAAGCAGAAGTGTATGGGATTGGAGAATTATATTATTGCAGAAAACTAACCCTTGACCCCTTAACCCTTGACCCATAACCCTTGACCCCTTAAACCCTAATTCCTAACCCCTAAACCCTTAACCCCCTAAACCTTAAACCTCTAAACCCTTAACCCCTAACCCATTTACCCCCACTAAACCTCTAAATCCCTAACCCATTTAACCCCTAAACCCTTAACCCCCACCCCTAAAACGTTAACCCCTAACCCATTTAAGCACCTAAACCCCAAAACCCCTAACTCCTAACCCCTAAAATACTTAACTGCTAAATCCCCTAACCCCCTAAACCTCTAAACCAATCCTAACCCATTTAATCCCCTAAACCTCAAAACCCCTAACCCCTTAAACCCTAATTCCCAACCCATAACCCTTGACCCCTTAAACCCTATTTCTTAACCCCTAAACCCTTAACCCCTAACCCCTTAAACCCTAATTCCCAACCCCTAACCAATTCAACACCCTAAACCCCTAAAAACCTAACCCATTTAAGTGTTTATTCCATTTAACCCCCAAAACCCTAACCCCTAACCCCTAACCCCTAAAATCCTTCACTGCTAAATCCCTAAACCTCTAAACCTATAACCCATTTAACCCCCTGAACCCTAAACCTCTAAACCCTTAACCCCTAACCCCTTAAACCCTAATTCCCAACCCCTAACCAATTCAAAACCCTAAACCCCTAAAAACCTAACCCATTTAACCCCATTAACCCCTAAAATCCTTAACTGCTAAATCCCCTAACCCCCTAAACCTCTAAACCAACCCTAACCCATTTAACCCCCTAAACCCTAAACCTATAACCCCTTAAACCCTAATTCCCAACCCATAACCCATTCAACCTTTTAAACACCTAAACCTCTAACCCATTAACCCTTGACCCCTTAAACACTAATTCCTAACCCTTAACCCATTTAACCCCCTAAACCCTAAACCTCTAAAACCTTAACCCCTAACCCATTTACCCCCACTAAACCTCTAAACCCCTAACCCATTTAACCCCTAAACACTAAACCTCTAAACCCTTAACCCCTACCCCTAACTCGTTAACCCCTAACCCATTTAAGCCCTTAAACCCCAAAACCCCTAACCCCTTAAACCATAATTCCCAACCGATAACCCTTGACCCCTTAAACCCTAATTCCTAACCCCTAAACCCTTAAGCCCTAATTGCCAACCCCTAACCAATTCAACACCGTAAACCCCTAAAAACCTAACCCATTTAAGTGTGGATTCCATTTAACTCCCAAAACCCTAACCCCTAAAATCCTTCACTGTTAAATCCCCTAACCCCTAAACCTCTAAACCTGTAACCCATTTAACCCCCTAAACCCTAAACCTCTAAACCCTTAACCCCTAACCCCTAAAAGCCTAATTCCCAACCCCTAACCAATTAGACACCCTAAACCACTAAAAACCTAACCCATTTAACCCCATTAACCACTAACTTCTAACCCCTAAAATCCTTAACTGCTAAATCCCCTAACCCCCTAAACCTCTAAACCAACCTATCCCATTTAACCCCCTAAACCCAAAACCTATAACCCCTTAAACCCTAATTCCCAACCCATAACCCATTAAACCCCTTAAACACCTAAACCTCTAACACCTTAACCCTTGACACCTTAAACCCTAATTCCTAACCGGGCTAACCCATTTAACCCCCTAAACAGAACCCATTTAAGTGTGGATTCCATTTAACCCCCAAACCCCTAAAATCCTTCGTTGCTAAATCTTGCAACCCCCTAAACCTCTAAACCTATACCCCATTCAACCCCCTAAACCCTAAACTTCTAAACCCTTAACCCCTAACCCCTTAAACCATAATTCCCAACCCATAACCCTTGAACCCTTAAACCCTAATTCCTAACCCCTAAACCCTTAACCCCCTAAACCCTAAACATCTAAACCCTTAACCCCCAAACCATTTACCCCTACTAAACCTCTAAACCCCTAACCCATTTAACCCCTAAACCCTAAACCTCTAAAACCCTAACCCCTACCCCTAACCCGTTAACCCTTAACCCATTTAAGCCCCTAAACCCTAAAACCCCTAACCCCTTAAACCCTAATTCCCAACCCATAACCCTTGACCCCTTAAACCCTAATTCCTAACCCCTCAACCCTTAACCCCTAATCCCTTAAACCCTAATTCCAACCCCTAACCAATTCAACACCCTAAACCCCTAAAAACCTAACCCATTTAAGTGTGGATTCAATTTAACCCCAAAAACCCTAACCCCTAACCCCTAAAATCCTTCACTGCTAAATCCCCTAAACCCCTAAACCTCTAAACATGTAACCCATTTAACCCCCTAAACCCTAAACCTCTAAACCCTTAACCCCTAACCCCTAAAACCCTAATTTTGAACCCCTAACCAATTCAACACCCTAAACCCCTAAAAACCTAACCCATTTAACTCCACTAACCCCTAACTTCTAACCTCTAAAATCCTTAACTGCTAAATCCCCTAACCCCCTAAACCTATAACCCCTTAAACCCTAATTCCCAACCCATAACCCATTCAACCCCTTAAACACCTAAACCTCTAACCCCTTAAACCCTAATTCCTAACCCCTAACCCATTTAACGCCCTAAACCTTAAACCTCTAAACCCTTAACCCCTACCCCTAACCCGTTAACCCCTAACTTCTAACCCCTAAAATCCTTAACTGCTAAATCCCCTAACCCCCTAAACCTATAAACCAACCCTAACCTATTTAACCCCCTAAACCCTAAACCTATAACCCCTTAAACCCTAATTCCCAACCCATAGCCCATTCAACCCCTTAAACACCTAAACCTCTAACCCCTTAACCCTTAACCCCTTAAACCCTAATTCCTAACCCCTAACCCATTTAACCTCCTAAACCCTAAACCTCTAAACCCTTAACCCCTAACCCATTTACCCCCACTAAACCTCTAAACCCCTAAACCCTAAACCTCTGAACCCTTAACCCCTACCCCTAACCCGTTAACCCCTAACCCATTTAAGCCCCTAAACCCCAAAACCCCTAACCAATTCAACACCCTAAACCCCTAAAAATCTAACACATTTAAGTGTGGATTCCATTTAACCCCAAAAACCCTAACCCCCAACCCCTAAAATCCTTCACTGCTAAATCCCCTAACCCCCTAAACCTCTAAACCTGTAACCCATATAACCCCCTAAACCCTAAACCTCGAAACCCTTAATCCCTAACCCCTTAAACCCTAATTCCAAACCCATATCCCTTAACACCTTAAACCATAATTCCTAACCCCTAAACCCTTAACCCCTAACCCATTTACCCCCACTAAACCTCTAAACCCCTAACCCATTTAACCCTTAAACCCTAAACCTCTAAACCCTTAACCCCTACCCCTAACACATTTAAGCCCATAATTCCCAACCCCTAACCAATTCAACATCGTAAACCCCTAAAAACCTAACCCATTTAAGTGTGGATTCCATTTAACCCCCAAAACCCTAACCCCTAACCCCTAAAATCCTTCACTGCTAAATCCCCTAACCCCCTAAACCTCTAAACTTGTAACCCATTTAACCCCTAAACCCTAAACCTCTAAACCCTTAACCCCTAACCCCTAAAACCCTAATTCCCAACCACTAACCAATTAGACACCCTAAACCCCTAAAAACCTAACCCATTTAACCCCATTAACCACTAACTTCTAACCCCTAAAATCCTTAACTGCTAAATCCCCTAACCCCCTAAACCTCTAAACCAACCCTAACCCATTTAACCCCCTAAACCTAAAACCTATAACCCCTTAAACCCTAATTCCCAACCCATAACCCATTAAACCCCTTAAACACCTAAACCTCTAACCCATTAACCCTTGACCCCTTAAACACTAATTCCTAACCCTTAACCCCCCTAAACCCTAAACCTTTAAGGGTTAGGAATTAGTGTTTAAGGGGTCAAGGGTTAATGGGTTAGAGGTTTAGGTGTTTAAGGGGTTTAATGGGTTATGGGTTGGGAATTAGGGTTTAAGGGGTTATAGGTTTTGGGTTTAGGGGGTTAAATGGGTTAGGGTTGGTTTAGAGGTTTAGGGGCTTAGGGAATTTAGCAGTTAAGGATTTTAGGGGTTAGAAGTTAGTGGTTAATGGGGTTAAATGGGTGAGGTTTTTAGGGGTTTAGGGTGTCTAATTGGTTAGGGTTGGAAATTAGGGTTTTAGGGGTTAGGGGTTAAGGGTTTAGAGGTTTAGGGTTTAGGGGGTTAAATGGGTTACAGGTTTAGAGGTTTAGGGGGTTAGGGGATTTAGCAGTGAAGGATTTTAGGGGTTAGGGGTTAGGGTTTTTGGGGTTAAATGGAATCCACACTTAAATGGGTTAGGTTTTTAGGGGTTTACGGTGTTGAATTGGTTAGGGGTTGGGAATTAGGGCTTAAGGGTTTAGGGGTTAGGAATTAGGGTTTAAGGGGTCAAGGGTTATGGGTTAGGAATTAGGGTTTAAGGGGTTAGGGGTTTTGGGGTTTAAGGCCTTAAATGGGTTAGGGGTTAACGAGTTAGGGGTAGGGGTTAAGGGTTTAGAGGTTTAGCGTTTAGGGGTTAAATGGGTTAGGGGTTTAGAGGTTTACTGGGGGTAAATGGGTTAGGGGTTAAGGGTTTAGAGGTTTAGGGTTTAGGGGGTTAAATGGGTTAAGGGTTAGGAATTAGTGTTTAAGGGGTCAAGGGTTAATGTGTTAGAGGTTTAGGTGTTTAAGGGGTTGAATGGGTTATGGGTTTGGAATTAGGGTTTAAGGGGTTATAGGTTTAGGTTTTAGGGGGTTAAATGGGTTAGGGTTGGTTTAGAGGTTTAGGGGGTTAGGGGATTTAGCAGTTAAGGATTTTAGGGGTTAGAAGTTAGGGGTTAATGGGGTTAAATGGGCTAGGTTTTTAGGGGTTTAGGGTGTTGAATTGGTTAGGGGTTGGGAATTAGGGTTTAAGGGGTTAGGGGTTAAGGGTTTAGAGGTTTAGGGTTTAGGGGGTTAAATGGGTTATAGGTTTAGAGGCTTAGGGGATTTAGCAATGAAGGATTTTAGGGGTTAGGGGTTAGGGTTTTGGGGGTTAAGTGGAATAAACACTTAAATGGGTTAGGTTTTTAGGGGTTTAGGGTGTTGAATTGGTTAGGGGTTGGGAATTAGGGTGTAAGGGGTTAGGGGTTAAGGGTTTAGGGGATAGGAAATAGGGTTTAACAGGTCAAGGGTTATGGGTTGGGAATTAGAGTTTAAGGGGTTAGGGGTTTTGAGGTTTAGGGGGTTAAATGGGTTAGGATTGGTTTATAGGTTTAGGGGGTTAGGGGATTTAGCAGTTAAGTATTTTAGGGGTTAGGAGTTTGGGGTTTTGGGGTTTAGGTGCTTAAATGGGTTAGGGGTTAACGTGTTAGGGGTAGGGGTTAAATGGGTTAGGGATTTAGAGGTTTAGTGGGGGTAAATGGGGTAGGGGTTAAGGGTTTAGAGGTTTAAGGTTTAGGGGGTTAAGGGTTTAGGGGTTAGGAATTCGGGTTTAAGGGGTCAAGGGTTATGGGTCAAGGGTTAAGGGGTCAAGGGTTAGTTTTCTGCAATAACATAATTCTCCAATCCCATACACTTCTGCTTGGAATGTCACGCTTAACATTCATTTCCTTTTCAGATAATATTCTTTATCCCCTTACATCCATACCTAGGAAAATAAACTTCATTTCAATTTAATCTTGTGAAACTAAAGTGGAATATAGGAGGACCCATTCCAAGAAGGGCATCTCACTCAATGTTCAAATAATATTGTTCATTCCCTTACATCCATACTTAGGAAAATAGACTTCCTTTCAAGTTAATTGTGTGAAACTGAAGTGGAAGATAAAGTGACCCATTCCAAGAAGCTCATCTCACTTCAAAAATTTCTCGAGATTTCCAAGAATTTATAATGATATTAAGGTGTTATGCATTGTCTCCTTTATCACCTCATTGCATTTAGTCAATTGTTTTTTAAATTTAAATTTATTCATTAATTTAAAAAAAAAATATTATATAAATTATATATAGTTGTTTTTATTTTGATTTATGTTTTAGAATTTTATTTTATTTATATTAATATATCAATTAGTTTTATATAAAAATATTTTTAGTTTTTTATATAACATTGATATTACAAAATATTGTAACAAAATTTATTTAATTAAATCTTCATGTATTTTTTATCATTAATAATAATAAAATAATTTAAAATAAAATTATAATTTTATTATTTTATATCATTTTTTAATTTTAATAAAGTACTATTTAAATTATATAACGTACCAATTCTAAAAACTTAAAAATTTTTGTGTTTTATTATAGGAATAAAACTCTCGGAGGAGAGTTTTTAAAGCTCTCATACGAGAGTTTTTAAAACTCTCATACGAGAGTTTTTAAAACTCTCATACGAGAGTTTTTAAAACTCTCATACGAGAGTTTTTAAAACTCTCGTCCGAAAGTCTTCCCGAGAGTTTCCGTCAATAAAACTTTCGGACGAGAAAATGCATAAATCTCGTTCGAGAGTTTTTTAACTCCGGTTAAACCCAATAAAACTCTCGGTCGAGAAATAGAGTTGACTATTTTCTCGGACGAGAAATTAAAAATTTCTCCCATATTCTAGCCGTCCGCCAAAAATTGTTTCCCAACTTCGCGATTTCACCCCATTCCATCATTATTTAAACTTAATTGTTAAAATCCCTGCCTACCTTGCCCCATAGAATACCCTGTATCTCTGATTTAATTCCCTAGATTCAAACTGCCCAGCCCCATCTGATCCATACAACCCTGAAAAATTTATAAAACATTTCGAGCTACTATACCTAGTCTAAAATATTTGCAGTTATATTTCATTCAATATTTTTAACGGAGAGAGCCCTCTCTTGACCTTGTAGGGCTAACTACAAGGATCAGCGTGGTCTGTGGTTACCTCAGAGTTGCCTCTTCTCAGCCGTGAGGCTCATTCTGAGTGCTAACACATCCAGCATAAAAGACACTCCACATGGAGGAAACAACCAGCGTTGAGCAACAGCAAAAGAGAGAAACAAGAAAAATATCAACAAGAAAACAATAAATCCAAATAAAAGAGGGACAACTTGCATTATTTAGATAGCTGTCTCTATCTTCTTTCATGAAGATATTTATTTTTCCTTGAATAGTTCCTAAGTCAGTTTAGAATATTTTGTAATAGTTTTTGTATAAATACTTCACAATTCAAAGTATTGTGGGTGGATTGTGGATTTCTAAACATTTCTATAGTTGCATTGATCTGAAATCTAAGGGTTCTTTCTACCATTTTCAAGTCAGCAAACTGGATTGAGCAATAAAGGCATTATATTACAGGATTCATGTGTTGGGCCAACTTCAGTGAAGTACTTTCAAATTTTTCTTTGTTATTCTCTTAAGTTTTTCACATACTTGCATGTTTTCTAAATCTAAATGTATAACAGGAATATTATTTTAGAACTTGTTAAAAAACACTCTGTCTTGAACTGTTATTTCATTTACATGTTTTCCTCTGATATCCAAATTAGGGAATTCTTAACTGCTCCCTAGTTTAGATTCACCTCTGTCATTTCATTCATTATCTAGATTTGAGAATTCTTAATTGCTCTCCCATCCGGATTGAAACCATTTCATCATCTAGCCTAAAGATCTAAATCGGCTCAGTTATCTTGCCCCGTGAACACTTCCTTTAGACCTTAATTTTTCTATGTTGCTTGATACATTGACTCCATTATCCCAATGGAAAACAGATCTGCATCTATCCATCTGAATTAGTTATTCCACCACCAAACCAAATCAAAACCAAAACCAATCAATCTCACATAACTAGCCTAAAATAACCTAAATACAACAAAGTTAAATTATAAAGAGAGAGCCCTCTCTAAGAATTAGGAAGGCTAGATCCTAAAGCTTAAAAGTAGGTTTGTGGTTACCTCTAATATTTCTTGTACTAAAAGCTTAACAACCATAGGAAATTATTGGAGTGATAACAAGTAGAGAAGTATTGTTTCATGCAATAGAAAATTTGAAAGGTGCTTTCTTGATCCTAGAGAAAATTAAATGAAGTTCTACTTCTAAATTACTTTGGAATTTTCCATATAACAAATAGTGATAGTTATGTGAATAATTTGAGAGAGCTAAAGTGTGAACATCATGAGAGAAACGAGAGCAGTGGAGCTTGATAGGAGGAAATTAAAGAAATATAGTGTTGTGTATTGAGGGAGTGTGTTCCTATAGAATATTGAGAATCGTATAGAGGTGGAAGAGTTGAAAACGAAATTTTTCTATGTGAAAGTAGTGAAATGAAAGAAAAGTAAAATTAAAGAATGTTATTGGTTCTCTCAGTTTGAAAATACTATGAAAGAGTAGATCAAACTATGAGAAGCAGGTCGGTGTCTACATATATCTCAGGTTGTTGCCTCTAAGAATTTTATTGCTTACATATATGATGGGTTTGAATACTCCTGTGAGATGGTGCTCACAAAATACTAATGTAAAACAAGCTGGTGATCATAATTTACGTTATAATATAAACAAATCTTTTGTGTCTTTTCTCCTCGAAAGGGTTCAAATTTAAAATCATTTGAAGTTGGGAAGCAGATGGCAATGATGTGAAAGATGTGGATGATAATGATGAAAGAGTCTCACTATCTGACTCTAAAGGTGTTTTTCTAGCTCTTTTTTGACTTGGCAGAGGAAGTTTATTAGGTAAAATACCAAGATTTTCACTTTTCAGTCTAGTAAGAGGCTGGGAAGGAATGTATTGTGAAGTCACACTGCCTTGGGATAGCTCAGATTCTTCTTGTGATAACGAAAACCCTTCGAGTTTATGAATTAGAGATTGTACCTCAGGAGAGTCAAAAGATGACTCTTCTGATATGTCTAGGGTTTTGGGTGTAGTAATTTTCTTTTCAACTTCTTCCCTAGAAATTTGAGATGAAGGAGAAGTTGAAGAAGGTGATGAGGGTGAATTGCTCTTGGAATGGCATGTGGATTTGGATTTACTTGCCATTCATAGCTTAGTGCCCTCCTTCTAGCGCCAAAAATGTTGAAGCCTCAAAAATCCTAGGTTCAAACATTGGGGAAAACCACCCGGCCCGGACCTTAGTATAGCTCCTTTTCTGTTTGGGATGGTGGCTCTAACTGGATAATATGGGACCAGTATCCCAATAATATATGGGTTGATGATTGGTTGTTTGTATAATGTGTAATGGAAATAATAATTAATCTAATCTATAACTTAAATAAATACAAATAACTCTACTTAACCCAGGTATCATATAATAAATGTCATTCTAGATTTGTTCTCGATTAGATGAATAATAATATAGATGGCTTATCCGTCCAAAAGAAATATGTATACACATATAATAATTACTTTGTTTAAGAAATTGAAAAAAATAACGATGATAACATATCGCATTCATATATTTATATTTCTCACATATATTTTGAAAGATGACAATTCTAAGTTTTCAAAAATGATATAACAAAGGATTGTTTCCCAGGCATACATATATAAACAATAGTTATTTTCAAAAAGAATGTTTCATTGCATAAAGAAAATTGAACAACATGATTACGATAGAAATACTAGATACATTTGTAACCTCCTGATGCAAATAACACTCTGATCCCGCTTTCTTACTTAGAACAGCCTTCAGGAAAAACAAAAATGCAAATTCTTGAAAACAATTTCCTCATAAAATTGTAGAATCGTGATCCACCATTAATAAAAATAATGTATTTGGAAGTACATAAATGTAACTTCTCAAGTAAAAAATTAATACAAATTGAGGACCCTTTCTAAATACATGAAAGGGTTTTAAATAATAATAAACTTAAAAAAAAAAAATCTAAAATATCGCTAAAAAATGTAGAATCGGAGATCCGTTTTCAAAAATAGAATTGCGATCTCCACTGAAATAGGTTCATTGTATATTTGGTATGTGCAGCTAGAAAATTGATACCATTTCCTTCACTTCGGGAGGATGACTCAATCGGGAATGTAGCTGACTGGTATATGTGGCATCCGAAAGTTCTCGAATCATATAACTAATGGCATTAGAAAGGCATTTTGTAGTCATCTGTTGGCTATGAGGCCTAACCAAATAGAACCAGACTGCGTCCCATGTTATTCCTTGTATTATGTTGATTTTTTGGTCCTTATTGACTAAGTCCTGCTTCCATTGTTTCTCTATTTCTTTGACCTTTGGGAGTTTCCTTGGGATACAATCGGAAATCAGGTTGGCCACATACAAACTGTCATTGATTAATTCCACTAAATTGTTCATTGCAGGTCTTGCTCTGGAGGTAGCCCGCTCTCCCTTAATCAACTGTGTCTCCCATTCTGCAAATAAAATTTCCTTATGTGATTCTTGAATCTTGGGAAGATTGGCAGGGATGCCTTGATCTGTGTCTTGCCATGTGAGGAATCCCAAAATTTTCTCATCGACATCTTCAAATTCTAACCTTGTATTTACTGCCTTTTCTATGAGTGATGTTGCTATTTCACATAGAGGATCAGCCAGCGATATTTTATGACATAAAATATCAAGTTGTTGCAACAACGTTTTACTTAATTCGAGAGCCTCTATTTTGAATTGATCAAGTCCAGGATACTCCTTAAATTTTTGTATTTGTGCTTCTAACAAAGCACTTTGTTCTTCTTTGGTCATGTTTTCCTGTTGAAGCATTACCTATAATTTGTTTAGTTCTTGTGATAGCTGTTGTTCTTTATGTATAGCTTGTTGGTCAAGCTTTTGTTTCTCAACATTCAGTTGCTCTTTAAGTTTCTCAATCTTTTAACTTTCTTCAATTATCTGTTGTTCTAGATGTGCTATGTTTTGTTGATCCACTGTTGCATTTTCTTCCAGCATCGCTATCTTTTGATCTTTTTCCTTTATTAATTGACTGACTTCGGAGGCTTTGTCCATTGTCGCTGCCATATAAGCCCCTGCATACTGAGATAACTTAGTTAAATCCTCTGAAGGATTAACTTCAGAGTTCTTGCAGACAACATTCATTAATTCGACCTGGGAAGATGAAAATAAACCCTGATCGATTTTTCTTTTCTTCTTTTGTTTTCTAACTACAACCCTATGCTTTGGACTGTAGAAGACATCCAAGGATGGTATATCTTCAATTCTTAATACAGTCTCTTCAGAAGGATTTTCTGGAGTAATCTCAACATCTTGTCTATTAGTATTGTTGACTGTTCCTTCAACTGTAACATTGGTGACCAAAGGTTATTGTGTTGCGGGCGATTTCATTGTAGACACATTCTGGGAATCATTTTGACTCTTGATTTGTCGATCAAACTGTTCCCATTCCTTTAATAAATTTTAACGATCATGTATATCCATTTCAAAGGAATCGCCATATTTTTTACCTGTTTTTTCCTGTTCAGTTTGAATGTCATCCTTATTCCTTGTATTCTTCTCTTCATTGTTTTCTTCCTGTTGCAGTAGAGTAGTTCTCAATTGATCAAGAGGTATTGTTAGTATTCTCTTGTTTCTGAACTGTAGGAACTCTTCCATGCTAGTTGCTCCAAATTTTAAATTTGTGAAATGTTTAACTTGTGAAAATCTTTCGGCCGAGGCAAATAGATCATCAAAATCAACATATTCATGTTCAAGTTTAGCAACCTGTACCATAGATGTAAAGTTATAGTAAACTTTCTTTGGATCATACTGTCATTTTGGGATGGTTGCCAATCTGAGGTCTTTTATTTTTTGGGCTTCTTTCTCTTCCTGTTTAAAATCATTTAGAGAAAAATATCCACATCGGAGGGGAAATGTAGGCCACATCAGCTTCTTAGAATTCTTTAGATTTCGAGACATCCCTTTCTTTGTTATTTGATAAGCTATTTCTCGGGCTAGCAATTTATCAGGAATGTACAAGGGTAGAACATGAGAATGAGTGATACTTCCAAATATCCGGATATAGGTGAATTTTTCTTCTCCAAACCAGCTTCCGATTGAGGTTAGGTCAATGTTGGCCTCATCGGATAACCTTGGAGCAGGCTTGTTGAATATAAATTGATGAACTGGCAAGATAAACCCATGGAAAATTCTGTATATATGGTCTTTGTAATAGGTCTTCCATAGATATTTGTGATAAATATGGATAGAAATCGGGCTTTGAGGAGTCCACTTCCAGCTTAAGATAGGGAATTCAGAGTTGAAAAATATGGTGTCAATGATATAAGCACTCACGTAAAATGGAGGTATTATCCGAGTAGTTACAAACCTATTTTTCCTATAATTGAGGATTTTACTTGCCATTTTATCAGATAAAATGGTTGCCCAATCCATGATGTAGGAGTTAACAACGAGTTCAATTAAAGGTACCGTCTCAATAGAAAAAAAAATCTGAGTTGACGGTTCCAAATAATATACACATCATAGCTGGAGCATAGCAATAAGGAGACGCCAAGGATTCTATGGAATACATACCCGAAGATTCATACTTTTGTTTTTTTGGAGAATTCCTCCAATCTTTAATGGGGTCTGACTCCACTTCATTTTCTTTGGCGAAGTCTTCCAAAAATGCTTTGTTGTAGATTTGCTGAGGGTCTGGTAGGTGATATATCTTCTTGATGTCTTCTGCTTTCAAAGAAACGAACATCCTTCTGTCTGACGTAAAGAATGCTCTGTCTGTTAGATTGATGCTCTCTATCACCCATCTTACCAAGTCATTATATGGGAGAAAATTTGCGCGAGCTGCTACTTTGTGAAGATAGGAGCTCGCCAATTCTTTAAGAGTGCTTTCTGATCTTTTATCTGAATCTGCCTCCGGTTCTTCTTATGATATTATAGTTGGATCTTCTGCTTCTAGTAGATTGTGAACTCCTTCCCATGAATTTTTTCCAAGACCCAGATAGGTAGTATCGATTACTAATACCAATTTAGCTCGTTGATATTTTGGAACGACGGGAACCTTCGCTTTTTTAGATCTCTTAGACATTTCATGGTTCGTAGGTTTTTCTGAAGTCTGCATAATAGAACAAATTAGCAGAATGATGGAAAAATTATTTTAAGAAAGAATACAAAACAAAGAGGAGCTAATGGCATTTAATCACAACAAAGATGGCAGGTTAAAGAAATATTATTACATCGAATATCAAATCCACGAAGGATTTCAACCATTATTATCTTTTAATTATTTTCTCGTATAATGTGAGATTTTAATGCCATTATGGGTTGTCTCGTCGCACATTTATAACGGTCCATTTATAGCATTAATACCATAATTTTTTCGATCTCCGATTAATGATGATTTCATATCGGAGATCATAAGTCTCAAGGGTTAGGCTTAATTTTTCTATTTGATATCTACGATTGTGATTATTGTTGAGATGGAATGGGGGGCACAGTACTTTTAAATCATAACAAATCAATGAGATTTTCTTTATAAATGATCTATTTAATAAAACATTTGTATATTTAATACTTCATGTTTTCATTACCGGAAGTGTGCTTTTGTAATAATGATATCGCATTGCAGATTTTTGGAGGAGTGCCTTTGGATATGAGTCATGTGTTTTTAGCGATGAGCGATTGCGATTATCTCATCGGAACTTTTAAAAAGGGCGCAAAAATGTGATATGACTTCACTGATTTGCGATTGCGATCAGGTTTATCACATCGGAACTTTTCAAATTGGAAGGTTTGGACTCATGCTCATGCGATATGCGCTTTCGCGATTACTTAATCGTAAATCAAGGTTGAATGATAACACAATTGATTCTATACTTTGAATATCTGAAATGTGATAAAGGCCTTTATGTTTTATTTTTTGTTAAATAAATCCTTTTTCATTGGGGTTCGATTCTTTTTCATGATAGATCGGATTTCCTCAAAACATTTTATTGATTCTATAACTATTCAAAGAAAAATGGGACCCATTTCTTATTAAAAATTAATATAAAAATTTGAAATGGGGAGGGTTGTTTGTACAGCACAACAAGTTCATAAACTCTCTGTGAAATCCGTGATCTTTTAGGTGGTGGATCATCATACTTGGGTGGCTCAGAAAGATGAACGGGTAGGTACATACCATTATCATCAAATGTGTCGACAAAAACAATTTTGATGCCATTGATTTGATCAAATTTAATATTTAGAATATGAGACTCTTAATAGATAAATAATTTGGATAAATAAATTGGAGAAAGCCCTTAAATATTTAAAGTTGGTGCATATCCTTCCTGACCAATGAGATATTTATGATTAAACAAATCATGAATATTAGATTCAATCTCTTGATATTATGACCACGAAACCACAACATCCTATACCAAGTTATGATCGTGATCAGAAGAATAAGTATCTAGTATTACAAAATCATCGAACATATCCAGGTACAATGAATGGTGTGTTAGAGGTAAAAAATAGATGAGAACTCTGAGGAGGAGAGGCTTTCGTTGCAGTTGAATCTGATTCAAAATTGATTTCTTGCATACCAATATCAACTTGCAATAAAAATATATCAACATAATCTTTTTCAGGATAATGGTCAAATAATGGCATGCCAATATGGTTCTCAGATTGACATTGATCTTCTTGAACATGATACATTAATGCTTCAATATCTAGACAATCTGATTCTCTTAGTTTAATATATTAAGATGTATGTAGCGGAGGAACTGAAAGATCATCCCATCCTACAACTAAAGATTGCAAACCACTCAAATCATATTGTAGGTATAGATCTTTCGAGGAAAATAAAATATCATTTACTACGCTTGGGAACTCATCACTAGACTTATATCAAAAGAAACATGAATATCAAGGTGATGGTTGTCCAAGATTTCAACTTGACTAGGGATATTTATATTATTTAATTGATTACCAAGATCACAATGTGATTGATTATCCTTATGATATGAAGTAATTTGACAGAAAGGATCAATGTAAAAAGTGTCTTCACCCTTTTTCTCCTCTACATGTGAAATATGGCTACTTTGTACCTGATCAATGTGTGAACCACAAAATCATGAAATATAAGTATCCATAGCAATTATCAATGGAGTGGATTAATTAAGTAAATCCGAGTACAGTGAATCATCAGGTGCAAATGACATAAGATGACATGTATCCCTTGGAGAGGCACTATTTTCAATTAAATATTATTTAGGATTAATATCACATGCACTAATTTCATCTTAGAAAACTAAGGGATCAACCTTCAGACTAGGTTTCATAGGATTATGATAACATTCATAGTGTTCCTGGATGAGACCTTGATCATAGTAACGAAATGTAGGTAAGATAAGTGGATCAGTAATTCACTTTTCAAATTTAGTAATGTCAACATCGAAAGGAGTAGGACAGGGGATGAAAGGAGTGTTATATTCCTCCCCTAAGATTAGAGATGTGTCATGATTGATAAGAGTTCAAAGAGCACTATTAACCAAGGATTCTGATTCAGATTGTTTCAAAAATATTTGAACCAAGTGTTGAAATTTTTCCTTAAAGAAATCCCAATCCATATCTTCTTCAATAAACTCATAACATAGGTGAATAAATATATTATAAAAATTCTCTATTGATTCATCAAATCGCATTATAAGTTGTCTAATATGTTTATAAACATATAAGTAATAATACTTTCCAAAGGCTTGTCAAAGCTCCTTGAAGAGTTGTTCAAATTAATGAATGGAAATAGTTGGTAAAGTATGACACCACGACTTAACTCAACCTTAATGAGTGAGGCCGAATAATTTAGAAGCATCATCTTCAAAATTAATTTTTTGAGATTCAAAAAACCTGAGAAAATGAGATGTATATTCAGCTATAGATATTTCACACTTGCCATCAAGCCTTCATTGAGACAAGTTGTAACAAAGTTCCATGGGTATTGAAAGTTTAATATGGGGTCTATTAGAAAAAAATCCAACAAGTAAAATTTGGGAATGAAACATTGAATATAAGAGATTCAAAACAAACTCAACGAGCTCAAATTTTCATCTGGACATCCTTCTGGCACCAATTGTTGATGGTGCTATAAATCCATCAACCAATGGTGTCACCCCACTAGGAAGTGTTGGAAACCGTTTAGAACTACTTAGAGGGGGAAGGGTGGGTGGGGGGCTGGTGAATTAGAAGTGTGAATTATTAAATATTTGTTTCATTTTAAACTTATTTATTGAATTACATATATTGACCAGCAACACATTAGATTATCTCATGCATTAAAACCATATAAGTAGCTAAAAAAAAACACCATGAGAGAAACAATAATCAACACATAAAAAACACATCCGTAGAAGAGACACAACGTTCAAGTGGAAAACCTCTTGTCAAGAAAAAAATCACCCTTGTTGATGTTGTGTTGCTATAAATATTCTATTAAGAAAATATAGTATTTTACATATATTGTTGAGTCTAAAAAAATAGGAGACACGACCTCATATACAATCAGTTGACTCCCAACAGTATGGGGACTCGATTATACTAATCAACGCAAAATAATATGTTCTCCACATATCTACATACTACCATCCATTGAAAGCCACTACGATCAATCGATCCTCGCCCAAATCCGATTGGACTATCCAAATACCATTGGATTGAGAAATTGTTCCTTTTTTTGAAACTTCGCAATCACTGCTCCACATCCATGAAGTCACTTATCCTCTACTCTATATGTACCTCCTTTTATATATATTCAAATGAGATCAAAAAAACTCTACTCAACTCTTTTCGGCACTGCAATACGACCTGTAGCAGTAAGATATCATCATCAAATAAAATAGAAATGAAACAAATATAAGATCTCCAGTCAAGAAAAATAGTGGCCACAATGTATCCAATGAAAACTGAATAATATCACCAGCAGATAAAAAAAAACTCATAAGAAACCACCACACCAAAATATGAATGCTTCATGATACATTCAACAACATAAGAAACTATGGATATATGCAAAATTAACCAGCATCTTTTGCAAAAACAATGTGAGAATCACTAATATGAAGCTCCATCAATACCAAACTTTGATGCAACTCCCTACATCACTAATATGAAATCTGGCGATATGAAGAAATTAAGCTTAGTAATGGCTTTGGAGAATACTCACACAATTCAGCCTTCACTCATTATCTATCACACTCAACGAACCAATATTTAGCTCCAAAATGATTTATATAGAATGTGATGGGAGAAATTGACCTTAGGGTTGTGATCAAGAGTGAAAAAATTTGATAAAATCAATCCATGATCACCACTACTTGTGCACTTAAGGTGTTCACATCATTGGATGACCTTTTTAAACCATTTTCGTCATTTACATCTTAATCTAGAAGACTCTAGGAATTTCCATGTCGAATTAATTCCGATTTGCATGAGGAATGCAGAGAAATTCAATTTCAGGATGTATACATGACTTTCCTTAATAAAACCTGTGTATATGTGGGTTTCCTTCATAAGCGCTGTGTATGCCTCTTAAAACTGAGTTTTCTCAATATTTTTACAACCCTGATCTTGCATTTGATCAACTCCAAACTTCCATGACTTGTTTATCTCCTTGGGAGGGATATATTAACGTTGTAGAGCCTTTGAAAACCCATGACGATCCATTGATAACCATGAAAAAATTATCCCAATTGTCATTTCCAAGTTGACGTAAGAGGCCAACAAACATAGGTAGGAAATACTTCCAATAAGTCCTCCACAAGACACAACACTATGGACAGGCCTGCAACACTTTGCAACATCATGATGAGGCCACCATCACTGCATCAATTCATCTCCAGGAACACAAGCATAAAGACCTAGATGAATACCTAACATGCCAACTAAACAAGTCTTTCATCATAACAACATGAATGAAAATTGAGCCATCATCTCCATCACATGTAGACCTGCATCATCCACCTATTGCAGCATCAACAATGCCTCCAATCATTACACATGCTAAAATATACTAACAAAAGACAACTAAAGGCAAAACCTCCATGAACACCACTAGCACATGAGGAACGATCAACCACACCAATGCCATCACACGACCAATATTAAAAGGCTAACATCAAGATTTGACATCAATTCCAACATAACCATCTCAATTCCAACTCAACCAGTTACAAACCATGCTACAATGAAGGCATACAAACATCAACTCCACTACATAGGCTTGACATGAATGCCAACATAATATAGCTTCCATCATGAACCAATACCAACATCAACTAGATGGAACCATGCACACCATAATGCTAACAATATCCCCCTTTGGCATGGATGGAAACCACACACACAGCCTCCAGAAAAAATTCCTCTATCACCCCCCCTTTGAAATTAGTGGCAAAGGGACAAATCCAGGTGAATAGGAAACACGAATTGAAGCACAATCACCACAATAAATGATCTCTACATGGCTTAAAAAGTGATTGATATCAACCAATGACCATACTCTCCACATCAGTAGGAAAAAAAAACACATATGACCAATATCCAACCAGCCTTTAGCATCAACAACAATATGCCAACATTAGGCAACCATAAGAAACATCAATTACAATATGCACATGAAGCAACAATCCAACTCTCCATGGAAACTACATAGCAGCAAATACATGCATATCTCAAATAAGTAAAATCAATAGCCAATAACAAAATCTTTGCTCTTATAAGACAAGAACCCCAACAGTCATAGTATAACATGAGGCACACCATAAACACCTCTAAGTGGATCATAATGCCATAAATGTATGGCTAAAGTAAACAAGAGAAAATAATGTTCCCCCCGAACACATGTCATCTCCAAAATCAGCTACAACCTGTAATGAACCACTTTTGCTACAAACATTAATGTGTCACTTCCAGAGGAAGAAGTACAAGGTTGACCAAGATAGCACATGACCATGACTATATGAAATATAAATTACAAATACATGGTTTTAGTAGTGTCATAATACCTCATACACGCCTCACAACTAGATGACCCTATGATACATAAATTACAAGTACATGTATTCATGATCATTTTACATTGATATATCAATAAATACATGGCTACTATGATCATCTCTTATGGGCCAGTGACTCAAATACATGACATATAATTATTTTTGCATCAACATTATCTCATACATGTGGATGAAAAATGACTCCATAAGACTCCTCCATAACATGCCTATCAACATAATAACGCAAAACACTAATGGATGGACCCAATACCACTGTAAAATTATTAAACAATGGTAAATACATCAATACAATAAGCTTCATATAACATATTATACATGGCTGGTCCATTTCAAAAATATCCTCTATACCGTGGTTGTAACAATGATCACATTCTATGCATGGTTCGACATCTTTTCAACCAACTTTTCAGTGAAACCAAAATAATATATATGGATGAAGAAGTGTACTATTTTCACTCATCAAAACATATGTAAAATAACTAAAAATAATAAATTTAAAATAGTGAAGAATATGCCAAATATCATATGTAAATCTCATACCATGCATATATCCCCTTGAGCTCAATATACCTCCAAACGAGAAGATGATCGTGTCGACCTAAATGTGCATGCGATTCAAATGAAATCATAAATAGTTTTTCCAATAACCTGTATTAAAAAACCACCATAAGCTTCCCCTAAGGTTATGTATCTCCCATGAACTCTGCATTCCTCTATAAATAAGCAAGAAATAATCATGGACGACGGGAGGGGGTGTTATTCACTAATTGAATAGTTGTTTCTCCTTCTTCTGCCACAAGGTCTTTAGATGTTTATTTTCTTCCTTGACTAGTTTTCTGCTACCTCCACTCTTCTTTTGTTGCTCTTCATAGTTTTTCCTTGAGTAATGGGACAACAAGTAGTCTCTTTTCATATGGCCAAAATTATGGCATTTATAGCACTCCACATGCCCAATATATGTAGCAAGAGGATTTCCATATGGCCAAAATTATCGCATGTATAGCACTCCACATGGCTAAGATATGTAGCAATAGGATTAGATCTCTTGCTGCTCATGCTAGCTATAAACCTTGTATGAAATGTGTTTCCCCTCCATTATTTATATTTTCAATCAGATGCCTTATGGTAAAATAAGTTACATGAGTAGCAATAACCATAAAAACAATGATTATAGCTATTTTCCAATATCCTTAGCTGTTGAAACTGTTGCAAGCTACATTGATTATATTTATGCATTTTGTTCCTATAGTTAGATGCAACATTCCCAAATTTGTGATAATTGTAATTTATACATTATGCAAACAAGAAACAAAATTACTTTGATTCCTTTGAAGCCATACATATATACCACGATTATCTCTTGGAGCAAACAATTTTCTAAATTTAGGTGCTCCTTGAGGTTTTCTTTTCTGTTGTCATTGGTTCTGGTTGTTGATTTGTTGCTAGTTTTACTTCTTGTTTCCTTCTCTCTCACTTTTGCTACTAGTATAGTTTGCTACGGGCTTCTTAAGTTCTTATTTTTTTTTTTACTGACATTCAAACTGTACTATCCTTTTTGAAATCCAAGACCAGATTTATCCAATGCTAATCTCTCGATCTCAAGAAAACTATCAAAGACCACAACACTCTTCTCCACCTTCTGTTGTTTTCTAAAGGACACCACTTCAGCTTCTAGTCTCTCATACTCGTTTTCTTTTTCTTGGTATTTCTTTCTCATACCTTCCTCAACCTTTTTTTATTCTAGCAATTTTATCTTTAAGTTGGCATCATCTTCCTTGAGCTTGGCCTCCTTATCATCTCATATATGCAATAATTTTTCTTAATCCTTGAATTCAATTGTTACTGTCAACTCTAAGACCCTTAATATCTTTCTCATCTTCACTAGGCACTTCAGCATGATCAAAATATGAATCATCAAAATTATAACTTAAACGAAAATCATTAATATTTATACCTTTGGATTAAATATATTTTGGTTTCTTATCATCATCAACTGCATCATTTTCACTAAAATAACGAGACTCTTATGGATGAGATTATTGAATATGTATTCCCTTCTTATTATTCTTCTTGTTTTTCTTCTCGTTTCTCTTTTTCTCAAACTCCTTATTCTTTCTGGTACCATGTAGAAGCATGGATTCTAGCTTGTCCAACATTTCTTTAGCATATATTAAACCTACTAGCCTCTACATATCATCAACATGAATATTATTTTACATTGTGCATATATCTTGCACATCTTGTGATCTAGATGGATATTGGTGGCCATCCAACCTATTCCACTTGGACCCCACCATTGTTTCCTGCAATTTTTCAGTTTCAGCATAGTTTACTATTCATTAGAGAACTTTGGAGGTCTAAAATGGGCCTCCAAAGGAAAATGTACATCCAAAATAAAATTTATAAGAACCAACAAGATTCAAGATTATTATGTCAACCATGGGGGATGATTCACCATTTTTGGGGTAAATAAGTAAAAATAATAAAAAATAATAAAATAATAAAACTAATTTTTCAACTTGTATTTTCAACTTATCTCCCTAAGGTTTTACTAAAATTTTGAGCAAGAGTACTCTTTGGATGAAAAATTTAATTCCTCATCCAAGGACTACCCATGTTGCATACTTATGATGGACCTTGCTACATGAAAAATGAGAAATACATAAAAAAAACATGATTACAATCACGTTTTTCATGTATTTCTCATTTTTCATGTAGTAGGGTCCATCGAAATTATGTAACATGGGTAATCCTTAGATGAGGAATCAAATTCCACATGCAACGAGTGTTCCCACTCAAAATTTGAGTAAACCTATAGGGAGATAAGTTGAAACTACGAGTTGAAAAAGTAGTTTTATTTTTTCCCTCTAAAATTTGATGATGTCATCTAATATTATTTTATTATTTCCACTATTATTTTACAACTTTCTTAGGAGGCCCATTTTAAACCTAAAAATTCACCTAATGTTTAGCAGTTTTTTGGGTCCTAAACTTCCAAAGCAATTTTCAGGCCCTAAACGATGTTTTTTGGGAAAAACAGTAGCAACATGGAATTTCCTTTAATGTTGCTCACACAAAAGTTGTAGTCCTCAGATAAGTCTTTCTAACGAGGTATTGAGCGCGTAAAATGGAGATAATATGCCAAACTTAAGTCCCCGGGAAGTGGATGTAACAATTTACCCAAATGGGGCCCATAGTTTTGGCGCTCCATCTCCTAGGGTTATGTTTTCTGATGTTTATGGTTTTCTATTGTTTCTCGACAATAAATAGCCTTAGAGCCTCATTGTAACATATTTTTGAGGCACATAGCCACCATATCTCTTCTCAGAGATTAGCTACCAACACCCTAGCTATTTTATTTCCATTATGTCTGTAAGCATATTTCAGTCATTTGATTTTAATGAAATGAAGTGGTATTTCCATTGCATCTATGTTTCTATGTTTATTTATATATTTTATTGCATTCCTTCATAACTTCGGATCAATGGTATCATAGGGGTCTGATCTTTCTCTATTTTTCTTTTCATGTCCCTAACAAAGTCAGGGTATAAGGAGTTAGGGCTCGATCTGGTTGAACCCCTACAATATTAGCCTCCCAAACCCCGACGACCTCCCATGGTAGAAGAAAAAAAAGACAAGGGAGAAGGATATCCTATCAAATTATTGCTCGAGCAGGCCCTCGAGAAACAAAGGAATGCGATGATGGATAACTTTGCCCAGATCCTTCAACATCTTCCCACCGGCGGCTCATATGCATCCAACAACCACTCTCGAGGTGCCACTCCTTTCAAGGTACAGGTCAACTTCGACATTCCTATATTTGAAGGCGAAATAGATGCAGATGTCGTAGATATATGGTTGAATTTGTTGGAAAAGTACTTCTCATTCAATGATTTCTCCTACCGAGAAAATATTACTTTTGCACTCCTAAAAGCAGCCCCCCATGTCAAATACTCCTGGGAAACCTACCGTGAGAAAAAGGATGGGAGGGGACCCTCTCTGTTCTCGGCCACACCCAATTGGAATTCGTTCTGATACAGTATCAAGAAAAAGTATTACCCTGTGGGGAGCTATGAGGACAAGTACATACAATGGACAACGTTGTTGTAGTAAATGGATCAAGATATCCATGAACTGATGAATTGTTTCCATACCCTATGCAGAAAGTTGGGTATTAAAGGTTCAGAGAGACATTTGGTGCTCAAGTACAGCAGTTGTTTGCACAGATACATTCAAGAGGAAATGGAGTTCCTCGACATTACCTAGCTTGGCATGGCATATCGCTATGCCACTAAGATTGAGGAGAAATTTAAGCAGAAGAATCGAGACTTTGGTTCCGTGAATCCGAAGCTAGGGAAAGACACCCTCGAACCGTAGAAAATGGGGCAAAGCCAAAGCGGGGCGGCTCAGAATAACACCACAAATCCAAACAATAACACAGGGAAGTGGTGTGAATTTCATAACATCCCCACTCATAGCACAAACGAGTATTGAGCCAAACAGTCGCTGGTGGCCCAAATGAAGGCACCCGAAGCAGATGCATGTTCTGATCCTAGATCAAAACAAAAAAAGGGCGATGAAAAAAGGGAAGAAAATAATTGATGCAGAACCCAGTGCCACCGTTGCCACCACCAAGTTCCACAGGGAGGATCTTGAGGATATAGAGGAGGGAGAGCACCTCTTCCATTCACAAATGTGGGTGAAGGGTTCTGCACTATAATTCCTTGTTGATAGTGGAATCCAAAAGAACCTCATTTCAGCAGAGATCGTGAAGCATATTGGCCTACCGACCATAACACAACCACTGATCTAGGTGGATATTGGTGGTCATCCACAAATTCCATTTGGACCCCCACCGTCGGTTCTTTCAGTTTTTTAAGTTTCAGCACAAATAACTATTTTTAGTAGTTTTTCGGGTCCTGAACTTCTAGAGCCATTTTGAGGCCCTAAACGATGTTTTTTGGGAAAGTCGGGAGCAACAGGAAATTTCTTGCGATGTTTTTCAAGTCAAAAGCTGTGTTCCTCAGATAGATATTTCTAATGAGGTATTGAACGTGTGAAACAGAGATCATATGCCAAATTTATGTCCCCGGGAAGATTGATGTACCAATTTACCCAAACGAGGTCCCTAATTTTTTCACTTCATCTCTTAGGGTTAAATTTTTGGATGTTAAGGGGTTTTCATTGTTTCTAAATAATAAATAGGCCCTCAATCCTCATTTTAATGGAGTACAGAGGCATGTAGCCGCCACATCTCTTCTCAGACATAAGCTATTAGAGCTCTAGCTAGTTTATTTGAATTTTCCCTGCAAATATATTTCAGTTATTTGTTATTAATGAAATGATTTTTCATCATTGCGTCTCTGTTTTTATGTCTATTTCTATATTTTATTGCGTTACTGTATAAATCCATATAAGTGGTATCAGAGCGGTCTCCTCTTTCTCTGTTTTTCTTTGCATGTCCCCAACGAGGTTAAGGTATAAGGATTTAGGGCTCGATCTGGTTGAAACCTTGCAAGATCAACCTCTCAAACCCTAACGACCTCCCACGGTGGAAGAAAATAGAGACAAGGAGCAAGATATCCTATCAAAATATTTCTTAAGGAGGCCCTCCAGAAACAGAGAAACACAATGATGGATAACTTTCCCAGATCCTTCAATGGATGCTAAGGGGCGGTGCATATACATCTAGCAGCCACTCTCAAGGCCCCACTCCTTTCAAGGTACAATTCAACTTTGAAATTCCTATATTTTAAGGCTAGGTAGAAGCAAACGTTGTAGATATATGGTTGAATTTTTTGGAAGGGTATTTCTCGGTCCATGATTTCTCTGAATAAGAAAATATTGTTTTTTCACTCCTCAAAGCCACCCCCCATGTCAAAGACTGGTGGGAAACCTATTGTGAGCAAAAGGACAGGAGGGAACCATATCTATTCTCAACTGCACCCACTTATAATTCGTTTTGAGATGGAATCAAGAAACAATATTACCCTGTGGGGAGCTATGAGGAAAAGTACATCCAATGGACCACGTTTCAACAGCAAAGGGATCAAGATGTGCATGAACTAACGAATCTGTTCAATATCGTGCGCACAAAGTTAGGTATTCAAGATTCAGAGAGACACATAATGCTCAAGTGTCACAGTTTTTTGCATAGATACATTCAGTAGGAAATGGATTTCCTTGAAATTACCTCGCTTGGTGCAACATATTTCAATGCCGCCAAGATCGAGAAAGATTTTAAGCAGAAGAAACGATACATTTGATCTGTGTATCCGAAGCCATGGATAGGCGCCACCAAATTGCAGAACAAGGGATAAAGCCAAAGAGTGGCAACTCATAAAAGCACCAAAAATACAAATAATTAGAGGGGGAATTCGTGTGAATTTCATAATAGCCCCATTCACAGCATAAACGATTATCAAGCCAAACAATCATTGGTTTGAACTGAAGGCACCCGAACCATATGCATGTTCTAATCCTGAGTTAGAACTAGACAAGGGCAATGACAAAAGGAAGAAGATCATTGATGCAGATCCCAGTGCCATTTTTTCCACCACCAAGCTCCAGAGGGAGGATCCCGAGGATCCAGAGGATGGGGAGCCCCTCTTCCATTCATAGATGTGGGTGAAGGGTTCTGCATTGCAATTCCTTGTCGATAGAAAAAGCCAAAAGAACATCATTTCAGCAGAGTTCATGAAGCGGCTCGACCTACCGACCATAGAACACTCGCAACTATATACCATTGGTGGCTGTGACCAAGGAAGACATCTTTGCATCCGCAAATAGTGTCGCCTTCCCTACAACATCAAGCCATTCTGGATGAGGTATTGTGTGATGTTTCTACTATTGATGTCTCTGATGTATTACTGGGCCAACCATCCTTGTAGAAGCGACATGTTGTGTATGATTCTAGGCCTCGTGTTGTTGATATTACTTGGGAAATAAATTTTACAGGATATCAGAGGTAGTACTGCCTCCTGCCATCTCTTTGACTACTGCAAAACAACACAGTAAGATTGTTTCCCAAACTAATAAATTTATTTTCATTACTATTCGCCAGAAAGACAAGAAGAAGATTGTGGCCACAGCCTCAAAATAGGGCTCCCCTGCACAACAACAACAGATGGACAAATTCGTGGAGGAATACGAGGAAATTTTCTCCTCACGCACAGAGGTTCCTCTACACTATCAGGTCAAGTACTCCATTGTTTTGGCCCCAGGCGCACTGTTGCCTGATGTTTCCATACCCTATGTGACCATAGCAAAATAATACACACATGTACTGTCTGAGGCTGATAAAGCAACCAAATTTATTCAATACATCTAGCACATCCGCCATTACGTCCAGGACATCTTCGATAAATCCAATACCAAGTTCACCAAAATTTGCCTCATCTTGGGAGGAACTGAACACAATGGAGACCATTGCTTCCTAATGGGGGAAGAATTATATAGGTGGATATTAGTGGCCAACCATAAATTCCATTTGGAACACCACCATCAGTTCTTTAATTTTTTCAGTTTCAGCACAACTTACTATTTTTAGTAGTTTTTCGGGTACTAAACTACCATAGCCATTTTGAGGCCCTAAACGACGTATTTTGGGAAACCAGGATCAACATGAAAGTTCCTTTGATGTTTCTCATCTAAAAAATTGTATTCCTCAGATATATATTTCTAACAAGGTATTGAGTGCGTCAAACGGATATCATATGCCAAAGTTACGTCCCACAGAACATTGATGTACCAATTTACCCAAACGAGGCCCATAGTTTTGGCGCTTCATCTACTAGGGTTAGGTTTTTGGATGTTTAGGGTTTTCCATTATTTATCAATAATAAATAGGTCCTTGAGCCTCATTGTAACAGATTTCATAGGCCTGTAACTACCACATCGCTTCATAGAGATAAGCTACCGATGCCCTCGCTAGTATATTTCCATTATGTCTATAAACATATTTCAGTTATTTGATATTAATGAAATGAAGTTTTTTTTCCACTGAATCTCTTATTTTGTATATATTTCTATATTTTATTGCTTTCCTGCATAAATCTGGATCACCTGAAGCCGTATACCATTAGGTGGCTTCAACAAGGAAGACATCTCTGTGTCTGCCAGCAGTGTCGCCTTCCATACAACATCAAGCCATTCACGGATGAGGTATTGTGTGATGTTGCTACTCTTGATGTGTCTGATGCATTATTGGCCCAACCATACTTTTGGAAGCGGCAAGCTGTGTATGATTATATTCCTCATTCTATTGTTATTACTTTGGGAAATAAATTGTACGAGATATCATAGATAGTATCACCTCCTGCCATCTCTTTGACTACTACAAAGAAATGCAATAAGATTATTTTTGAAACCAAGAAATTTATTTTCATTACAATTCACCCATAGGGAAAGAAGAATATTGTGGCCACAGCCTTGAAATAGGGCTCCCCTGCACGACAACAGTATATGGACAAGTTGTGGAGGAATACAAGGATATTTTCTGCTCACCCACAAAGGCTCCTCTAAACTGTCGGGTAAAGCACTCCATTGATCTGACCCCATGTGCGTCATCGCCTGATGTTGTCATAACTCATGCGACTACATGGACATAATCCACACATGTACTATGTGAGGCTGATAAAGCAACCAAATCTATTGAATGCATCCAGTACGTCCACAAGAAGGTCCAAAACATCTTGGACAAATTAACATCAGTTGCCACAAAACTTCTAGGTGGGAAAAAAAATGTGGCTACATTTCCATAAGGAGCACCTTGTTGGATCCCACTGCAAGCTTCGCCCATTTTGATATGGGCCATACACCATCACCAAGGCAAGTGGCTCACTAGGGACCAAGTTCAGCAGAATTTTCCTCATCTCATGGAGGAACTCAATGCATTGGGTACCATTGCTCCTAAGGGGGGAGGAATTATCCAGGTGGATATTGGTAGCGTCCCACCTATTCCACTGGCACCCCCACCATTTTTTCTTTCAGTTTTTCACATTAAGCAAAATTTACTATTTTTAGTATTTTTTCGGGTCCTGAATTTTTGGAGTCGTTTTGAGGGCCTAAATGATTATTTTTGTGAAAAACATGATCAACATGCAAGTTCCTTTGGTTTTTTTCACTCAAAAGTTGTATTCCTTCGATAGCTATTTCTAACGAGGTATTGAACGCGTCAAACGAAGATCATATGCCAAAGTTATGTCCCTGGGAAGTTGATGTATCAATTTACCTAGGCGGGGTCCATAGTTTTGGTGCTTCATATCCTAGGGTTAGGTTTTTGGGCGTTTAGGGTTTTCTATTGTTTATCAATAATAAATAGGCCTTCAAGCCTCATTGTAACATAGTTCATAGGACAGTAGCCACCACATCTCTTCTTAGAGATAAGCTACCAATGCCCTAGCTAGTTTATTTCCATTATGTCTGTAAGCATATTTAAGTCATTTTATTTTAATGAAATGAAGTGTTATTTCCGCTGCATCTTTGTGTTTATGTTTATTTCTGTATTTTTTGGCATTCCTGCATAAATTAAGGTCATCTTGTTGCAAAACGTTAGGTGCAATTGGATACTTTCCACAACCTTCACATACTAATCTCCTTATATTAGATCCAATACACAATAATTGAGGTTTAACATTTTTGTGCCCTACCTTGTAATTTGAAGTAGTGAGGACAACCATTCTGAAAAAGAAAATAAAATAGAAAATAAAATAAAAAAAATTAAATACAAGTAAATAAATAAAATAAAAATAAAAATAAATAAATAAATTCAATTTTCCGCCCAAAAACCCAAGATCTACTCTCTAACGATCAACTTGCAACCAAGAGCCCCACTTTGATACTAATTTTTGGAAATTAGATCACTACTCAGAGCAGGGGGTGAATCAGTGGTGAGGGTACTTATAAAATTTTCTCTAAATTAAGTATTATTTAAACCATGCAGAAATTGAAAAACATAAGCTAGGATTAGAGCATAAAACACAAGTAGAACCATGCAAGCATTAAACACAAGATACAAAAATATTTCTGGTGGAAAACCCTTTTCGTGGGTCAAAAACCGCCCTTGTTGTTGTTACACTACTCAACATATTTTATTAATCTACTGAACAAATTATACATGGATTAGATTACACCCATATGGCAAAAGACTTGGCTAACTTTACAGTATGATGGAACCTATTAGTTAGGAAGTATGTTTCTCTCAAGAATCTATGGAAATCTATCTGCTGGAAGCACCCATGACTAGCCATCCACGCCCAACAACCATTGGACTATCCAACACCGATCAGATGGAGAAATTTATTCCTTCTACTAAATTTTCCCAATGATTGTCTACTCTAAATCCTCCACGCCCTCACTTCCTCCATGTGAACCACATTTCATATATTTTCACATTGGGCTCCCAATATTCTCAACACCAACATCACAACAAAAATCTCTTCAAAGCACAAAATAAAAACGTCACAAACTACCTCATAATATCACCATAGCTTCACACTCTTCTCCACTCTCACACTCACTGAACACATCAAAAGAACCAACCCAATATTCTCACAATTATATGTCAAATTGTCCTCAACAATCTCCAAATCAATACCAAAGGCAAATACCATGGTTATACTAATACACAATACACTTGTACCATGGTAATCTCCATGCCAATACCATGGGAAAATACCATGGTTATTCCAATACCTAGGACACCTATGCCATGGTCATCTCCAAACCAATACAATGGGAAAATACCATGGTTATGGTAATACCAAGGAAACCTGTACCATGGTAATCTCCAAACCAATACCACAGGAAAATACCATGGTTATGGTCTTACGAAGGACACCTGTACCATGGTAATATGCAAACCAATACCACGGGAAAATACCATGGTTATTTCAATACAAAGGAAACCTATATTATGGTAATCAACAAACCAATACCACAGGAAAATCATCATGTTTATGTTCATACCAATACTATCTCGACCAAGGTAATATCATGTGCTAACCTGATCCACACATACCAATACCATGGTAATTCCAATACCAAGAATACATATACCATGTTAATACTCTACGCATGAAAGTGTGCAAGATGCACAAATAGACCAGAGAAAATGCTCAAAATGCAACACAATCATCTTCAATATATCTAGACACATCAAACATCATCTAGTGTCTACATTAACACCTGCATCTCATGCTACCGTCATGGTACCATGTTTACATCAATTCCAACCAACAAAAATACAACAAAACACCAATGCCAACAGGAATTCCCAATTATACCTCACATCCTTTGGAGTAGGAGCCCCAACTAGAAATATTGTCAATTTCCATTATCCTTAGGAATTTTCCTTGGCTAAAATTATCAACATAAAAGATTATACAAATGATATTTGAAACAAACAAGTATAATGACACTGTAAGGCACACACTTTTAGTGCATATATAGTGTTTTCACAGCAAGGAAAGAAAGAGTGACCCTCTAGAAGAAAAGTAATAGTATTATCCTAAAAGCAAGGAAAATTTTAAGGATGAAAGTTTATCTTAAAGTTTAACAACCTTGGCGAATCTTACTAGTCCATAATATCTGAATTTAAAATGTTTGATGATGATTTTGTAAAAATGTTTATATTTCTAATTATTTTATATTAAGACAACATATAATATTTGCGATTCTTAGGCTAAAATAATTCTATACTATAAAAAATTTGTGAAGTCAATTTTTAGAAAAATTGAAATTGGTGAATCTTTTTTTGGGAAAAAAAATGGAATATTAGCCCAACTTCGAATATTAGCCCCTAAAATTCTCCCTACCTAAAAGAGACACACACGAACATGAGAGCAACATTAGTTAACCTGCAAAATAGTTCACGAGATTTTTTAAAAAATCATAGAAGCAAGTAACAATTCACATTCAACAAGATACATACCAAATAAAACAAAATAGCTCATTTTAATTTTCATGTGCAACATAAACAACATCGTAAACAATGAAATAATAGTCTCACAATCATTCACTACATATGCATGAAAATGTGACGGATTGTATTTTAAGTGAAACTGCCAAACTATACAACTATAATGTTGCCACACAAGTCCCAACAGTGGAACATTAAGTCAATACTTTCTCTTCCAAAGAAATATCTTCTCTCATATGCCAAGCTATAGAAGACAAGGTGAAAAGTTAAATACACCCCAAAATTCCTTGTTCTTGAGATATGAGGGTATATCTATAATAAATGAGGTGACTACCCACCTCCCAAGTGACTATGGACCTTCCCTCGTGACCCTTCAACATCTTTTATTACTTTTCAAATTCTTATGTGACCCTTAAGCTTCTACATGACTTTAAAACTTTGTACTCACCCTTCACATTCCATGTGAGATCCTTGGACTTCCATACATGTTATGTTTTCTCAATTTTGGAAATTACACAATTACATTCCAAAAATTATGTCGTAAGACACATTGACACATTTGACATTGTGGTGACACTTGTACAAGTCGTGATTTGGAAATGATGACATGGACCTCCATGATGATGTGGCAATGCCAATATCTTCTCTTTGCTACTATGAACTTGACTTATTCATCATATATATTTTCTTGTTCTTCATATTCATCCTCTAAAAAATCTAGATGAGTATCAGAACCTTCCAAGTAAACATGATATGCCACCTTTCTGACATGGTCCAAAGTTTCTTCGTGATGGTTCCTCTTTTTCTCCTTCTTCAAAATTTATCTCTTGTAGCCTATCCTTGATGGCCTCTCATACGCATTACCCTATCATGTTGTAATGATAATACGTACAGATGGAGATCACTCATGAAAATCCAACATCAGTCCAAAACCAACTATTCTACCTCTTCTTACTCATGGAAAATGTTGACTCAGATGAGACAACATTCAAGGTTTTTTAGAGAAGGCAGTTGGGAATTGCGTAGTTGAGGGCTATAGGAACTTAGATATTCCTCTCTACTAACTAGAATTGTGCAATGCATGGTAAATTATGGCATGATAAGTGTTCTAGCGTAGTGAGGCGGTCCACGAGGCAAGGTACTGAGTTTTTTGATTGATAATGTGTGCTGAGGAGGGCCTAAGTAAGAAGAGAGAGAGAGGGGTTGCATGGTTCGGAATCACAAGAACTGAGGGAAGGCCTCAGATTCTGTTGGAACTATTAGAGTCGGTCCTTATAGTTCTCCGTCAGAGATCATTTCGCTTTTTGCATATCATTTTTAGGTGTCTCGCTCGTTTCACGTCGTTGCATTTCGCTAGGGGCATGCCATTGACTGACGAGGGGGTCTGGTTGTCTTGTGTTTCCTCGTGCTTGTTCCTGCAGGGCTAATTAAAATTCCTCAAAAATCACTGAAGTTCAGGTCACTTCATTCATGGTCATAAAAGATTAGTTTCGTTAAAAAGAGTCTTTAGTCCTAGAGTCTAGGGTTTTCAGTCCTTTGCATACATGTAATAAAAGCCCGCAGGCCACGAGGTTGGTTTCAAAAGATTCTCATTTCATATTTTTATTCTCAACAACATTTGAAGACATTTCTAGTCCAAAACTCTGTTTTGGAACTAGAAATTGTCAAATTTCATTTTTTGTAATAATTGTGTATTTGTTTCATCATAAGAAATTTGAAGGCAGCCTCTGATCTTTTCCAAAGCCAAATGCCAAATCCCTGCAAAAACAACCAAGTATCATCAGTCCAAGACTCAGAAAAATAATAAAAAGCCAAAGGACAGCATTGTATTAAGTGATCAAATGACAAAGTTCCAAACATTATTAAAGTGGGTTATGGAGCAAATTTAAATCAAAGTTGATTTTTATGAGATATTTTACAACCCATATAAACCATTGGAAGAAAAATCATTTGCTGAATTCTCAAGGCGAGTTCGGGTGGTGAAGTTGAGGGCGAAAACTTGTTTTTCAAAGGCGAGTGGACCGGAGGTGGAAGTGCGCGCTACGCACGGAGGAGGTGCGCTCGCATTGGGCTTCCCGCAGAGCTGTGCAAAATAGCACGCGCGCTACGCACATGCAAGCGCGCTGCTCAACGCCGGGTGAGCGCGCTGCGCGTATAATCTCGAACGGTACCGCTCTAACGTCCAGTTTAATGCCAAATCGCCTCAATCGGCTTGCAAGTAGGTTTTTCATGATTGCTTAGTAAATTTTGAACATGATTGTGGTGTTTTGAGAGTGGAGAAACTAGTGTGTTTGATGTGGATAAAGGTGCACCCTAGGTTCATTGCAAATTCATTTCTTAGGGTTTTGAGAGACATGTTGATAGTCTTGTGAAGGATTTCCAAGCTTGTGTTGTTGATATATATGCCTATGCATCTACTGTCAAAGTGTCACGGCCCTCACGCTCTCAGTTTGCCATTTCCTCACTGCTGTCATCGCCATTATATTACCACTGTCATTGCTATTGTTTTACTATGGTCATTGTCACACTGTTTCCCATTCTCCATTGACAAACACAGTCCCATACTCACTTTCCCTTTGACAAATCTTAGCCAGCATTGCAAAGGCTGTACACTACATTACACTTTTTCTACTCATTTGTCAAATTCCCTTGTGATCAAAGCAGTGACTGTTTTTTTTATGCCAACCCACTTGACAGAGCCATTACCACTGTGGCTTTCTTTCCTATGATACTTTGATACATATGTGACATATTTGGGTTTTGAGCATACATTGAAACTTTTGTCTTCACTACACCTATATCAACATATATATTGCAGACATCTTGTTTTCAAAGCCATGTCAGAGACGGATTCAGTTTATGAGCAGGAGTATGACAATGATTCCACAGCAGAGGGTAATGTGCCACGGAGGTCCCACAAAAGTGGCAAAAGTGGTAAGCATCTCAAGGAGGAGCCTACTTCTTTGGCTCAATTGCAGGCTTGCCCGCTTGCAATGGATTGTTTTCAGCATCAGTCATGTTTCCAATACTGTGAGATGATTTCACAAACCCAGCATCATCATGAGCTAGCTCGTCTATTTGTTCTACATTTACATGATGGCCGTGTAAACCTTGCCGGAGTTAACTTCATTCTGTCACCAGAGCCCATTGTTCAGGCCACCGGAATACCAAATATAGGAGAGGAATGGAACAAACGACAGCAGTTAGAGAAATTCTACTATGAGCCATACATCAAAACTGGGTTTATGAGGCAGCTGAGCAGGGTATTTCCTTTCAGATCCCTGAAGGATGAGTTTGTGCCTTTGATGAAACTCATCATTCGATATTTCAGTTGCGAGGGCAGATTCTCGCGTCTCAATGCGTACCATGTCCGTTTGTTGATGCATTTCACGAGGGTACGTATGATGAGCATTCCATACTTCATGTATCGCAACATAGAGAGGATGACAATTTTTGTACAGAAGAAGTCCCCAGCACAGCAGCATAGAAGCATATATCATTACACGCTGATCAAAATCATGGTGGTACATCAGTTGACACAGCAGGGCATTGCTTGGGAGGATTTCATCTCTCGTGACTTCTTCACAGCGCCGCAGTCGCCTCCTGAGGTAGTTCATGATGAGGGAGAGCCTTCACATCAGCTAGACATTCCTTAGATCGAGCATATCAGTGCTCCATTGTATGTGACATACCAGCGAGGCCACAGGACCTTATTTGTGGCTACACGACGAGTATTATCTCCACCAAGGGTGGAAGGGGTCTCGCCTTCTTCTTCAGCACAGGTACAGATCCAGGACAGAGGCAAGAGGCCTATGCACAATGAGGGCCCATCAGGTGATCGAGACACTTATTTCACATTCATCGATGTTGATGCGAGCTCTCCTAGCTCGAAACTGAAAGAGATCATCCAGGAGCAAAGGGCTGAGAATGACATGCTGAAAGAGAAATTGCAGAGGGCTCAGTGGGTGATAAACTACCTGGAGCAGCGTAACAAACAGCTAGAGGATGAGCACACACTGTTAGAGCTGCGGCAAATCCCCGAGGATCGACAATTGCCCCGGAAGAGACCTGGTGATATGACACCGGCTGATTGAGATTCTTGCCTCACGCATGTTAACATTCATCTGGAGAAATTGTTGGCAAAGGCCAATAGAGACAAAGACATGCTTCGTCACATGAAAGGTCATTATTGGGCCCGCATGCACGTCTGCAAGGCAAAAATGAAGATTCTAAAGAGGAGGTTGAGCAGTGCACTAAAACGGCGGAAGAGGCCTGATCCACTCCGGATTTTGGCCGAGGCTTCCTTGGTTGGGCATGATACATGATGGAGGGTCTTCGCTCCGAATTTGAGCGAATTTGAAGAAGTTTTTGTCATTTTGGAAAATTTTGGTCTCAAAAAAGGTTTTTCAGCCATACGAGTAGCGCGTCGACGCGCTCACTTATGATTGGGACACTTGCTAGAGGAGAACTTTATATTTTTGGATTTGTCATGGAAAGTTATGCATGCTCCAGTAAGACCAAAGCATTTCACCAAATTCTGGATGATCCAAGGGGCCAAAACACCATGAAAATCACCATTCTGCGACCTTTTTCAGCATCAGGAAGTACTTGTGGGAGAATGAAGTTTTGGAGGGGCAAATGAGCTCCAAATTGGGAAATTCCACTTGGGCTGGATAGCAGACATCCAGGGCTTTCCAACAAGCTATCATGAGCTTGATTTTGATGCCGGGAAGTGCCCCAAAAGCAGGCTGAAAGGCGCGCTACTCATATAGCTCAGACGCGCTACTCATATGGATTTTTGGTCAATTTTTCACCTTCCAGCTCAGAATTTCGGCCAGTTGGACCAGTTTTGCTTGTGGATGTAATTTTTGAGTTATCTTGATGTAATATTATGGTTTGCATGTAACTTGGACTCATTTTTACCTATTCTAGATGATTCACTCCTAAAAAAGTAAAAATCAAGTGTAAGAATCAGTTTCCTCCCTTTTAGAGGCAAGTTGTTTGGATGCCTATATTCTAGCTCCTTGTTTAGAATTAGTTGGAACTGCTCCTAGAAGGAGGAATTCGACCCCTAGAGGTGTGGGAAGGGGTTAGGAGGTCTATATGATGTAATTTCTCAATCATTTTCAGAGGTTGGATAGATTGGACTCTTGGAAAAACTTTGGCACACTATTGTACATATTTTTCATATTTTGGCTAAGGAAAGATCAGAGGTTTTGCAGCACCTGTTGGGATTCTTGTGGCTTTCAGTTCTTGATGGTGTTTTCTCTCAGTTTATTGCAAGTTATTTCATGTTTAATGTATGCCCTTCCCTTCTTATGCTTCTAAAACTAAATAAATGAGTAAATAAGGTTGAATCCATTGATTTCAGTGCTCTGCCTTTGAATTTGTTTAGTTTTACATGTTTTCGCCTGTTTGGAAGGGATTCCTGTTCTCCCTTGCCCTCTTCAGCTCCTTGTCATTCTGATCCATCCATACACCTGATCAAAAGCATCAAGACTACTGCCTACCTCGCCCCAACTCAAATTCTGCAAAGATCTGGCCTTATCCCCGGACCCAAAATTGTTTTTCCCATTTTTTCAACAAAAACCCAAAAAATCAAAATCAAACTTTCCTATCTCTTTACTAGCCTAAAATCAGTACCAATTATAAGTCATCTCAACCCCTTTGAAGACCTTTTGCCGAGATAGACCCGGAGAGAGCCCTCTCCTGTCCTCGTAGGGCTAGCTACGAGGCTGAGCGTGGTTTGATGTAGCCTTGAGTTTTACCTTATTTCAGCCTAAGGTAGATTTGAGCGCTAACATAGTGGCGACCATACTGGGGAAAATCTCAATGGTTTGCTTGTTGATGTGTTCGTTTCATTTGCTATAGACGGAGTCTGAAGTCACGCCAGGTAGCCTTCGAACTGCTCTTGCTCTGCGAGTGCATAGTAGATAAAAGCTGCTTCAGTCGATCTCCGGTTTAGCTTGTGAATGTGCCCCTTGATTTGCGAATTTTCCCAGTACGTGTATCAAGTTCAGATCTGATCATTGATGGTGAACAACAATCAGACATCAGAAGGCTGAACTCATTCACCTGGCATCTTCATTCACTGAAAGATCCAGACAATCAATGCTTCATGGTGACTTCACTGCAGGGAGATCAGTAGCTGTCAGATTTTCAAGATGGACCGAATCACAAGAAGATACGCTCCCATGAGCCGAGATCACATTCCAGGTTTTCCGAATAAGATGCCCAAGGTAGATTGGTCAAGGAATCTACCTACGTTTAACAATGATGGTAAGAAGGATGCTACTTTACATCTGGTTAGATTTCACATGCATATTCGCAAGTTGAAGGTGGATTTTCCTGAAGATTGCTTGATGAAGATATGCCTGGCCACTCTGGAAGGTGAAGCCCAATCTTGGTATGAAAATTTGCCGCTGGCCTGTATTTATTGTTTAAAGGATTTTCATGCCCTGTTCATTGAAAGATATCAAGTATCTTATCCATCATTAAATTTAGTTCATGACTGTTGCAAACATGCTTCTAGTTTTATTGAAAGCCTTGAGAAATATTATGAAGATGATAATTTCATGGATGATGAGATCATGGAAGCCCTATATGAAAATCCATTTCAGCAACATGAAGAGAACCTAGAGGATACCCATAAAGAAGATCATGAAAATTTGCAGCAGGATCAAGATCTTAGTGCAGTGGAAAATGAAGCCATTTTGCATGTTGACAGTGAACAGGAATTACATGAAATGGATCAGCAGTGTGAGGAAAATCTGTATACTCCTTCACTTGAAATCAATGAACACAATCATTGTTTGAGCCAAAGAGAACATAAAGCATTATCCCCTCTGACTGAAGACGAGATAAATCAACTCTTGAATGGTCATATTCCAGCTCAAGTTAACGTAGATCTGCAGTGTGCACATGGTCAAGAAGGTGATGGTGAAACTTCTTCCTTTTCTGAAAAGGATGACAGTCTTGTAAGCAGCTTTATAGATCAGCAGGTTGAAGATGTCTATATGGCGGAAAATGATGAAAGAGAAGAGCTTGTTTCAGATTTTCCCACAGAAGAAGACAGCATGCAGAGAAATCAAGTTTCAATTTCAGAATGTGATGCAGTCCAGTCAATTTTTTCAGATTTACATTCAGATTGTGATGATCAAGCATACCTTGTACTGAATCCTGAAAAGGAGAGTTTTGCTGTTGAGATCATAGACAGAGTTTTTGATCCATATGTTCTCATGCCATCAGAACAGATCGTTCATAAAGAGGTAATCCAGTCAGTTAATGAAAAGCAAGATGGAATTTTTGTTCAAGAAAGTGAAAAAGTTTCTTTTGATGAATTTATGGTAGATGATAGAGATATCATGTTTGAGCGTCAAGAATCAGCTGAAGTTTCTTTCCTTATGATTGATAATGAAAATCCGGCTGTCCTATCATATGAAGATGACCTATCATATTTTCAGACTACAGAAGATCAGATCATTCAAGATTCCCTTTCAGTTTCTTCTTCATATGTTTCATGTGTTGAAATGTTTTTACAAGAGGAGATCTACTCATCTACCTGTTCAGAGTTTTTTGAAGCCCAGGAGCATACTTTTACTGAAGTACATGATAAAGACAGATCGAAATCAGGAGAGAAAAACACCTTGTTTCTTCAGCAGGAGGTAAATCTTCATGTTTTTCAGGATCCAATGGCAGATTTGTTACAGTCAGCAGTGAAAGTGATTATTGCAGTGTTCAGTGATGAAGGAGATCATGGTCAGCTATGTTTTTGGATGCCCAGTTATCAGTTCGTATTGTTGACTAGGAGATCTGATCGGGAGAATCAATCAAGAAGGCATCTGCTTGATTGGTTACATTGGCATTATGACATAGTTTGATGGTATATGGTCTTGTAAGAAACACATGCGGTTATGTACTGCCAGCAAGCTTTAAATTTTAAGTTCAAGTCTTAAGTTAGTTTGCCAGAGTCAAGTTTTTTCAAGTCATTTGAGTTTGCATCGAGTTAGTTTGATTCAAATTTCCAGTCAATAAATTAGTCGTGTCGATTTCTTGCAATAATGGATTCCATTGCCCAATGGATGGAGGCACTGTCTGCTCTCCCAAAGATCTGTAGTTCTTGGCACCTCCAAGGAGTCACCATCCCCATTGGAGCCAATGTTAGAGTCGGTCCTTACAGCCCTCCGTCAGAGATCATTTCGCTTTTTGCATATCCTTTTTAGGTGTCTCGCTCGTTCCACTTCATTGCATTTCACTAGGGGCATGCCATTGACTGACGAGGGGGTCTGGTTGTCTTTTGTTTCCTCATGCTTGTACCTGCAAGGCTAATTAAGATTCCTAAAAAATCACTGAAGTTCAGGTCACTTCATTCATGGTCATAAATGAGTAGTTTCGTCAAAAAGAGTCTTTAGTCCTAGAGTCTAGGGTTTTCAGTCTTTGCATACATGTGATAAAAGCTCGCAGGCCATGAGGTTGGTTTCAAAAGATTCTCATTTCATATTTTTATTCTCAAAAAACATTTGAAGACATTTCTAGTCCAAAACTCTGTTTTGGAGCTAGAAATTGTCAAATTTCATTTTTTGTAATAATTGTGTATTTGTTTCATCATAAGAAATTTGAAGGCAGCCTCTGATATTTGCCAAAGCCAAATGCCAAATCCCTGCAAAAACAACCAAGTGTCATCAGTCCAAGACTCAGAAAAATAATGAAAAGCCAAAGGACAGCATTGTATTAAGTGATCAAATGACAAAGTGCCAAACACTATAAAAGTGGGTTATGGAGCAAATTTAAATCAAAGTTGATTTTTATGAGATATTTTACAACCCATATAAACCATTGGAAGACAACTCATTTGCACAAATTGTCAAGGCAGAGTTCGAATTGGTGAAGTTGAGGGGCGAAAACTTGTTTTTCAAAGCCGTGGACCGGAGGTGGAAGTGCACGCTACGCACAGAGGAGGCGCGCTACGTACAAGAGGCGCACTACGCACTGGGCTTCACCGGCCTGTGCAAAATAGCACGCGCGCTACGCACATACCGTGCGCTACTCACTGGGTGAGCGCGCTATGCGTATAATCTCAGAGCCAAAAATTTTTGCTCCTGCGTCCAGTTTAATGCCAAAACGCCTCAATCGGCTTGCAAGTAGGTTTTTCACGATTGCTCAGTGAATTTTAGATATGATTATGGTGTTTTCAAAGTGGAGAAACAAGTATTTGATGAGGAGAAATGTGTAAACCCTATGTTTATTTCCAAATTCATTTCTTAAGGGTTTTGAAGCAAATGATAGTGATTGCGTGGGGGTTTGCAAACTTGTGTGGTTGATATATATGCTCATGCCTATATTGTCTATGGTGTCCCTGCTCATTATTTACATCATCCTCACGCCCTTTCTTTTCCATTACATCACTGCTGTCATTATGATTTCCATCGTCATTTTAGCACTGCTCATTATTCATGTTATCACATAGTCTCATTTTCACTTGTTCACATCCTCCATTGACATTGTCGAAACACTGCTGTTATTGCTATTGTTTTATTATGGTCATTGTCACTGTTTCCCATTCTCCATTGACAAACACAGTCCCATACTCACTTCCCCTTTGACAAATCTTAGCCAGCATTGTAAAGGCTATACACTACATTACACTTTTTCTACTCATTTTTCAAATTCCCTTGTGATCAAAGCAGTGACTGTTTTTCATGCAAACCCATTTGACAGAGCCATTACCACTGTGGCTTGCTTTCCTATGATACTTTGATACATATGTGACATATTTGGGTTTTGAGCATACATTGAAACTTTTGTCTTCACTACACCTATATCAACTTATATATTGCAAACATCTTGTTTTCAAAGCCATGTCAGAGACGGATTCAGTTTATGAGCAGGAGTATGACAGTGATTCCACAGCAGAGGGTAATGTGCCACGGAGGTCTCACAAAAGTGGCAAAAGTGGTAAGCATCTCAGGGAGGAGCCTACTTCTTTGGCTGAATTGCAGGCTTGCCCGCTTGCAATGGATTGTTTTCAGCATCAGTCATGTTTCCAATACTGTGAGATGATTTCACAAACCCAGCATCATCATGATCTAGCTCGTCTATTTGTTCTACATTTACATGATGGCCGTGTAAACCTTGCCGGAGTTAACTTCATTCTGTCACCAGAGACCATTGCTCAGGCCACCGGAATACCAAATATAGGAGAGGAATGGAACAAACGACAGCAGTTAGAGAAACTCTACTATGAGCCATACATCAAACCTGGGTTTATGAGGCAGTTGAGCAGGGTATTTCCTTTCAGATTCCTGAAGGATGAGTTTGCGCCTTTGATGAGACTCATCATTCGATATTTCAGTTGCGAGGGCATATTCTCGCGTCTCAATGCGTACCATGTCCGTTTGTTGATGCATTTCACGAGGGTACGTATGATGAGCATTCCATACTTCATGTATCGCAACATAGAGAGGATGACAATTTTTGTACAGAAGAAGTTCCCAGCACAGCAGCATAGAAGTATATATCATTACGCGCTGATCAAAATCATGGTGGTACATCAGTTGACACAGCAGGGCATTACTTGGGAGGATTTCATCTCCCGTGACTTCTTCACAGCGCCGCAGCCTCCTCTCAAGGTAGTTCATGATGAGGGAGAGCCTTCACATCAGCTAGAAATTCCTGAGATCGAGCATATCAGTGCTCCATTGTATGTGACATACCAGCGAGGCCACAGGACCTTATTTGCGGCTACACGACGAGTATTATCTCCACCAAGGGTGGAAGGGGTCTCGTTGACTTCATCAGCAGCGCGAGTATTATCTCCACCAAGGGTGGAAGGGGTCTCGCCTTCTTCTTCAGCACAGGTACAGATCCAGGACAGAGGCAAGAGGCCTATGCACGATGAGGGCCCATCAGGTGATCGAGACACTGATTTCACATTCATCGATGTTGATGCGAGCTCTCCTAGCTCGAAACTGAAAGAGATCATCCAGGAGAAAAGGGCTGAGAATGACATGCTGAAAGAGAAATTGCAGAGGGCTCAGTGGGTGATAAACTACTTGGAGCAGCGTAACAAACAGCTAGAGGATGAGCACACACTGTTAGAGCTGCGGCGAATCCGTGAGGATCGACAATTGGCCCGGAAGAGACCTGGTGATATGACACCGGCTGATCGAGATTCTTGCCTCACGCATGTTATCATTCATCTAGAGAAATTGTTGGAGAAGGCCAATAGAGACAAAGACATGCTTCGTCACATGAAAGGTCATTATTGGGCCCGCATGCACGTCTGCAAGGCAAAAATGAAGATTCTGAAGAGGAGGTTGAGCAGTGCACTAAAACGGCGGAAGAGGCCGGATCCAATCCGGATTTTGGCCGAGGCCTCATTGGCTGGGCATGATACATGATGGAGGGTCTTCGCTTCGAATTTGAGCAAATTTGGAGAAGTTTTTGTCATTTTGGAAAATTTTGGTCTCAAAACAGGTTTTTCAGCCCAACGAGTAGCGCGTCGACGCGCTCGCTTATGATTGTGACACTTGCTGGAGGAAAACTTTATATTTTTGGATTTTTCATGGAAATTTATGCATGCTCCAGTAGGACCAATGCATTTCACCAAGTTCTGGATGATCAAAGGGGCCAAAACACCATGAAAATCATCGTTCTGCCACCTTTTTCAGCAGAAGGAAGTACTTGTGGGAGAATGAAGTTTGGGAGGGGCAAATGAGCTCCAAATTGGGAAATTCCACTTGGGCTGGATAGCAGACATCCATGGCTTTCCAACAAGCTATCATGAGCTTGATTTTGATGACGGGAAGCGCCCTAAAGGCAGGCTGAAAGGTGCGTTACGCATATAGCTCAGGCGCGCTACTCATACAGATTTTTGGTCCATTTTTCATCTTCCAGCTCAGGATTTCGGCCAGTTGGACCAGTTTTGATTGTGGATGCAATTTTTGAGTTATCTTGATGTAATTTTATGGTTGGCATGTAACTTGGACTTACTTTTACCTATTCTAGATGATTCACTCCCAAAAAAGTAAAAATCAAGTGTAAGAATCAGTTTCCTTCCTTTTAGAGGCAAGTTGTTTGGCTGCCTAAATTTTAGTTCCTTGTTTAGAATTAGTTGAAACTGCTCCTAGAAGGAGGAATTCGACCCCTAGAGGCATGGGAAGGGGTTAGGATGGTCTATATGATGTAATTTCTCAATCATTTTCAGGGGTTGGACAGGTTGGACTCTTGGGAAAACTTTGGCACACTATTGTACATATTTTTCATATTTTGGGTAAGGAAAGATCAGAGGTTTTGCAGCACCTGTTGGGATTCTTGTGGCTTTCAGTTCTTGATGGTGTTTTCTCTCATTTTATTGTAAGTTCTTTCATGTTTAATGTATTCCATTCTCTTCTTATGCTTCTGAAACTAAATGAATGAGTAAATGAGGTTGAATCCATTGATTTCAGTGCTCTGCCTTTGAATTTGTTTAGTTTTACATGTTTTCGCCTGTTTGGAGAGGATTCCTGTTCTCCCTTGCCATCTTCAGCTCCTTGTCGTTCTGATCCATCCATACACTTAATCAAAAAGCATCAATACTACTGCCTACCTCGCCCCAACTCGAATTCTGCAAAGATCTGGCCTTATCCCCGAACCCAAAAAGCTGTTTTTCCATTTCTCCAACAAAAAACCCAAAAATTTAAATCAAACTTTCCTATCTCTTTAGTAGCCTAAAATCAGTATCAATTTTGAGTCATCTCAGCCCCTTTGAAGACCTTTTGCCAAGATATACCCAGAGAGAGCCCTCTCCTGTCCTCGTAGGGCTAGCTACGAGGCTGAGCGTGGTTTGATGTAGCCTTGAGTTTTACCTTATTTCAGCCTAAGGTAGATCTGAGCGCTAACAGGAACTATGCAATTTGCACGAAGGAGCAAGCCAAGATAAAGGATTGCAAATTTAGGGGTCTCATTCAGCAGAAGGAGCATGAGTAGTCACTACAACTATGCAATGCGCAGTAGGATTCCCACCTGGTGAAGAAAATTGTGTTGTTGAGCACCTCATAGAGACAAGGAGCTAGGTTTGTTCATGGAAACTATGCAATGCACAATAATTGAATGAGAGGCTTAGGAAACTATGCATTTGGGCATGTTAGTGACACGGAGAGGACCCACTTCCCACTATAACTGTGTAAAGTAAAATCCAAGGTAAGAGAGAACATGAATTTCATAATTGTTCAGGTTAGGTAGCCAGATTGATGGCCTAGGCTTCAAATATTCTCAGTGTGTTCATGCAAGGAGGTTTTCCTCTAGGATTTTGTAGTCCAATGTTTCAAGAGGAAAAGGATGCCTCAGAATGGCTTATGTTTACGCAGTGACCAATTTTAAGAGGAATAAATGTTGGTCAAATATTGTGCAAGTTGCAAAGACAGTGAAAGCTCCAAAATGACTATGTTTGGGATCAATAAGTCAAGGGAGAACAAGACATGAAAACGAGTCCAAAAATGGTGATAGCATTAACACATGACAATGGCACACACAAAACTCAAATTTCACATGCATACCTTGAAATGAAATCAAAATGACACTTATTTTTAAGTGTGACAGTTGAAACGTCACTTTGCGGCACTTAGTGTACAAGTTATGAAAAGAGTGTCGACTGCAACCAAGAAGTGCGTTGAGTTGTTGGAGTGTGTCTTGTGCATATTATTATGATATATATGATCAACTTATATAGAATAATGCACTAGAATGTCCTCTAGTGGTGTTATTAAACACAACAGATGCAAAAGTACATACAATTAAAGTGACAGTTGTGACTATAACAAAATGTGAAAATAACACTTGCAGAAGCTAAACAAAGTGAAAGTGACACATGCTTTAGTGAAGAGAACACCAAAGCAGCACTTGTGAAATTTAAATCAAGAAAAAATGATAGTCACATAAGTGAAATAAACACTTGTGAAAGCACAAGCATGCAAAATCGACAATTAAGACAACTCACGTGAATGATGGTACAATTACAACTAAGAATGAGAGAATTTGTAAGCTCATGTTGTTCATTGACTATGAACATGGATTGTGTAGTGCACTATCTAGAAAGAGTGCATAGTGCACTATCTCTAAATATTGTGCAGACATTCTCATCCAGGACTATGCCATGCACTACTTCCAGGGTCTGTGCAAGCATTATTCTAGGGCATTGCCTAATGCATGTCTGCAAAGCTTATCATTAACATCCAAGCATGATGGAAAAGGTTCACTTATGAATGCTTCAAATTCTAATAATATGTAAGAAATTATATTTTACAATTAAAATATTGGAATAAGGCTTAAACACTCAGAAAACGCTAACCAATCATGAACTGACTAAGGAAAATCAAAGGATGACATATCATAGGATCACAAGTAGGCTCTAATGTTCAAGGGTAAGAAAAATTTTGGAGGGTGTTTATCATAGAAACAATAGTGTGATAAGATATTCTATCTACATCCTCCAAGTTGCATGATCTAAAACATCATAGAAGAAAATTTATAGATAAAATCTGAAGATAACCTATTTTTTCCATAAATCACATTTTTCCTTCCATCTCTAAACTCCAATATTCAACCAAAAAATAGTCTCTAATCCTCTTGCACATCTCAAATATATCCTTGCTCAGATACACTTCAACCAAACTCATATACCCTTTATTTGTAGGTTTCTATGTTCACTTATGGGGCCAGCTTGTATAATTGGTTGGGTCGACCTACTAAAACTTTTTTATTGCGCCATCCTGAGAAAATATTTAATATCTCCTCATTCCTATAGAGTTAGGAGTTACATATACAATTGGAAAGGTTTTAGAATAGGTTCTTCAACAATACATCATGTTCTTTCATTCGAGCTAGGTAATTGGAGTAAACATGCCTTCAAATACGGGGTATCTAAGTTGGGCTTCAAAGAAAAAGAAAAAAGAAAAAATTCCAACAATATTCAATTTCCAATATTTTTCTTGGGCACTTATAGTCTCCCCCTATTGACGTCAATTACAATAATATTTACAACAAGAGCCATTTGTTGGCATGTCACTACCTTTTTTCTACTCACGAATTACATGCATTTATTTTAAATTGCTTTTTGAATACTTTGAAATTTGCATATGAGACTATAAAAATATATAGAAGAAATTAAAGTCATGTGTGTGTGTGTGTGAAAATGAAAAAATCAATATTGTTCAACAAAATCTTTGATTGCATACATAAAAAAAATAGCATTCCTAATTATAATTGATTTGTGTGCATATCATTATTTTTATCTTATTCACATGGATTTAGAAACTATAATTATTTATTATTATTACTCTGAACTTATAAGGTTAGTCCAATTTCAACAAAAAAAGGGTAGAATTTTTATAGAACCACATACATACTACATCATGTTTTAAAATTTTCCTTTAAGAATGACATTCATAGAAACCATAAACTTATTACATCAATATCTAAAAAAAATATTTCAAAGATGAAATTTACTACTTGAAATAATAAATTTAAAGAAACTTACAAATTAAATAAAACTCACAATAAAAAATTAATGAAATTTTGTATTAACGGAATAAATATTCTTCTATGACAAAATAATTGAAGAGTTAATTATGAAGTTGTTTTTAAAGAAGAATTTGAATTTATGCTAACTCATTCATGGTCAATTTCAACGTCTTATTTACTCAAATAAAGAAATAAATTGGCACGCATAATAAATTTTTCAAGAATCAAAAGGAGAAGCATAATATCAATTTGAAAACAAAAGTAATAAAAGTAGCTTAATTTCATTGTTTTTATACATGGAATCAAAATATCAGTGCTTCAGATTAAAAGGGAAATGGACAATAGTGCAATAAAGCATATTTTCTTTTTTCAAGATTTTATAAGCCTTAAACTTTGGTTCAACATAGTATTTAAAAATGTTTCAAAATATGAAAGGAATAAAATTTCAAAATTTCAGAACTATTAAACATTGGCTCAAGGGAGTCTTTAACAATGTTTCGAAATATGAAATAAATAACCAGGAAAACAATTTAAATGAAAATAGTAAACAGTAACAACAATAAGGCTAGAAACAAATCATCCTCGATCGGGTGATAAGGATGGTGAAGGCTGATTGAAAGACTGCCACCAAGAATAAATTTTGAGAAGATTATCCAATTCAACATGTGATTGTGAGCTTCCTACATAATCAATAGATAAATAATCTATTTCTTCAAGACATTGGTGCTTTGATACTCACTAAAGGGTTCAATGTGGAAATCCTATATTTTATTGAAGTTGGAATGTTTCATTTGATCAATTATGCTCTTGAACTCATCTATATTTTCCTATACTTCAATTCTTAATTCCTCATCTTGAGGAAGAGGATCATTTATATATACAATCAGCGTTTTACGGTCTTTTAGTATTTGTATAGCCAATTGGATCATTGTGTATAAGATCCTTTCTGCATATTCTATCACTGGTTTGAGAATGTGCAATTTAGCTTTCCATGAGTGTATTATAATATATTTTTTAAACTTTCTAATAATGGGTAGTCAGGAGGAATTATTGTCTGGATCTAGCTACCATTGCAATAATTCTTTTAATTTTTCCTTTTAATCTTCAAATAATTTTTTCATGTTATAAAATTCATTGATTAAAACATCAACGTGTTTTTCCATAATCTGCATTTTTTCCAAACGATCACAAAATGGAACTTCTTCATGCTAAAGTGTTTGACTATTATTGAGTGCCTTGTGTTTGAATTTCACCAGCTTAATCACATTGGCTTCGTTGGCTTATATTTTCTGTAACAAGTAGGTAAGTTGAGCCTCTTTCTACTGTATGTAGGCTTCTAACTTAATTTTCACTTCATAAATTTGGTAATTTGATTATGCCCTTAATATTGAAAAATCTTGTTCACACAAGACTATCTTCTCATCCTTTTGCTTGACAAATTATTTAACTTTTTCCCTTATTAATGCTTACATTGGCATAGGCTCCAAAATATTATGCTAATTATTCAAAATCGTCGCCAGGGGTGGAAGAAGAGGTTTCCCAAACAATTTCTAATGTTGCTCCTGAGACAGAGGTGCCACGCAAACTCGTTATTTCTGAAATCCTTCCTACTCTTCCTTAAGATAGAATGTTTCTTGGTGTTGTAAAACATGTCAAATGGAGGTGTTTTTTGAATCTGAAATTTAAAATCGTTAAGCTATTGACATACTTGTTCAAGAAAATTAAAAGTATTAATAGGAGTTGATACTATAAGATCAAGATTAGAGATAGTAGTGTTTGTGACAACTAGAGAGTCCATTTCCATACATTGTTCATTAGCAACTTTCATGGAAACAAAATAGGACACATCCTTTGGCATTGATTGACATTCAATTTGACTAACATATGTCAAGAGTATCTGATCATGCAATTTCCATTCTTCCAGCATTTTGGGATCAATAATTGTAGGAATTTACAGGGTAAGTTTCGTAGATCAAGAGCCAAAGGTCACCGCTCACAAACAGATCACAAATCAATACACTAGTATAATCACGTGGTTAAAACCCTCAAAGGGGGAAACAGTCCACGCCCTGAGCCAACACGGCCACTTCATGGAATTTATTAATATAAAAAGAAAAGTTTCATATGTTTCTCTCATAAACAGTTACCGGACAAATGACCCTCCATGCTCTTTAAATAGAGATCATGGACCAATCGGGTGTTAAGCCACGGATCAAGTGTCGTTAATACCGAGGTGAGAGATAACCGTCGGATCACTACAAATCGTGACTGTCGTATTATAATTTACAAATGTACATGGTAAAGAAACACACTTTACCTAACTCTATTCTAGACTAAGTTATTCTTAAATATTTCCTATGTGTCGAAATATCCTAACATCCCCCCTTAAAAACAACTTGGGATAGGATTGAAGGATTTAAAAAGGTGACACAAAAGGAGAAGGAAGGAGGCATTTGAGCCTATCCCCCCTTAATGACAACTTTCCTGAACTCCGAGCATGGATTGAATTTTGGTAAACTTTTCTTCTGTGAGAGCATTCATAAAGATATCGGCTACTTGATCATTGGTCAAACAATATTGCACTTCAAGAACACGCTCATGAATGAGCTTTCTGATGAAGTGTATGTGGAGTTCAATGTGTTTCATAGGTTGATGTTGAACTGGATCTTCACATAGCTGAATGACACTCTGATTATTACACCAAACTGTAGTTGGATGCTGCTGATGAAGACCAAATTCAGACAGGATCTGACGAAGCCACATGGCTTCCTTGTTGGCTTCAACTGCACCACGATACTCTACTTCTGCTGAAGAAAGGGAGATGGCACTTTGTTTCGTACAAGACCAAGTAATAGGGCTTGAACCAAGAGTGAATACATATCCTACAGTGGACTTCCGATCATTAGGGTCACCAGCCCAATCAGAATCAGTGAAACCAATCAACAAGGGAGATGCTCCTGCATTGTAATGAATCCCAAACTAAATTGTACCTCGAATATATTGAAGTATTCTTTTAGCTGCTTTCCAGTGAATTTCATGAGGTTCGTGCATAAACCGAGCAACAAGACCAACGACAAAGGAAAGGTCAGGACGGGTATGGGTTAGATACAAAAGTTTACTGACAAGTTGACAGTATAAGGTAACATCAACTTCAAGGGTAGTACAGTTGACTGAAAGCTTGACTCCAGATTGAAAGGGAGAAGGGGCGAGCTTACAATCTTCCATGTGAAAGTGGTGTAGAAGATCACAAGCATACTTGGACTGAGAGAGGGTAATGCCTTCCTTGGATTGCAATACTTGAAGACCAAGGAAATAATGCAAGTGTCCTAAGTCTTTCATTTCAAACTTCTTTTTGAGGCTAGACTTCACATGGTTTATATGGTTTGGATCACTACCAGTAAGGATAAGATCATCAACATAAAGAACAAGGATGGTAAAGGAATTACCCACTTTCTTGGTGTAGACAGTGTTGTCAGAATGACACCTAGAAAAGCCATTATCTAAGAGAAATCTATCCATTTTGGCATACCAAGCCCGAGGAGCTTGTTTGAGACCATAGAGAGACTTCCTAAGGCGACAAACAAGGCTGGAGTCTTTTTGGATAAAGCCGGGGGGTTGTTCCATGTAGATTTCTTCATGCAAATTTCCATGTAAGAAGGCGGATTTAACATCCATCTGATGGACTTCCCATTTAAAGGAGGCAGCAAGGGAAAGAACAAGGCGGATAGAATTCATTTTGGCAACAGGGGAGAAGGTTTCAGTATAGTCAATGCCTTCAACTTGTGAAAAACCTTTAGCGACAAGACGAGCTTTATGTCTATCCACTTTTCCATCTGGTCCAAACTTTTTTTTGTAAACCCATCTGCATCTGACAAGTTTTCTTCCTTTTGGAAGAGGAAAAAGATCCCAAGTATTGTTTTCCAGAAAGGAACGATACTATTCATTCATAGATTCATCCCAATCTGGATGACCAGAGGCTTCTTCAAAGGTTTCTGGATCAGTTTTTTCTGGAACTTGAGCTAATAAGGAAGAGGCTCTTTTGAACTAAGAACGTGTACATCGTCGATCGGTAGGGTCACCTGCAAGAGAGCCTGCTGCATCCCGAGTAGAGAGGACCCATCTTGGAAGCAATGGATTATAAGGAACAATTTCACGAGCTGGAGGAGGATTTTCATCCTCATTGTCATCATCTGAACTAGAATGAATGCTATTAAAAATATAAGAGAGAGAGAGAGAGAGGTGGCACATATGTCGAATTAGGCTCGCAAGCCAAAGGTGGCACACCCGCCGAACTAGGTTCGCAGGCTGATATATTTTCATCAAACTTTACATCTCTTGTAATGATTATATTTTTGGATTTTGGTTGAAGAAGTCTATATCCTTTGACATCTTCAGAATATCCATCAAAAATAAAATTTTCACTCTCAGGTTCTAAGGCTTTATGTTTCGCATCTCGAATATGGGCCCAAGCATCACTTCCAAAAACACGAAAGTGACTTACATCTGGTTTGATTGAGCTCCAAGCTTCTTCTGGAGTTATATTCTTTAAAACCTTAGTAGGAGTGTGATTTACTATGTAATTTGCATTTAATGGCTTCTGCCCAAAAACTGAGACCAAGTCCTTTAGATTGAAGCATACAATTAGCCATTTCCTTTAAGGTGTGATTCTTCCTTTCAGTTACACCATTTTGTTGTGGATTATATGGAACAATATGTTGCAATTGAATGCCATGCTCAGTGCAGAAGTTGATAAATTTGTTGTTAACATATTCTCCGCCATTGTCTAATCTTAACTTGAGAATTTGATGTCCAAATTGTTTCTCAACAAAGGCCTTAAAGGCCAAGAACATGTTAAAAACTTCACTCATGAGTTTTAAGAAATATACCCAAGTGCGTCTAGAAAAATCATCAATGAAAGTTAAGAAGTACTTGCAACTAGAGAAAGAAACAATAGGAAGTGGACCACATAAATCACTATGCACAAGCTGCAAAGGGGCTGAAGTGTGCCAAGAGGCACGTTTTTCAAAACTATCCCGATGATGTTTTCCGAGTACACATCCAGAGCAAACACCATCTCGGCAAGATACCATAGGAAGGATCGTCACCATATTTTCCTTACATAGAGTTTGAAGAGAGCGATAGTTTAAGTGACCAAATCGCTCATGCCAAAGTTTTCTCACATCATCATTATGAGCAACAAAAACAAAGGGAAGAGATGATGACCCAAAGTTTTCAAACTTATACAACCTTGTGGAATCATCAGCAATGTCAGTAGCTAAAATATGTTTAGGATCTTTGAGGTCCTTGATTACAACATCATGAGGTGAGAATTCTACTATTTTCCCTTCACCTGAATGAGTTATCTGATAAACGGATAGAAGGTTGCATGACAAGGTAGGAACACATAGTACATCATTAAACTGACCATTATCTAGATGAATGGTTCCAGATCCTACAACACCAAGAGATCTATCATCACCAACATAAATATGTTTGGTGTTACAATCATTTAAAGAAGAAAACATGGCTTTATTTTTAGCCATGTGGTAAGAAGCTCCTGAATAAATGAGTCACTCATGAGAAGGAGAAGAAGAAGATACATTTAATCATAACCAGATCTTGCTGCTTGACAACCACAAGCAGAAAGTGCCATGCCTGAAGATGAAGGTGAAGAGTGATGCAAATTGATGTTGTGCTTCTTCATTGCTCCTTCTAAGGCTTCCATCTTCTTAAAACATTTGGACTCTATATGGCCATCCCGATTTCAAAATTTGCAATGTTTATCTGTCTTCTTCCCTTTGTTTTGATTTGACTTATTATTTTGGTGATTTTATTTTTTAGTTTGCGGCTGAAATTTCTTAGGGCCCTTGTTTGGTTTAGGACCATATTTTTTAGGATACTGCTTCTTCAGATTCTTTTGATATGGTTGTTGTTGGGCCGCTAAGGCTTTCTTAGAACCATTTCCAGCAGTGATAAGACCAAGGTGTAAAATTTTTTCTTGTTCTCTTATCAAAGAATCACAAAATGCATCAAAAGAGGGATTCTTGTAGGTGGTTCCTGAAGAAATTATGCCTTCTCTAGTGGAATGGAAGGCAGAAACAAATACAGAGTATGCAGGGCCAAGCTTAACAAGAATGCAATAGATGAGGCTATCATCATCCTTTTTAATCTTACAACCTTCTAAAAGAATTCTGAGGGTCTTAAATTTGGACAAAAAATCTTCAATGGAGGAGATATTATTGGGGTCCAAAGTAAGCAACTAATTTTGAAGCTAGTGGGCTCGGATTTGATTTTGAATGCCAAAAACAGTTTTTAGCTTTTCCAGGGCCTCATCAGGGGTGTCAATGTCAAGGATATGAAATCGAAGATCTTGAGCAATGGACATTCCTATCAACCCTCATGCTTGATCTTGTTTATTTTCCCATTTAGCAGATTTATTGTCATCAGAAGGTTTATTTTATTGTCCTGTGGCTATTCTATAAATCATTTACTTCTAAGTATATCTACCATGTGAGGTAGCCATTGGAAATAATTGGTGCTATTAAGAATAACTAGGCATGTACTTTCCATTCTAAAAAAAAAAAATGAAGCTAAGAAAAGCTAAAACTAACTGCTCCAATGGAAAGATCTCGAAAAATTAGGCCATTTAAAAAAAAACGACTCGAAAAACAGCTTCTGGATGAAGAAGTTATGCCTTTTGAAAAAATCTGAGTTGTAGATGCTGAATAATTACGGGAACGGGATGAAGTGCCGCTTTTTTTTTTTTAAGTCTGCCCCTTTGAAAAAAACTTTTTACAAAAGAAGCTTGAGAAGGAGACTTGAACCCAAGACCTCTATTCTCATAAACTAACGCCTCACCAAGTGAGATAGTAAAAGGATCACGTTATTTTATGAAACGAGGAAGGGCTTCTTTTTTTCTTTTTTCCTTTTTTTTTTCTTTTTTTTTTTCCACTCTTCGGTGTGCATGCCTTTTCCTGCACAAAAAACCGAGAAAAATAAAATAAAATGCAAATCCTTAGGACAGAATGTTAGATTTTCGGTTAGCCTTACCAGGAACTATCACTTTTTTCCACTATTTCTAGTTTCCCGAGATCGCACAAAGACGCGGGGAAAGAGCATACATAGCAAAAAAAATCCCTTTTCCTATTTCTGATTTGTTGAGATCGCATGGAGCGCACAGCGAAGAGCATACACAAAGAAGAGGGTATAGATACGGGAAATAAATAAAACCTTAATACAGAAAGAAAAAAAAATGCAGAACTATTAACAAATATAATTGCAAAATAGATGCTTTATACCTCTAGATCTAAACTGACATAACTTGGGCAGCCGGAAACCTTTTCGCATGAAACGAAAGGTGTTACTCACTGTAACAGATGCTCCGGACACAACCGAATAGTAGATCTACAAAACGGCATTCGCATGCAGCCAAACCGGCTTCGGATTTTGATCAACAACGGACGCAGCCCTCAAAATAGCTCTGATACCATGTAGGAATTTACAGGCTAAGTTCCGTAGATCAAGAACCAAAGGTCGCCGCTCACAAACAAATCACAAATCAGTACATCAGTATAATCACGTGGTTAAAACCCTCAAAGAGGGAAACAGTCCACACCCTGAGCCAACGTGGCCACTTCAGGGAATTTATTAATATAAAAAGAAAAGTTACATATGTTTCTGTCATAAACGGTTACTGGGCAAATGACCCTCCATGCTCTTTAAATAGAGATCATGGATCAATCGGGTGTTAAGCCATAGATCAAGTGCCGTTAATACCGAGGTGAGAGATAACCATCGGATCACTACAAATCGTGACCGTCGGATTATAAGTTACAAATGTACATGGTAAAGAAACACACTGTACCTAACTCTACACTAGACTAAGTTATTCTTAACTATTTCCTATGTGTTGGAATATCCTAACAATAATTAGTTCAACACTATTTTCCTTATGGGGCACAATCTTATATGAAATATTATTCTTTGAAGAAAAAAATTGTCATAAAATCAATAGCTTATAATATTTATATTTCTTAATGACATATTTATTATTCACGAGAGCTTACAGAATAGTAATCTCGTGAGTACCAATTTATTTAGGTAGAGAATTCTTCGGAAGAACGTCTTGTTGAAGATATTTTTTTTTAGTACTCTTTGGGGTGTTAGGATTCACACTTGCACTAAATTGTATGGATGAACTAGAATCTTACACTACATTTCTTTCATTGCTAGTTGATTTCAAAATAGGAGGTAATGCGGCCCTCTATTGTATCTATACACTATAAAATCATGTCGTGGGTTGGTGGGTATGTGAAAATGCATGTTGCAGTTGATCTAGGAATTGTATCCAACATGTCTATTTCACAATACAAGAAGAATGGTTCAAACTGGAAACATATGATTCTTTTTATGTAGCAAAATATTACACTAACATCCATGAGTTTCTTGATTGAATTGAAGATATGGTTCTCCACTTTTGTATAGACAGACATTCACTAAAATTGAAAACCAATTAGAGAACTATTTGACAAAAAAAATATCTCCCCATAAGCTACCCATGGATGGAGAACAAAAAAAACAAGGTGTAGACAATCCTTCCAAGTATGTCTCAATATCATTAACATTTTGAATGTCTCAAAGAAACTCAGGTGTCAATTCAGTCTGCAGTTATTGCAAAGTAGTATAATATTAGTGATATAAGAAATATCGGAAGTGATCTACAATTCCTTGTAATATTTCAATAGAAGTATAGAATAAATGAACAAGTATAGAAAATGAGTCAAATATACAATCACCAGGACAATAAGAAAAATGCTCCAATCTCTATAAACTTAATCTAGATAACTTGCAACTCATTTCTTGTAGATGCGCTTCATTTAATGAAAACATATTTTTCATTTTGACTAATTGTATTGGAACAATATGACAACTTGTTAAACAAAACAATTATTTACAATAAAAGAATCACAAAGTACATTAAATACTCAATTAGGAGGTATCATTGTAGAGCATTTTTTAAGTTATGTATATATTACATACTCCTTTTGTCATTGGTTTTTTTTTCTTCTTTTTTCTTTCCTTTTTTTGCCAAATGTGTGTGCTTTTATATGTGACAAAGAATTTCAAGTGATCAAATCACAGCAAATGAAAGAAAATATAGTCAAATAACAATTATTGAATCCAATAAATAAATGCATCTTAAATACAAAGCACTAAATCTACAAAACTGCAATGACAATAATTTGAAACATGAGGTAATGAAAAAATAGCTTAGCAATTTAAAGTACATAAGAAAATATATATCTCTTACAATATTCTTGATATTTTACTAATTAGACAACAATGAAAGAGAGATATACCATTAACCATGTTTTCCATAATGTTGTTACTAGGACCTCCACATTCTTGAAAAAAACAGCCTCCAGTACTTGTTCCAATCATCCTACATGTTTCCTTTAGGGAACTAATTATTTTTATTGTTATTTTAATGTGATTTTCTAACCAAATGTTTCTTGAAAAAATGTGGAGAACACTCGTACCTAAGTTTCTGACGAACTTGTCACCAACATTCATGGGCTTATTTTATCCACCATTTGCACAACACCTAGGTATGCAAATATATTCCTTACGAAGAAAGAATTAATTGAAAAGCAAGAAACCACCAGACACTTGATTAAACTTATTCATTATGGGCATAAATTCTTTCATATCATCCAAGTGAATCCTTATACATATTAATGTTAATGAGAATGACATTACCCCGGAAAAAACTTTCCCGAACAAAAAGCACATAGGATATTTATACCCAAATTTCGAGCAGCCTTAAATCTTAACCATAAAATTTCATCCCAAACAAAGAATTCCTACATGAAAACCATAAAGGACAAACATACCCAAGTTTTGAGAAAATTGGCATCCATGGTTCTCAGGTTTAATTTATCTGGCAATTGCACAACAACTAGGTATGAAAGCAGAATCTCGACTAAGCAATTATTAATTGACAAGTGGCCAACAAACATGTAGCTTATTGAACTTGTTGACTACTTCCATAGATATTATCCTAGATGAAATACTCTCACATGAAAACCATGGGGCGGACTCGTACCTATGTTCATGGTAGACTTGCATCCGGTGTTACTGGGCTTCATAGAAGAAAGATGCTAAGAGGAAAAACCCGCGGGACTACGACATCCAATTTTCAAGGAACCTGTATCTGAGGTCCAAGGACTTATTTTATCTAGTATTCATGCAGATGATGCAAATGATCATAGAATCTTAAAAACCTATGATCTAGAAAACTAAAAGCTTGAAAATTAATGATTACAACCATATCATCTATTGACTATTATAAATATTATGAATTAGTCAAATGTTACAAAAATTTAGATTAAACCAATGGCCCTACAATTTTCCTTCAAGAAACTAATTAATGTTTTCATTGTTTTGATGTGATTTCCTAACCTTACCTTTCTTGCAAAACTACGGAGAATGCTCGCACCGAACTCCTTGACGGTCTTGCGTTCGAAGTTCCCCGGCTTATTTTATGAAACATTTTCATAACAGCTAGGTATTGAAACACATTGCTAGATATGAAAATAGATTCCCTCACAAGAAATAATTAATTGACCAATGAGAAACCACCATCCACTTGATTCAGCTTGTTCACTATGGGCATAGAGGCCTACCTATTATCCAAGTGAATCCTTAGAGATACTAATGTTAACGAGAAAAACTTTATCTCAGATGAAGCCATTCTAAACGAAAAGTGCATAGGCCAATTGTACCCAAGTTTCGAGGAGACTGACATGTTAAGAGAACAAGTTCATCGTAGACGAAGCATTCTCGCACCAAAACCACAGAGAACAATTGTACCCAAGTTATGGGAAAAATAATTTCATCCCAGAAGAATAATTCCCACACGAAAACCACAGAGAACACTCCTACCTAAGTTTCGACAGAGTTGCATGTGGCATTACCGGGCTTATTTTATCTAACATATACACAATAACTATATATGAAAAAAAATTACTCGCTAAGAAATAATTAATTAATGAGACATCAATGAAAAATCACCTGATCCAACTTGTTATCTGTGGCCATAAAGAACATCCTAGACAAAACATTCCTGCAATAAAACCACGGAGAACATTCGTACCTCAGTTCCTGGTAAACTTCCATTTGGTGTTCCCGGGATTCCCGAAGGAAAATCCTGAGGGACCACTGCATCCAAGATCCGAGGAACTTATATATGGGATCCGTAGACTTATTTTATATAGGATTCAATCAAATTATGTAAATGATTGTATAATATTTAAAACCTAACATGCAGATAACTATAATCTCGAAAAAATATTATTACAACCAAAACATCTGTTGACTAGTAGAATTGTCTTGATGTCGCCAGATTTGACTTGAATATAGATTATACAGCAACAAAAATCTTCAATTTTAATGAGTACTCCCAAAGAATAAGGCTCTAATGTCACTAACGTATAATATATCGAGAATTAACGAGAAAAATTTCATTCCAGAGGAAACCTACATGGAGAAAACTCGCAGGGCACACTCATACCCAAGCACCATGGAGACTTGCATATTAATGTTAATAATTTCATCTTGAAAAAAACCTTGTCACAAAAAAATATTAGCGGCACACCTGTACATATTTTTCGGGTAGTCTTGCATCTGAGGTTCTAGGCTCATTTTATCTGGTATACGCCCACAAGCTAAACATGCAAATAAATTCCTAGCCAGAAAATAAGTACTTAATGAATGAGAAACCACCAAGAACCTTATTCAACCTATGAAAATTTATGTGAAAGATTTTATAACAATAAATCCCAATATACATATAAATACAAGTGTAAAAATGAATGATTAGATCCACACCACAAGTTGACTAGGGGCATGGGAGGCCTACATGCTTGTGAAGCAAAAATGTTAACAAGAACAATTATTCCACGAAAGAAATTGTTCCCACCTCGAGTACAGAGAGGAAGATATCAAAGAAACATATGGAAACCATGTTAGGTTCTCATGCATGAGTACAACTTAAACGGGATTCCCCATCGATGAAATAAAACGAATATGACTACTAAAGAAGTTCAAGAATTACAAACATGTTGACCAGAATCAAGGCATATAGAAAAAACTAGCAAAAAACTAGCACAACGACAATAGCAATCATGATAGCCAGGGAAATGAGAAGCATACTTTCTTGTCACTCACTAATGTGGCTAAAAGAAGCATATATGGAGCTACCAATGCTTCTCATCAAAATTGCATTGGAGAAAACTGCAATGAAATGAAAATAAACCAGATTAACATCTAAGAATAATAAGTTATATGCATCATGAAATAAAATTCTATTGAATTAGTCATACAATTGCAATTTAATTTCGAAATCAATAGTATAAGTTACCTGGAGCTATCTTCTAGGAATACTTAAAAACCCACCCAAACTCACTAGATCTTCTGCAAACACTGGTCAACAAACACTGAAAATACAATAAAAATGAGAACCCCAACGAAATTGTCTAGATCTTCCAAAAACAATGGAAAAATCACGCTTACATTCAATTTAATTATGGATTATACAGGACTTAAAATATTGAATTTATAAAAGTACTCCTAAAGCACAGTTCTCTAATGTCATCGAGATAGAATATTTTCAGAAAATTTCTTACAGCAAGAGAAAAGAAGAAATAACATAAAATCCAATTATACACACTAAGGAGTCTATTTAAAAATAAAATGTTCAACGATGTCTCAGAAGACAAGAGGACGCCTATTATCATATAATATATAGGGCATGAAGCATATATAGAAAATATAATAGAAAGGAAATAGTTATGGAGCTGCCAATGCTTCTCACCAGTTTTGCATCAGAGAAAATAGCAATGAAATTAAATTAAATTAGACTAATATGAAAGAAGAATCTGTTACATGCATAAAGAAATATTAGTTGAAATAACAACATAATTGCAATATAGTACCTGAACCAACAAAAGAAGTTACCTAAAGTCACCCTTTGCAAACACCTTTTGCAAACCCAAAATGAGAAACTCAACAAAATTCTCCAAATATTAAAACCTTAAAATATAATTATGTCACACAACACTCTCTATGAATCCAAATTTTTTTATTTCTCCCTGTCACATCCCTCCAATTTGTTCTCAATTCAATACCATATACATTAACAATTCAATATGACAAAATCGAGACTTCACCTGTAGCTTGGAGAAAATCTCAGCTTCCATCTGACTGTATTTAAAATAATTTCAATTCAAAATCAAAGAACTTTAATGCAATCCTCCTCGAACCGCAGAAAGTATGAACTCCAATATTCAAACGCTAGAAAAAAATTGTGTCACATAACTCTATCTATGAATCCAAATTTATCCAAATCCAACATGAATTTTTGCATGCATCTTCCATCCAAATGTATTTACCATTGATGTAATTCGACACCAAACAACTTTAATGCAATCTTCCTTGAACCAAGCAAAGTGACCATTTGTGGTAGTGATTAAATATGAGTAGATGTTAGCGTTGTCGTCAAAGTTTTGAGTGAACAATACCATTTAAATATAAAACATACTATGCTTTCCACGTCTGAAATATCCAAAACCAAGGAACATTGCAATATCGTCTCAAACTACACACCTTAACAATGCCATTACTTAAATGCTTTGGGAGTTGAACTGAACCATATAGCACCATATGTCGTCCCTCAAACTTTGGCACGGGCATTCAACAATGTGTTGACTTCTGCAAGCAAATATATGCAAAAAACAAAAGCCCACATTAGGAAAAGTGAAAAATTAAACATATACGAACAAACTATTGCCTACAACCATTCCCTGTATGTCAAACAGTGATATAAAAATTAACAAGATAATATTCTTAAATTAAGTTAAGAAAAATAATTTTATAAATATAAATATACTTACATTTAAGTTAAGTTAAATAAAACCAAAATATTTAAGTTATATATATTTGATTAGTTGAAAAGGGTCCACATCAAGTTAAATATATATATATATATATATATTATATCAAATAGTAATAGTAACATATTTTTGGTGAAGAATAACAACTATACCCCCATGAAAAAAATTCAATGATGTTAAGAATCTAAAATATTTAACCCAGTGATACTAAAAATAAAATTTCCACAATGATTCTTGTAAAATAAAATTTGCACCGGGAGGCAGGAGCAAGAGGGGTGATTTATAACCTCAAAGAAAAAACTAAAATAAAGTCCGCTTAGGGACTGGAGAAATCCCTGAACAACCAAGTCGAAGCACTCTCGCTATGCCAAGGCCTGAATATTAGTATCTCCAAAGGCATTAAAATTCTAATTGTTGTCGGTTACTCAATGGTGGTAATTCAAAAATGCATAAGGCTCTTCAGAAATGAGCATCTTATAGACTATGATCCCTCTACTGTGATTATAAGAATTATGAATCTGCTCAGTAAATTAGATGATTACAAAATTTATCATGTTAAAAGGGATAGAAGCCATACGACAGACCTTCAAGCCAACATGGGAGCAACATTATAACAAGGCTTATTTCACATCGATCAAACCATTTTCATATGTCACATGCCATAATGGAGGGATTAATTAATCCCATAATTTCTTATAGGTGGAACATTGGAATTACCAAGGATGAACGAATTATTAATCTCATTAATATATTGGGGATGGAAAGGACGTCATTGGGAGTCATCGAGGGTCATTGTGTATTAATTAATAAGTGGGTGCGGTGGAGAATTGCACTCATGTTGTAAGACAAGTGGTCACATTGTCGTGGGTTATTAAATCACAAGGTAGGTGAAAACATTCTAAGTACCACTGCGTATAATTCTGAAGGAATTTTAGCGGTGATTCAAATGGAGGATTGTGGCATGGCTGAGTTGCATGCAGGGAGGGAGGTCATTAAGTTTTAATAATATGGGAGTTTCATTTGGAAAGGAACAAGCATTTATATATAGGAGTTGGGCGATGAATCTCAAGCATGAAACTATTTTTGTACATGTAAGGTTAACAAGAAAGATGGCCTCATCTAGCAATGACAATGGTAATGAAGTTGAGGAGCTCAAGAGCGGTGTAACTGTGGCGTAAATGATTGAAAGTTCAAGAAAGAAAATTGTGAAGCATATTAAGGAATAAATTATTGTTGTGTTGTCTCACTTGTCTCGAATAGGAAAATATATAGAGGTGCTTCAAAAATCCATGGAACAAATGAACACTAGAATGATCAACCTGGAATTCAAAGTGGATAACATTGAAGTTAAAGTACAAGAGACAATTGTTGGAGTGTTGAAAGAGGTATTTGGGTTGGGCGATTCACCCACTATAATGGTGGAGGAAGATGTGGATGCAGAAAAAGGTGTTCTAGATCTTGTTGCTAAGAGGAATGCGAATCTGGTTCAGCCTTCCAAAGTGGTTCAGGAGGACAAATAAATTGTTAGTTGGGGGTAGTCCGTTCTCTTAATTTACATGATTTGTCGGATTATAAATCTCTGTGGTGTTTTCAAAAAAATATATAGTTTAAATGATGTAATTATAGTATATAGAAATAAAAAGTGTAGCAGTAAGGTCTCTATGAATGCTTATTTGAAAATATCTGAGACAGAGCTTCTCATGAATGTAAGGGACCTGGCCCATTTCTAATATTGTTTATAAACAATTTATACTCTCTTATTTTAAAAAAAAATAGCAATTGCAATGTCAAAAAAACTACCATTGAATATAAGGAACAACCATAGAAAGGTACCCTGAAATAACGCATAGGAAACATTAAACACTGTGACTTAGCCTCCGAAGAAATAAAATGCTTCACATTTGGACTCTATGCAAATTGAAATATAATTCATATATCATACTCAGAAAGTAAGAAGAATAATTCTCAAAGGCTTTGTCATATCATTGAATTGTAATTTTTTTTATCAACAAAATTTTCACACGCACACATAGAGACACAATCTCCACGTGTGAATAAACATGTCATGGATTTCTCCTGTTTTTTAAATACTAGTAATGGTGTTTTTTGAAATCTGGTTTATTTCATGACATATTTGGACCAAATTATTATGTTTTGCGCTACTAATATAGAATAAGGGAAAAAAAATGTTTCAATGCCATATCAAGATATTAGCTTTGTTTAAAAATATTATTGAAAAAATATCTAAGATGTTTTTTTCCCTCCACTATAATATAATTGGCCCCTCACCCTATATATATAAACTGCATGTTTTTGTTTTAATATTTTTAATAATGTCTTTTGCAAATTATTATATTATGTGTTACTAAAAAAAAATAGTTTAAGAAAACCAAGTGATTGTTTCAGTTTCATATTTAATGCTACATATATTTGAAAAAAACAAAATTAGATATTAACAAAAAAATATCTAAAATATTTTGAGTCGTTTTTTTATATAATTAAAGTACTTTTATTACTTCAACAAATTAGAGTACATCATAAGTATCCTAGCATAGATTGGGAGGAAGGATGTCTTGACCTCTATCGCCAAATAACATCTATCTCCAAAAATATAGCCCAAACATTCCTCTATCCCACCAAATACATGGACAAGATTTTTTGCATTGCTAGATAGCACACAATACGTGTGACATAGTAGGGAGCCAAGAAACCAGCCCTGACACTACTATCCCAAGATGAATATATATATTTGGTCTTGATGTTATGCCAGGAGGAACACATTTTCATGCAAAAATTGAATTGATAGCTAGAAAAAAGAACAATTTCCCTTTACCTGAATCCATGCACCAACCAATATACTTCAACAATTAACTGCTTTCAAGATAGATATCTGCCTCCAAGTTTGAGACATGAGACCGCCTAGAAAACTAAAATACCCACAAATGCGACATCTTTAATTTGTCGTAAGTTTTGAACATGAGAACTACCCCAAAATGTGTTACATCCAACAAGGAAGACCCATAGATAATCCACCACCTTTCACCCATGCTAGTCATTCTCTGAACAATAGATTTTTACCAAAGCCCAAGCACTAGAACTTGGGGGATATAATATCTCCCCTCCTTTATAATCACAGGGTATGTGACTTCCCACATGCATAAAATGGGTCATTATATTTTCCATGTAGAACCTCAAGTCTCTCAAGTTTATTTTCACATCTTCAATAGAGGATAAAATATTACATTTCTCCACTCGCATGACTCTTAACACCAACCGTAGAAATTTTTTCATATTCCATTGGAGTGCCACTGAATTCAGGTATTTCTTGCACCTTCCCCTTAATTTCCATGATGTGGGACCATTATTGACATGTCATCTATCAATTATGAGTCTAAGAGAGACTACCTCTCTTAACCTTCTTAAATCTCTAGCTCATTAATCTCTTGACACATCTTAGGAGGAATGGAATTAAACTAGGATGTGACAAATTCATGAGAAAATAGCTTAGCACCTCACTAGTCAGGTTGGGTTGTTGTTCCACATCCCCTCCTGCGTCTTCCACTATGCCTGGGTGTCATCATGGAAACCTAAGAAGGTTTTAATGCTTCCTTGAAAGGATTGGTTCTACCAAACAAAATAACAAGACCACCGACTAGACTCGACCTTGGTAAGACCTGATTACCACCAAATAACGTCATCACAAAAGCACCAACCATAATAATTGACTTCTGACACAGACTCACTTTGCAAGGATATGGAAAAATCCTATTTAACCAAGGACTTGGCCCCATTTATCACTGAGCACTCCAAATAAAATCCTAAGGTCTTGACACTAAATTACTTAAGACCCCAACAAGCACTAACCAACCCCCACCAAGACACAAGATACTCTTTGCAACCAACAACAACCACACCATCTTAAGTCTCCATACCCCGCCACAAAAATTTTCACGAGTAAATATACTTAGCCTCCAAGACTTCACAATAGTTATGATACCTCTACGACCCCTAATCTTATAATGCAAAGAAAATTCAATGATTAAGCCATTAAACCCTGAGTTTACAAATATTCATGAGGAAAACACAAATTGAACTAAGTTAAGCAAGACAATACCATAATGGTTGGATGGGACTTACCATTTCTATCAACAAAAAAACAAATTGCACAGGGTGCTGCCAACTCCTCTCCACGGTGAGCTCGAACCAAGAAAATTTCACCATATGGCCAAAATATGGATGCATGAGACTCCGAGGCTCCCTTCTGAGGTAGAAATTTTCTCCCAACAAGGTTTATCAAATAACAATAACACGAGACCCAGGGGATCGCCCTTTTATCCAAATAATCATTGTCATTTCTCAGTGCACATCGACTCCAACAGCTCAACATGGGACTCACATCTCCCTCACCCGATCTCATGCAAATTTCTTGTATCTCCTTCCCTATCCATACATAACCTCGACGCGAATTGGAGGGTTGCATGCTACTGCATGTGGAACACCTCGCGTGTATGCCTTCTATCAATGCAATATTAAGTCAACGAGGTTGGTAGGCTCAAAGTCCGAGGCCCCTCACCGCCATTCATAACACCCGCATTGGGGATTTGAGTCCTTGAATTTAGTAAAATTGACTTCTCACCATTTTGAGAATCATGTTAAGAGTTTAATAAAAGTTATCGAGTAAGATAATTCAGCATGAAACGTATTTCTAATTCATATTAATTACATTGAAATGAAAAGTTTAGATATTAAATTATTATCCATTTAAAAATATGTTTATTTATAAAAATTTAAAGTAATGTAGATAAACAAGGGTTATAAGTGACATAGTCTTTATAGAAGTGTAAACGAAATAGATAAGAGAATGTAATATATTTTGAGCAAATTTGCACAAAATTCTATGAAAAAAAGATTCAAATGAGAGTATATTTTGTTAAAATGATACATCTCCTATGAATTGGGCACATCTATTACCATCATAGATGAAATGTTTACTTGTTGACTAAGAAATCTTTCAAAAGAAATTTTAAGTAGGAAGCATTAATGACACCCTTTTGAGGAGGAAAGACTCTTCTTTGGGGAGACATGGTAGGAGAGTATTACATATTCCATGAATTAAACATATGTGGCACTTTCATTAGGAAAGTATAATTTGTTTACTAATAAAGCTTCCAAAGTGAAAGACACCCTTTGAAAGGACTTTGACAAGAATGTATTGAACATCCTAGAGTAAACCAAAGAGAGGAATGCATTTCCAACTCATTGATGGTTATAATAATCAAGCTTTATATATGTTTGCATATGGATATTAAAATGTGAGATGATTATTGCATGTGATGGTGGTTAAGTAGACTTGCATAATAGCATTTATTATTATGGAAACTGGTAAATTTATATTCAAAGGCTCGTACAATGATATTTTTGAAATTCTATTATGTCTTTCCTAGATATTGAATATCCAATTTAACAGATCAAAATGAAATGATAAAGTTCAATTATTACTTATTTATATATCCATGCTAGTTCCTTTCATTTAGAACTGCGAATAATTACAATGTACACTCTAAAATCTATGAAATCATGGTTGAAACCAAATATACAAAGCTAATATCATCCTTATTCTCCAAATAATTTATAACTCATTACCATATTCTCACCTTTTATAGTATGATAAAAATAAATATAACTTAAAAAATATTTTTGCTGATAAATTTTATAAAGTTCGAAATTTTTTTTCTTCTTAATTCAACATTTGAAAAAAATCATTTAATCATACAATCTTAACAAAATGGTCATTCCAAAGGTCTTTCAATGTTTGAAAGAAATTTGAAAAAATATCTAGATCACAAAATTGACAACTTCACACAATTAGAAATTTATGTAATGCAACACATTCTAAAATATTAACTGTTAATAAATATTGAATTCTCATTTTAGACTTAGATTACCAAAACTATCCTAAAACCAAAGAGATCATAAAAAAATGCATTTGAATTATGAGAAACAACCATGAAAAATGATATTAATGTTATATGCAATATATTCTCACAACGACATAAATTATGAAATATTAAAATGGAGAATATATTGTTCATCAGCTCAATTATGAAATATTAAAATGGAGAATATATTGTTCAAAGTGCACAAGGTGGATATTGCCTCAGCACTATTTTCCTCTAGCTCTATAGTAGATTCGGTTTACTTAACAACCTTAATTACATTATGTTAAATCATATCTTTCAGGTTTGTTATTAGAAATACTTGCAATGACTTTTTTGAGGACAATTTTCTTAATGTGACCAACATTACCATATTTTTCCATAACTTTCTACGCCTAATTTTTATGGCATCTTAATTCAAATGGATTGACAACTTTATCATCCTTGGTTAATTTTTTAATTCAAGAAACATCTTTGCGTGTGCTTAGTTAACATCTCTCGTAGTAAAAAAACAATATGAACCACCTAGACCATGAAACATTCCACAATTCAAAGTTAAGATATTAGAATTTTGCTCTCTCTACTTTTCATACACGTGCAAACATAGATTAGGATATAGAAGTATAAGAAAATTATAATACACAAATAAATAATTGCAAAAAGGAAAACTATATAAGGAACCAGATAAGTACTAAGCCTATGTTGTCGGTGACCCACAATTAATGGACAATTGGTAATTTATCTATTTTTTATCATACAAATGCTACCTACAATTGTTAGTTGGTCAAAAAGGTTGTGCAGCATAAACATATAAATATTTATAACTTAAAAAAATATATATATATAAAACATCTTTATCCTAAAATGTAAACAAGATTTTAAACATATACTAGTGGAATAAAAAACAACTAACACAAAAATTATTTTCCTAAAATATAAACTAGATTTAAAAGTCATATAAGTGACTTGAAACCTACATTAAAGGCGACCAAAAAACAGATAAGAGATTATCATTACAAATTAAATAATGGTAAATAGGCTATGTCGTCCTTGTGGCAAATATGCATGCATGAAAAATAATTTAAATTGCTTTCAAGATTCTTGCAAAATATAAGCATGATTTGGTACAACGAAACCATTAAGCAACATGTAGATTAAAACAATGTTATTGAAATATATAGATCTATGAAAACTTTTGATGCAAACAACATAGGATAGTAATTGAACCAAATAAAGAAAGGGAGTCGTGCTACAAATATAACTTATTGATGTGATTAGATAAAAAAATATGTCACAAATAAGAAGCCAAATTAGTCTAAGGGAATGCTCTTGTCATTAAGTCCTTGATTAACGAAATGATGTTATTGATCATCCAAAACCCTAAAATATTATTGGTTCCCATAACTTCCAATTATAACTAGCACTTGCATAAACTTCAACCAATGATCAAATTCTTTGGATTTTTAAAAAATTTTGAGAGATCCAACTCGCAAATGTTTCCATCCAACATTTTCGCTATGAGGGTTTATGAATCCGAAACCTCGATATTAAGTTGTGCCGTGGTCTTGCATGGTTTGATGTCGAAAAACCTTGTCAAACCTGGGGAAGTAAGTCTTAAAGTTATTTGAAATAGCACGATATATTAGGTTGTCTAAAAATAACCTATAAAAATCACAAAAAAACAAGGCTATTTTAGGTTGTCTAAAAATAAGCCATAAAAATCACAAAAGGCAACTTCCTTTTTTGATTGTTTGGCCAATAACATCAAAGGGAATATGATTGCCATTCGAAAAAGTGTCACTAAGCAACCTTCTTTAACTTATGTGTGCATATCGCCCATAAAATATTTCTTGGCTTTGGGGCCATTGGTTTCCACATTCCCTCTTGGATTAGTCCTTTTTATTTCCACTTTATCAAGCGCAAATTTATCCATCTTACGTTCCATTCAAGGGAAAAAAAAAAAACAAAAACCAACCCATATGGATAACATGTATACTAATAAATAAAAAGCACAGTTAAAAAAAATTAAAATTTTTAGTAGAGAACTAAAGTGTCATTTACTATATGGATACCATGTATACTAATAAATAAAAATCATAGAAAAAAAAGAATCAAAATTTTTAGTAGAGACATAATATTTAAAGTGACTATTATCTAAACACTTTCCATTTTCCTATCTTTAACATGTTATTTTTAATGGTTAGTGGGTGTTTAGCTTGCGAGGTAGCGATGCAGGTTTGTCATTCCATCCACCCAGGTTCAAGTCTCTGGAGACATAACCCGTCATAATAAGGCCGAAATGATAGGTGTATATTTGGATTTTGAGATCCCGGCTTTAGCTATGGTGGTCTCCAAGCATCTTGGTCTTAGGCCAAACTATGAGTTTATGATATATGTGGCTTGCAAGTCATTGCATATGTCTGAGGAGGTTGCTAGTTCCCTTGTATATAAAAAAAATGTTTATCCATAATGATATTGTATGCAATAGAGAGATAGACACAAGGCGAAAACCTAAAACCATTAAGGTTCCCTATGACATCGTCTCCCATTATTATCAAATTTCTAATCTCTATGAATTTGGTAAAAATTTATGTGATTCATTAAAATACCCATTAAAATCCTTGAATCGCACTATCAAATACCTAAACTATTTATTCTTAATTACTCATGAAGGTACCACTACAAGGAAGGAATTCACCATGGATACACACTTTCAACATGACTAAAACAAACTAATGCTTGTATCCGTCAAAGACTTATGTTACTTTATAAGGATCTTTGACCAATCACTTTCTTGAAATGACATAAGTATACCGAGAGTGGGGCTACAACATTCTAGGTTGCATGGGCTTGAATTGGAAATGGAAAGCACACCATTGTTATATTATGTGACATTACTATTTGATGGGCAAGAAATTTATTTTGATGACAAATCACAACAAACTAAGATGCCTATTTGATGAGGCTTTCTCAAGTACAAGGAAAGTTGTATGGTTATACTTAATCAACTAGTATTATTTTGAAATCAAACACATAAAAGGGAAATAGAACAAGGTAGTAGACACATTTAGTCAAATCATGCAAGTTATACACGTAGTGGCTATTAGCACTTGTGAATCTGATTTGAAATCTAGAATAAAAGAAACTTTAAATGACGATGAGTATTTTATACAAATAAAGAAACATTTATCGCAAGAGCCACAATAACATAAGATAATGACTATCATATGACTACAAAAGGATTGATGGTTTATAATGATATATTTTATATTATTCATCATTCAATTAAGTTCAAAAATCGCATATTCAATGAAATTCACAAGTAAAAATACCTAGGACATTTGGGGTACGAGAAAATACTCATTGCAGTAAAGAAACAATATTCTTGGCTCATAATGAAAAAGTAAATCACGTATTATATTGCAAGATGCATTGATTTTCAACATGTTAAAGTGGAACATAAACATATAGAAGGGTTTTTACAACCACTACCAATTCTAGAATGGAAATGTGCAGTAATCACCATGGACTTCATATAGGATTGCCAAGAATACTAAAACAACATATTGTCATCATGGTTGTAGTTTGTAAGCTGAGTAACGCTTCCCACTTTATCCCTACAAACTCAACTTTTAAAGGGATAAATATTTCCTAAACTTTTATGAAATAAATTTCCAATTTGTATGGAGTACGTACCACATTGATATCGGATAGAGATCCATAGTTCACATCAATATTTTAGAAATGATTATATGAAGGTTTAGGTACACAAGAATAAGCCCCGTTAATTGTTATATCACAAGGCCCAATTTCCCATCGCCCAACCTATAATTTCCTCTTTCCTTGCCTTTATTAACATCTTTTGACTATAATGTGCTTAACATGGATGCTAAAAGGTGTTTGTCATACTTTGTGGCCTAATGTGGTTAATATGTAGGAAACAAGTGCTTTTTGAGTGTATTTTATGTGCAAAGGCACATTGGATTCAACTAGAGGAGATGTAGGAGGATTTTCCATTGCATTTACTCACCTACAACTCGAATTGATCCCTAAAACCACACACCTACAACTTGAGAATCTACTAGCAGCCGATGCACTCAAGGAATTGTGAGGATCTAAGGGAGCTAGATCAACGTTTTTCAAGTTTGTCAAGGGAAACAATACTCTTTCCAAGGAGGCTTTCCCTAAGTCATTTTTGTATAAAGAAACAAGTCCAAGAGCTCAATAGGATTCGAACTTTTGGAGTAGAAAGGATCTATTGAGATATATGCAGCATAAGATTGTCATTTTCATTCCATGATGTTTTTGAACTCTATTTTATGTCAATGACAAACTTATTGTTATCTTTCATCTGAGTTAGTTTCAGGGGGTTGAGTCCCCTTGGGGTAGGGCCCAACCCAAAAGATCTAGTCTCCCTTTGTGTATTTTATTCATCCACTACCTTTGATTAGCAACATCTCAGTCTTACTTGATAGAAATTTACTTATAAAAGTTATTTGTGAAAGAATATCTACCACCTCCCTTGTTGGAAGTGTGTTTGAGGAATATGTGTTAGCAAGCCAAAAACACGTGGTTACTTTCTTTTGGAGATTGTTAGACCTTAGGTTAATGCTCTTTTGCATACTATGTTTTTTCATATTTAGGAGTTAAATAACACTCTTCTTTAAGATTTCATGGATGTAGGTCAGAGTAATGATGCAAGTTAGATTTTCATTTGATGCAATAAAATTCAACTCATCCTTCTTTCCACTTAGTTTCAGAAAATTCAGCTCATCCTTTCTGGTTTAGTTCATTTTGTTACAATTTGATCATTGGTTTAGCATTCTTTTCAAAGTTTCAAAGAGTATTGTTATTTTGGTTTACAATTAATACTATTGGCTTGTAGGGTTGGCATATTGATCATGCATTGCTCGTGTCATCATCAACTACTTCCCCCTCATCTTACAATTCCATCAAAACGTTGTCGCCGAAATTACATTTTGGGGTCATTGAAGGACACCGTGTGCATTTGTTTTTGTTGAAGATGGGCCTATGAGAGGTACTAGGCTTGAAAAAAGCTTCATAAAACCCTCATACAGCTTCATCTACCATTTCCCACCCTTAGATCACCTTTTCCACCACAAAAGTGCTGATGGATCCAATCTTGTAGAAAAAAAGGGCAATTTTGTAGCATCTTGTAACAACATGTAAAATTGACCATATTTTCTCCAAAAGCTTGATTTTGGTCTCTTAGGCTTTAATAATGACCCCTAGGCTCTAAAACCATGATTGAGGAGGAAAAAAGGACAATTTAAACCTGCATATTCTTGATTGCAACACAATTCTACAATTAGGGTTAGAGGATAGGTTTCTGAATTTGAAATACAATCATGAATTTCTTGATCGTCTCATGAAATACCTAATGAACTTTGTCACTAAAGCTAAATCTCCTCGAACACAATGATTAAAGGTTGATTTACCAATACAAAGTATATTAGGTCTGATTCTTTTCAATTTATGCTTCTTTTATGGATTCAAATACAATCACTATTATTACATATGTTAGTTTCATTTTCAATGCAAATTTTCACAGTTTCAGATTCTGCAATTAGAATATAATTTACATTCCTACAAGTAGAATATAATTTCCATTCTACAAGTAGACTAATGTTTCCATCTCTGCAAGTAATATAGCCTTCACCTTCCTCCAATTAGGGTTAACATTCACATTGGTATAAGTGGCATATTCATTCCTTTCGCAAGTATAATAATGTTTCCATTTCTGCAATAAGAACAGAACTCTATTTTTAGGAAATTTCCTTCCATGAGTCAGTTGATAGAGTGGTCTCTCTATGCCTTGGTTTGTTCCATTGCTTGAAGGTGGCATGAGTATAACTTAAGTTGCTTTTCATAAAGCATTGTCACCTCTTAAGTTTGTACAAACCATGGGTTGATAACTAAAGATGGTGGCCTTGGGAATTGTAACACTCTTGTAGAAATACTAGGGCTCATCACTTTTTGGCACCATTGTTGGGGAGTTGTCAAAGTAGGTGTTTTTTCTACTTATAAGTTTCCTTTCTTTTTCATCTTTATATTGTTTTGAATCTTCATTGTTTGATTAGAATATATATATATATATATATATATATATATATATATATATATATATATATATATATCAGGCATCATAGGACCCCCTTCAAGTAGTCAACCATCACTCTTCTTTGGTGACTGTGAACTTCCCACTCTAACCATAGGAGAGTTAGAGAATCCTTTAGATGAGAAACCTTAGAACTTTGAAGAACCCATAGGGGATGAAGAACCTATATCACCTATCCAAAACATGGTTGAGAATATTCAGACTACGCTATTTCCTATCTGAGAAACCAATGTGGAGGCTAGGATGAAGAATATAAGCCCTAGAGTTCTTCCACACTTCCATGGCTAGCCACTGAGGACCATGACACATTCATGTTTGATTTTTTTGTAGTTTGTAGGAATTTTTAGGGTCTTATAATTCATAGGATAAGAAGGTGATTGAACATTTTCTCTCAGACATATGAAATCTGTAAATAATATTGCATTTTGCAAAATATTTCCAAACAAAAAATATATATAAAAATAAAAGCAAAAATTAAAAGAGGGCATATGAAAAGAAAAAAAAAAGAAAAAAATATGATGAAAGAACCCCATAAAAAAGAAAGAAAAAAAAAGTGTGAAAGTGATGTAAATTCAAATGCCATTAGAAGAAAATTAGTTTGTTTTGAAAAATAATCTAGGATGTTGTGTGCAACTTGTTTTAAAAACCACAGCCATGAATCCTTTTTAAGATCATATAGTGTAATCATGGTAAAACATATTTGAATTTATGTTATTAAATTAGAGAAAGAATTTAGCCAAATAGTTTAAACTTGGCTAAAAATTGTTAGGTACAGGAAGAAATTGGTCCAATTGTTTATGTTGGATTAATGATGTAAATGGGTAGGTTGGAATTAGATTAGTATAGGAAAAAATTAGAATAAAAAGGTTTGAAAGTGTATGTATTCAAGTTTTGGACCATTTTCATTCTTATCCTAACTATTGACCCTTTGTTATAAAGTTCACAAAAGAAAAAAGATTTTTTGTCGTGTAGCGGTAAGTGGCACATATGATCTAATGCCTGGATCGTCCTCCATTTGAATCAACAGCCTCAAACACTTTTCAGCCCCACGTGCCCTTCCTAAATTTATCGGCGAGGGGTTCGAAAAGTGGTTTGGCCACCCGCCAACCCCAAATTACGTGTCAATTCCTATTCATTTCGTACCCCCCATGCCCCCTCCCCTTCGCATACCTCTTATTTCTTCTACCCCCCTCCGAAAAACACCAAGCCACCTTCCGTTCCCGCCAACACTCTCCGCGCCTTCACATCGTATACTTTCACGACACATGTCCTATCTGTTATGCATTGAATTCTCCCGAGATTACCATTTACGCCTCCTAACGGTCCCGCATCCCCAACGTGTGTCCATTGTAACCGTAAAAGCATCCCAATTCACTCATTTTACACCGTATTGTTGCATTTTCATTCATCCAAATCGTCTCTACGTTTTCAAGCTTTCCCTTGCACGGTAAGAGCATCTTGAAGATAGATAAAGAGATCAGAACACGTTGTGAAAGAACCATTACTGTCACCAAATTTTAACTGCCAACGATTTCCTGGTAACTATCCCACTGTGAGTCTTCTTTTTCCTAATATGTAATTTTCAGAAATGCCTCTTAAATGAAAAATCAATGGTAATTCAAATAACCCAAGGTTCCCTCCCATAGTTGATCTCCACCATATCCCTCTGGCTGACAGAGACTACAAAATGTGAATTTGACATATTCAAATTGCATTGTTGGCTTGGAGATAATCACCTAGACCAAACTGATGAAATTGGACTTTGGAAATCCAATTTTCCTCTGTATATGTTTCCTTATACATACCATTACCATAGTTTATCCTTATATGCCAATATTGTTATTTTCCCAGCCAGAAAGATATTGTAGTCCACAGTGGGGATGTTTTATTTATAATTACCCTTGAAACCATCAATCAAATGTTACATATCCCCCAAAATGATTCTCTAATCCCTTTCTGAGTGGAAGCCCTGAATGAACTATATCAAAAATTAACTTTTTCCTAATGAGCTAGGATATTTGAAATCTTCCTACCAGAAAATGCCCAGTTACCTAAGAAATATCCACCCTATTCATCGTCCATTTTTCTAGAAAAGGTGCAGAAAATAATCTCCATGCTTTCATTTTTTTTAGGCTATTATTAAAATGAATGTGTAGATGAACCTATCTTAGATTCTCTTTTCATTTTCTCCACTAAAGAGAAACCCTCTGTAATTTTCAATTTCAGCCAATTTCTCGCTGATAGCATCCATGAACAATTCCTTAAGTTTCAAACTAAAGGAATGTTCAAATATGCTTCTATTTTAATATACATGTTTTTATTTTATCAAGCAAACAAGTTTCCATTTGCACTACAAAAGCTAAATGAACAGGGGGATCCACATGCAAACATTTTTTGGACTTCCTTGGTAAGGAAGAATTCATAATAATATAGTTTCAAAGACTATATTGATAATTTCATTCATCCAGCCACATGTTTACTCAACAGTAATGCAAAACACAGGGTCAGTGAGGAGATTCAGAATATTTTACACCTCAATGAGCAGGCTAAGATAGGTCATTGGTACTTGTACCAAAATTACACTGAAATAAGAGTGTATGGGTGTGATATGCCACCCTAAAATATACCTAAATACCTATGAATGAGGGTGTTTGCATTAGAGTACATCACACAGATGATCAATTTAGATGAAATTCACATTGTAGCTAAGAATAAATCACAGTTTAGAATAAACACTCAAATTGGACCTTTTATCTACAACATTAGGACATCAAGAGAGGAGGCATACATCCTCCTAAAACAGATGAAGTTTCTGTTGAGCTTCACTTGGTCATATGACCCATTTGGCATCATTTATAAGCTAAGGATGGAAAATAAAACCACTTCTTATGTTCATACACAAACATCTGGAATTGAGAAGTACACGAACCATGTTGAGTGGGAAGAAAACACCTTGCAAGAAGTTGAGGAGAAGCTTTTTCTATATAATATTAACAAACTCCCACACCTCAGGAAAAAATAGAGAAATGGTAAAGGGAGTAAGTCTTTCCTTCAGTCACGGAGCTTTCAGCCAAAGAATTCAATATTTACAGGAAGAAATCAAAGTCGAATCCTAAAATAGACTTTGCAAAAGAGGAGGAAGAGAAAACTACCATAATACTTAAGGTTCCACACTCTACAACAAAGTTATATAGTTTATTTATTGGATCTCCAACATCATCAACTTCATAGGGGAATCCAGACATAGCTCAAACATCATGATTGATTCCAGGACAAACATAGACAAGTATATTTGATAAGTATAAAGAGATAAAGCATAAAAATGAACTTCTCAAAGTCAGCACATATGATCAAGTCTGGAAACAAACTACCATAGCCCAGCATAGGCTCTTATCAACCTTTGACGCTGAGAAAGGAAGAGTGCAGATGGAATTCTTGCAGGAATAGGTTCCCCATCCTAAATCTGCGGCTGATTATAAGAAAAAAATCATTTTAATTTGATGCAAAAGATGTCCATCCCATTGATCATATGGATATGCATAGGCAGACAAGGGAAACGATATGTTCCACAATAAAAAAATATTGCAATGATTGCCTCAAAAATGCAAGTATCACTCTCCAATATCTAGTCTCAATTAAAGATTGAAAATACCTCTTCTTTGGAAAAATATAATAAAATCAAACTTTAGAATAATTGGTTATTAAGATAGGATATGACCCAGAAAATGTTAATGCAGTTGAAGAACTGATCAAGAAGAAGAATCTTGACATTACAACACTCAAGAAACAATTGAAATTGTCAGCAATTGAGGATCCGCAAACAAAAGAAATAGGGGAGACAGAGGGCCAAAAAGATGACATCCTCAAGCTGATTATGGAGAAACATTCACAAATAAGGGACATGGAAATGGATATGGACAAGCTATTCAAGGAAAAGGAACAAAATGCACAACTAGTTGTAGTCCCACTAGACACAATACCTATTACATCAATATCACATACATCAATGGTTGCCTCAACTACAACATGGGCTTCTACATCAACAACACCCCCAACACAAGACTTAGATGCTACTCGAAAATTGGTAAATTCTATGGAAGACATGTACATACAAGGAGATGAAATAAAAAGGTTACAAGGACAAGTAAAAGTCTGAGAGACTCACTCAAAGACTACAATAATTAGAGAAGGAAAATGCCATGGATCATACCATAGCACAATCTAAGGAAAAAATATGGATAGATATCCATAAATCCATGAATGAGATTTTTCCTTCCATTCAAATTATCTTTGAACATAATGAGTTAATTCAGATGTCCAAGAAAGTAATTGTACAGATAAGAGAAGAGCTAGGAGACAAGCTAATTGAAGCCACAGACCTCATTAGATTTCTAAATTACAAAAAAAAGTATGAGCTATTAGAATTTGGGATTTAGGATAGAACTAAGACAATAATGGAGCTCAAGAAAATATTAGCTAAGAAGAACGTCATGTTGCAGCTAGAATAGAAGTGCGAGGTTCTGGAAATTGGTGTCAACAGGTTCTTCAACAAATTTGAAGTGTTGAATAATCAAAGGCCTCCAGGTTTAATTGTGGTGAATGATAAATTAATCACATTGGATGATTACAACAAGAAGTTGACGGATGTAGCTAAGGATAGATCCAAATTTGCAGGTATATAGGAAGCATTACATGGAAAGCTTTCCTTGAAACAATGCAATATGATTTAATTATCCAGCATGAGATGAAGCACATTTTTATTACATAACCCACCTGTTCCAAGTATACAGAGGCAAATGAGATTTGCAAGAGATTGCTTAAGTTATCCATTCCAAGTGAAGAAAGGTGGGAAAAGTAATGGGAGTTACTTGAGAAAAAAAGGTAACACTATCTTCAGCAACAGGACCAACAGAGCAACAAGAGTCAGAAAGGAGGATTAGGACAACCTCCTCCAAAATAGGGCCAACATTCGAACAATTTCAAATTATCCTATATTTTTGTAATCAAAGGTGTAATCTATTTTAGATATCCCTCAAATACATATTGATATGTCATGACAATATTTTTTGTAAACAAACTTAAAAATACTTCTCATTTCGAAGTATAGAGGGTTAATTTTTGCATCCAAGAAGGCTATTGTACATTTTCAATTTTGGTGGACTGATCTGTAATAAATAAGACTCTTTCGCAAGATTCTTGTGTCAAACTATTGGTGAAGTGCATCTCTCACTGCTTATGTGTTTATTTTCTCTATTTTCCATGCTTATGTATTCATAATCTAAATTATTCAATAGAAAATTGAAGGACATAATCTGTATTAAAACACACTCTGATTCTGGCTTTGGATATGGTTTTAATGTTTTCATCTGAAATTAAGAAAACAAATTCTTAATTTCTCTTTAATTAACATAATTTCCTTCATTTATTCTCTTACACTTCATTTAAATCTACAGAATCCAATTATTTTGGCTACCTTTCCCTGTGAAATCTCTTTATAAAAACTGAAACAGATCCAAGTTTAAGTCATAAACTCCATAGCCCAATTGAAATTTAGGCATTTAATCGACCAAAAAAAATGAACAATCTCAATCAATCAAACAATCATTGAAAATTCATAACTAGCCTAATATCTCAATATAAACAAATCTAAATCTGACAGAGATATCCCTCTTTGAAGCTGGCAGGGCTAGATACCATCTTCCAAAGTGGTTTTGTGGTTACCTGTGTAATTTATCTTTAAACCTCAAAAATTATTGCGTGGTAACATGACTTATAATTATATTCCTAACGAATGGAATTTTAAGTTGTTTCTCTCCACCCTCAAAGTTGCAGCCTTGCTCTGGTTTATGAGCCTACCTCGAGGAAACATCACTACTAGGGCACAAATGAAGCAATCCTTTAATGAGAAGTAGAGGGATTATTGTAGGTCTAATGATAAAAAAGAGGATATTTTAGCATGGCCCTAGGACCATATGAGTCCTTAGAAGATTATTAGGAAAGGTTCCAACTTAAGTATAGGAGGGCCAAGTGTACCCTTGACCCTAAATCACTCAAGCTAGTACTCCACCGAAGGATTAGGGATGATGTAATGGAGACCCTAAATATTTTTTATGGTGGATATATCTATCATTTAACATATTATGAGATGAATACAATATTCAAGAATCATTCTAGGGCTGCAAGGAGAATAGGTAGGTCCGGTCAAGGTCTGGGAAACTCTTCTCCGTCCACCTCGGCCATGAAACAAGAGAAAGGGAGTATGTTATAAGACTTCAACAATGACATGTTGAAGATGTTTTCCTTATAGATGGATATTATGCAGATTAAGAGGAAGCAAGAGGAAGTAGATAGGGAAGTAGTTATCTTTTTCCCCACATGCACTAAGAGGCACTTCTGAAATGAGTTTCCACTAAACACCATATTGGTATGCTCTATTTGTGAGGAGAACCATGCAACGGATAAATTTCCCTCTCTTCTAGGCATAAATTTTGTATAGAAAGGGGAAGGGAATGGCTTGGAGTAGCTTTGCTTCATGAACCAAAGGAGGCCAAAAGGCCCTTGGCCATATACCCACAAGGCATTCAGGGTGCACAATATAATTATTACAATCCAAATCATAATGCACCCTTCCAGCCTTGGTATCCTATATCTCACTCCTCATTATACATGCCTTCTCCTTAGTCCTATACTCCTCAGTTCCCTCCTCAACCTGTCAATCCACCTTTCCAACAATACAAACTGAGCCTCCTCAATGGGGAACAACTTCACAAATATGGAGGCCTTAGGAAGCCCAACCTCCTGCCTTAATTCCTCCTCCTCCACCTCAACCACAACTACATCACAATAACTGACTAAAGCAGCCTTAGATTCCTGCACAATCCAATATTAACCCTAACAATAAGCATGCACAACATGTTTACAGTTTGGAAACATCCTATCCTACATATGTTATGGAAATCTAAGAGATCAACCTTCATTCTTGAAAGGTAGTTACATGTGATCACCAACCTTCTTGAGAAAAATATATTGAAGAAGAGAAGGAACACAAAACCCCACAAACTAATATACCTCCCTATCATGAAATACTGGTTCAACCCAAACAACACACCCTAGAAGAGGTTTAACTTCTTGGACAATTGAAGAAATTTTGTGTTAAGATACCCATTCTCCAAGCCATCAAATATGTTGCTATTTAAAACAACCTCTTTAGGGAATAATGTTTCAAAAGGCCTGGGATAATGAAAAGAGATGCCCCCGTTATCAATGTTGTTAGGAAGTTTTCTAATCTAATGCTAGGGAGAGTAATCTCCCCAAATTACTTGGATTGTGTTATCCCAGTAGTGGGTGTGCACATTATCAATATTGTAGTCCCCAACACTTTGATTTACCTTTGGGATGCATTCAATGTCATGAATAAGGAAACCATGTTGAATCTCAATCTCCAAGGAGCCTTGAGAAATACCACTATAGTGTTGCAACTAAAAGATGGATCCATAATATCCCCTGAGGAAGTTATTGAGGATTTGATGGTATCTATCGACTCCTGGGAATATCCCATGCATTTCTTTGTCCTCCATCCAAAAACCAGGCTGATCTAGGTCGATATTGGTGGCCACCCACCTATTCCATTTGGATCCACACCATCAGTTCTTTGAGTTTTTTAGTTTCGTCACAACTTACTATTTCTAGCACTTTTTTCGGGTTCTAAACTTTCGGAGCCATTTTTAGGCTCTGAACGATGTTTTTTGGAAAAACCGAGAGCAACATGAGTCCATGGGTCCATTGACACATGTTTCTCACATCAAAATATGTAGTCCTCAGATAGATCTTACTAATGAGGTATGGTACGCATCAAACGAAGGTCGTATACCAAAGTTACGTCCCCAAGATGTTGAAACACCAATTTACCCAAATGGGGCCCATAGTTTTTGTTCTTCATGTCCTACGGTTAGGATTTTGGATGTCTAGGGTTTTATTTTGTTTCTCAATAATAGATAGGTGTTCGAGCCTCATTGTAACACAGTTCAGAGGCATGTAGCCACCACATCTGAGATCTCTTCTCAGAGATAAGCTACCAGCACCCTTGCTAGTTTATTTCCATTATGTTTGTAAGCATATTTCTATTATTTGATATTAATGAAATGAAGTATTATTTCTGCTGCATCTCTGTGTTTATGTCTATTTCTATATTTTATTGCATTCCTGCATAAATTTGGATCAATGGTATCAGAGCAGTTTTCTCTTTCTCTGTTTTCTTTCCATGTCCCCAACGCAGTCAGGGTATAAGGAGTTAGGGCTCGATCTTGTTGAACACTTGCAAGATCAGCCTCGCAAACCCTGACGACCTCCCATGGAGGAAGAAAAGAAAGATGATGGAGCAGGAGATCCTATCAAAATATTGCTCAAGGAGGCCCTTGAGAAACAAAGGAATGCGATGATGGATAACTTTGCTCAGATCCTTCAACGATTTCCCACCTATGGCGCATCTGCATCCAAAAACCACTCTGGAGGTGCCACCCCCTTCAAGGTATAGGTAAACTTTGACATTCCTGTATTTGAAGGCCAGACAGATGCATACGTCATCAATATATGGCTGAATTTTCTAGAAGGGTATTTCTCGGTACATGATTTCTCCGACCGAGAAAAGATTATTTTTGCACTCCTCAAAGCTACCCCACATGTCAAGGACTAGTGGGAAACCTACTATGAGAAAAAGGAAGAGGGGGAACCCTCTCTGTTCTTGGCCACACCCACTTGGAATTCATTCCGAGACGACATCTAGGAACAATATTACCTCGTGGATAGCTATGAAAAAAAGTACATCCAATGGACCACGTTGCAGCAGCAAAGGGATCAAGATGTGCACGAACTGACGAATTTTTTCCATACCTTGCACAGAAAGTTGGGTATTAAATATTCAGAGAGAAACTTGGTGCTTAAGTATCGCAGCTATCTGCACAGATACATTCAGGAGGAAATGGATTTCCTTGACATTACATCGCTTGGCACAACGTATCGCTATGTTGCCAAGATCGAGCATAAATTTAAGCAGAAGAAGCGAGACTTTGGATCGGTTAATCTGAGGCGAGGGAAAGGCGCCCCCAAACCACATAACAGGGGGTAGAGCCAAAGCGGGGCGACTCAAAACATCACCACAAATCCAAAGAAGACCACAGGGAAGTGGTGTGAATCTTATAACAGCCCCACTCACAACACAAATGAGTGTCGGACCAAACAATCGTTGGTGGCCGAACTGAAGGCACCCGAATTAGATGCATGTTTTGATCCTGAGCTAGAACCAGACAAGGGAGAAGAAAAAGGGAATCAGATCATTGATTCAGACCCCAGTGCCATTTTTGCCACCACCAAGCTCCAGAGGGAGGACCCCGAGGATCCAGAGGAGGGGGAGCGCCTCTTCCATTCGTAGATGTGGGTGAAGGGTTCTCCACTACAATTCCTTGTTGATAGCAGAAGCCAAAAGAACCTCATTTCAGAAGAGGTCGTGAAGCAGCTCGACCTAACAACCATGACACACCTGCATCCATATACCACCGGGTGGCTTCACCAAGGGAGAGATCTCCATGTCCGCCAGCAGTGCCACCTTCCGTACAACATCAAGCCATTCACATATGAGGTATTGTGTGATGTTGCTCCTCTTGATGTAGCTGATGTATTATTGGGAAAACACTACTTATGGAGGTGACATGTTGTGTATGAGTATAGGCCTCATTCTGTTGTTATTACTTTGGGAAATAAATTTTACAGGATACCGGAGGTAGTACCACCTCCTGCCATCTCCTTGACTATTGCAAAACAACACAGTAAGATTGTTTCACAAACCTGGAAATTTATTTTCCTTACAACTCGCTCACAAGGAAAGAAGAAGATTGTGCCCACAACCTCGAAACAGGGCTCCCCTACATGGCTACAACAGACAGACAATGTTGTGGAGGAATACAATGACATTTTCTCCTCACCCACAGAGGTTCCTCTACATTGACAAGACGAGCACTCCATTGATCTGACCCCCGGCGCACCACTGCCTAATGTTTCCATGCCTCATGTGATTACATAGAAATAATCCACACATGTATTGTCTCAAGCAACTAAATTTATTGAACACATAAAACACGTCCGCCAGCAGGTCCACGACATCCTGGACAAATCCAATACCATGTTCATCAGAATTTTCCTCTCATGGAGGAACTCAACACAATGGGGACCATTGGTTCCTAAGGAGGGAGTAATGATCCAGTTGGATATTGGTGGCCACCCACCTATTCCATTTGGAGCCACACCATCAATTCTTTCAGTTTTTCAGTTTCGGCACAACTTACTATTTTTAGCAGTTTTCCGGGTCCTGAACTTTTGGAGCCATTTTGAGGCCCTAAACGACATTTTTTGGGAAAAATGGGAGCAACATCGGTCCTTAGATTAATGTTTCTCACATCAAAATATTTATTCCTCGTATAGATATTTATAACGAGGTATGGTATGCGTCAAACGAAGATCGTATGCCAAAGTTACATCCCCAGGAAGTTGAAGCATCAATTTACCCAAATAGGCCCCATAGTTTTGGCGCTTCATCTCATACGGTTAGGTTTTTGGATGTTTAGGGTTTTCTTTTGTTTCTCAACAATAAATAGGCCTTAGAGCCTCATTGTAACATAGTTCAAAGGCATGTAGCCACCACATATCTTCTCAGAGATAAGGTACCAACGCCCTAGCTAGTTTATTTCCACTATGTCTGTAAGCATATTTTTGTTATTTGATATTAATGAAATGAAGTATTATTTCCACTGCATCTTTATGTTTATGTCTATTGTTGTATTGTATTATGTTCCTGCATAAATCTGAATCAATGGTATTAGAGTGGTCTGTTGTTTCTCTGTTTTTCTTTGCATCTCCCCAATGCGGTTAGAGTATAAGGAGTTAGGGCTTGATCTGGTTGAACCCTTGCAAGATCATCCTCGCAAACCCCGATGACCTCCCATGGTGGAAGAAAAGAAAGACGAGGGAGCAATAGATCCTATCAAAATATTGCTCGAGGAGGGCCCTCGAGAAACAAAGGAACACGATGATGTATAACTTTGCTCAGATCCTTTAACGGTTACCTACCTACGGCGCATCTCCATCCAACAACCACTCTGGAGGCACCACTCCCTTCAAGGTACAGGTAAAATTTTAAATTTATATATTTTAAGGCCAGATAAATGCAGAAGTTGTCGATAGATGGTTGAGTTTTCTAGAAGGGTACTTATTGCTCCATGATTTCTCTGACCAAGAAAAAATATTTTTGCACTCCTCAAAGTCGCCCCCCATGCCAGTGACTGGTGGGAAACCTACTGTGTTAAAAAGGATGAGGGGGAAACCTCTCTATTCTCGGCCACACCCACTTCGAATTCATGTCGAGGAAACATCAAGGAATAATATTACCTCGTGGGGATCTATGAGGACAAGTACATCAATTGGACCACACTACGATAGCAAAGGGATCAAGATGTGCACGAACTGACGAATTTGTTCCATACCTTGTGCACAAAGTTGGGTATTAAATATTCAGAGATACATTTGGTGCTCAAGTACCACATTTTTCTGCACAGATACATTCAAGAGGAAGTGGAGTTCCTCGACATTGCATTGCTTGGCACGACATATCGCTATGCTACCAATATCGAGTAGAAATTTAACCAGAAGAAGCGAGAATTTGGATCTGCGAATCCGAAGCGAGGGAAATATGGCCCCGAACCACAGAAAAAGGGGCAGAGCCAAAGCAAGGCGACTAGGAAAAACACCAAAAATCCAAAGAAGGACACTGGGAAGTGGTGTGAATTTCATAACAACCCCACTCACAACACAAATGAGTGTCGGGCCAAACAATCGCTGGTGGTCGAACAGAAGGCACCTGAATCAGATGGAGATGAGAAAGGGAAGCAGATCATTGATGCAAACCCCAGTGCCATTGTTTTCACCACCAAGCTCCAGAGGGAGAACCCCCAGGATCCAGAGGATGGGGAGCACCTCTTCCATTTGCAGATGTGGGTGAAGGGTTCTCCACTGTAATTCCTTGTCAATAGCGGAAGCCAAAAGAACCTCATTTCAACAAATTTCATGAAGAGGCTCATCATACCAACCATGGCACACTCGCAGCCGTATACCATTGGGTGGCTTCACCCAAGGAGAGATCTCCGCATCAGCCAGTAGTGCCACCTTCCGTACAACATCAAGCCATTCACGGATGAAGTATTTTGTGATGTTGCTCCTCTTGACATAGCTGCTGTATTATTGGGCCAACCATACTTATGGAGGTGACATGATCTATATGAGTCAAGGCCTTGTTCTGTTGATATTTCTTTGGGAAATAAATTGTATAGGATATCAGAGGTAGTACCACCTCCTGCCATCTCCTTTACTATTGAAAAACAACGCAGTAAGAATGTTTCCCAAACTAGGAAATTATTTTCCCTACAACTCGCTCACAGGAAAAGAAGAAGATTGTCGCCATAGCCTCGAAAGAGGGCTCCCCTACATGGATGCCGCAGATGGACAAATGAAAAGAAACTATACAACCGGGAAAGAAATGAAACTATACACTATTCTAAGGAAACATCTTGATGCCTTTGCTTGGGAATATAAGGAAATCAAAGCTATTCATCCCTTAGTTTGTACAAATTATATCTAGATCAATGAGGGATGAAGACCTATGTACAAAACCCTTAGGAGGATGAATCCTTTCCCTTAAGGATATTTTAATACAAGATCTCCAAAATATGTTGGATGCAAGGTTCATTTAGCCCATTTCAAATAGTGAGTTGGTGTCCCTTTTGTCCATTTACCACTGCACCAAATCATAGAGGTCCCAATTGGGAATTTCCTTTCCTCATCCACACTAGTGCATAAGGAAAACTTTTAGGAACAACTCTAGGACAGCTGGAAGAAAAATTTCTCTATGCCATATATTTCATCAGTATGAACATCTACAAGGTTGAACTTAATTATATAGTGCAAGGAAATAGGAGCTTGGAAGCTTGCAAATTTGGATAAGTATTGGCAAAGTTCATTCATTGAAGCAAAGAGATAGACCATACACTTGAAGGTTGCGCTCAAACATGAGCAAGCATTATATTTCATCTCTATTCTTTGATAAATGTAATATAGAGAGTAAGGAGTTTTCAATAGTTTCTTTCCCCTACATAAATATTTGTGCATGTTTGATGTTTCTTCTTGGATGTTAATGTTATGTCTTATCAATCATGAATTAGCTTCCACAGTTTACTAGAGTAGCTTCCAGTCTTATTATTTAGAAAATTTCATGAGAAGTTTAGAATTTACACATTAATTTATACACTACATTGGTTCCATTCAATACACATCATGTTGGGTGAAACATTGGCCACAAAATCTTCCCCTCAACTCCTTTGAATTCCTAATGGTTAAGAGACTCAATAACTTGATTTGGTCGACTAACTTACGTCATGTTATTTTGGGTTCTTAGCTATGGTCTCACCCATGTGATGCCTCTCCTAGTCCAAATAATTACAGGTTTGGCGGTGTCCACGAGGCACAATTTTGTTGGTCAATTTCTTCCATTCAACTAACAAACTTATCTCCCCACGCACATATGTTAATTTATATTTTCGGGTCGACGGGATAGTGGCCGATGGAAAATCATGGTGTGGTTCCACTAAACGATGTTACTCCATTATTCTCTTGTTGTTGGACCCCAAAAGAAACAAAACACATCCAAGATTATCTTGAATCTCCCCGAATTGAAAACGATATCACCTAATTCATATAATAGTTATTTATTACTTTTGCTTCCTTTTTTCTTCTCATACATATGTGGTTTTCCATTCCCTTCATTGGTTTTGTTTAGACTCTAAGCAATCCCAAACTGGGCTAGGCCATTGGTGCCTCTTTGGATTATTGACAAGATTTAAGGGTAGTTTTTATTTGGATCTTGAACAACTGTTCGAGAACGAAATTTAGGTCATTGTCTTTACATGTCATGGTAATTCCTAGGATATTTAAGGAATCAAGTTCCATTTCCTCAATTAGGTTGGTGGTGTAATGAGGGGAACTTTCTGGCTTTAGCGAGTCATGGGGATGAGGATTCAACAATATGGAAGGTTGAGCTTGTGATTTTGTAGAGGTATTTGGTGGGATATTGGAGCCCAACATAACTATTTCAGAGACCTTGGAGGATGATGGGGGTTTGGGATTTTCTACAGAAGAAAGGGTTTCAAGGTTATTGTTAGTGTGCATAGTTTTCCCAGTCTAAGGCGACGTTTTGGAGGGTTCTTGGGTAAACAATCCTACTTCCTCGATTCGAGAATCCATACAAATTTATAGCAGTGATGGGTATGGACTTGAGGCAAAGGAAAGCAAGGGACAGTTCAAGTAGTGGTGTTTATACTCATGGCATCTTCTGCAATAGAACAAGATGTGCTCATAATGTATGGTTTGCATCCAAATCTAATCTTGATAGTATATACTAATGAACTCAATGAGAGATTATGAGATATTCTTGTATACATAAATGTGGATATAAGATATATAACTGGTTTTTTTGGTAGCTTCTTAGACTTTAATAAACTGTTTGTGGGAGTTTCTAATTCCAGTTAATATATTTTCATCCAAGAATCCTCATGGTAGGGTCTACATTCAAATCCATTGTTGTGAAACCAACTCCAAAAATAGAAGAAAAGAGATATCAACACCTTAGAAATAAGCCACTTCGAGGGGGCAACCTCCAATACATTACATGAATGAACAATTCTTGGATGATACAAATTACAAAACCTCCTTTCTATATATAGGAGTCCATGGGGCCACAATGTAATTCTAGCCGACCTAACAATAATAATTTAAGGGCACAATAATAACAATATGGGGGTTACAAGGGTACAATAATAACAATAAGGGGGTTACACTAACAACAATAAGGGACTATACTAGTAATATAGGGATCTAACATGCCCCTCTCCTTCAAAAAAGTGTTGTCCTCAACGCTTGAGTAGCTCTGGGTGCTTCTGTATAAAATTCTCATCCTCCCATGTAGAATCTTCGGTGGGTAAGTTCTTCCACTTGATGAGATACTCTGAAATTGATCGATTCCGTAGTTGTCGAGTTCTTTTTTCCATGACTGCTTCAGGTTCCAATATGATTTTCCCTTCCCCATCAAGTTCTGGCAATACTGTTTGAACTGCAAGATTTTCACCTATAACCTTCTTTAAGCATGAAACATGGAAAACTGGATGTACTCGCGAAGAAGCAGGAAGCTCCAATTTGTATGCCATAGTACCAACCTTTTGCAACACCTTGTAAGGACCATAGTACTTTGGCGATAATTTATTATCCTTCTTAGCTTGCTTGAGGGACATTTGTTTGTATGGTTGTAGCCGTAAAAATACCCAATCTCCTACATCAAAACTTCTCTCGCTGCGATGTTGATCTGCCTGTTGTTTCATTCGATTTTGTGCCAAATTCATGTTATCCTTTAAGAGTTGTGGAGAACTTCTTGCTGATGCTCGATGTGATCTTCCACTGCTTGAACCTTCGAATTTTCCCTTAAAGATGATGTGATGGATGGTGGATGATATTCATAAAGTGCCATAAATGGGGTCATTTTTGCTGCAGTATGGAAGGAAGTGTTATACCACCATTCAGCGAGAGGTAACCACTTGACCCATTGTGTTTGTTTATCAGATACAAAACAACGAAGATATCCTTCCAAACATTTATTTACTATCTCTGTTTGACCATCAGATTGATGATGATAAGATGAGCTATGAGCTAATTGAGTACCCAAACAAGAAAATAACTCCGTCAAAAAATTTCCCGTAAAAATGGGATCTCTGTCGCTCACAATAACCCTTGGGCTTCCATGTAGCTTTTGAATTCTGTCCACAAATGTAGTAGCAACTGTACTTGCTTTAAATGGGTGAGATAATGCACAAAAGTGTGCATACTTGGTAAGTCTATCAACTACCACCATGATGACATTCTTTCCTTCGGACTTAGGTAAACCTGTGATAAAATCCATTGAAATCTCCTCCCAACGTTGACTTGGAATGGATAAAGGTTGTAGAAGTCCCGGGGTCTTAATTGTCTCCACTTTATTCTGCTGGGAAACCAAACATTCCGCCACAAACTTTTGAATATCAGATTTAAGGCCATCCCAAAAAAATTCTTTCTTCACCCTGTGGTAAGTTTTTAAAAATCTTGAGTGTCCTCCTAAAGGAGAAGTGTGCAATTCCAGAAGAATATTTTGTTTAAGTTGGGAATTCTTACAAAGATATAAGCGATCTTTGTACCATAAGGAATCATTTTTCCAACTAAATGTATCAGATGTACTAGGATCTTGCTGCAACTTTTGAATGAGTGTCCATACATCTTTGTCCTTCTTCCATTCATCTCTTGCTTTAGTTATCTAATCTGGTTGGATAATAGAAATGGCACAAAGAAATGCTTCCACCTCTTCATTCTTTCTTGAGAGTGCATCTGCAACAACATTAAGCTTTCCTTTTTTGTAGATTATTTCAAAGTCATAACCAACATCTTTGTGACCCATTTTTGCTGCTCTTCTGAAGATAGTCTTTGTTCCAAAAAGTGTTTAAGACTATCATGATCAGTTTATACCTTGAAGTGTCTTCCCATTAGGTAAGTTCGCCATTTATTTAGTGCATGCAGTATTGCTAACATTTCCTTCTCATAAATAGGTTTCTGTAAATACTTTCCTTTGATTGGACGACTTTCAAAAGCAATGGGTCTTCCTTCCTGCATTAAAACTGCACCAATTCCATTTCCTGAGGCATCACAATCCACAATAAAGGTTTTTGTGAAGTCTGGTGTAGCTAAGACCGGTGCTAGGCACATTGCCTCTTTAAGACGTTCAAAGGCCTTAGTTGCTTCAGGAGTCCATGAGAATGCATCTTTCTTCAATAATGTTGTTAGAGGTGCTGCTATTCTCCCATAATTCTTAACAAACTTGTGATAATACCCTGTTAACCCGAGAAATCCTCGCAACTGCTTTATGGTTGTGGGGACTTTCCATTCCTTAATGGCTTTAATTTTGTTAGGGTTTACCTTAACACCCTCATGAGATACAATATGACCCAGATATTCCACCTCTTGTACTCCAAAGAAACATTTAGATGTTTTTGCATATAATTGTTTCTCCTGCAATAGTTTGAGCACCCTGTCAACATGTTGAACATGATCCTTCCAAGACCTGTTGTTGATTAGTATATGGTCAAAAAATACTAGCACAAATTTTCTAAGGAAGGGTTTGAAAATGGAATTCATCAACCCTTGAAATGTAGAAGGTGCATTGGTAAGGCCAAAAGGCATGACCAAAAATTCATAATGACCCTCATGAGTTTGAAATGTTGTTTTCGGAATATCTTCAGTCTTCATTCTAATTTGATGATATCATGAATGAAGATCTAACTTGGTAAAATATATTGCTCCATGTAATTTATCCAATAATTCATCAATGACACGAATGGGAAATTTATCTTTAATGGTGAGCTTATTGAGCTCCCTATAATCCGGACACATTTGTCATGATCCATCCTTCTTGTGTAACAATACTACAGGAGTAGAGAAATAACTTTGACTAGGTTAAATTATACCAGACTCTAACATTTCTGCAATCATACGTTCAATTTCGCTCTTTTGGACATAAGGATATCTATAAGGCCTGATGTTTGGAGGAACACTTCCTGGAATCAAATGAATAGCATGATCATGATCACAAATAGGTGGGAGTCCTTTGGGAGTTTCAAACACCTTGTAATGATTTTCCAAGGCTTTTTGGATATCTAAAGAAATAGATGATTTTGATTTTGGAACTTCTAGTGAACACAATTGTGCAATTACACCTCGTTGTTCTTTATTTAGAAGCTTTTTCATGACATTAGAGCTTATTATCTTTCCCGGCTTCCCTACAATACCCCATAATTTGACTTCCTTTCCTTCTGAAAAAAAACTTCAAGGAAAGTTCTTGAAAATTAAAAGCTACCGTCCCCAAAGATTGTAACCATTGTACTGCTAGTACAACATAAGCAGATCCCATAGGAATTGAAAGCATTGGACTATTCAATACATATTTCCCCATGGTTAGCTTGATATTATGGCATTTTCCAGAGCAATTTATAGTTCCTCCATTTGCAACCATCACTTGACATTCTGGTGCTGGGTATAGGAAACAATTCAATTCCTTTGATACCTTACAATGAATAAAATTATGGGTACTACCTGAATCAATCAACACTATTACCTTTTTCTTCTTGATGTGTCCTTCTATATTGAGAGTTTGAGGAGTGGTAATTCCTGCCAATGCATTAAAAGATATGGTTGGACTCATTTCTTCCTCTTCTAGGGTTGGTTCATGGTGTATACCCTCTTCTTTTGAATATTCTTATTCATTTTATTCTTCCTCTTCATAATCTGTGTAAAATAATTTCTTCTCAGCACAGTTATGACCTTTAGTGTATTTTCTATCACAATTGTAGCAAAGCCCTCTTTATCTTTTTTCTTCCAATTTTTGTGTTCTCAACCTTGTAGGTTGTGCAAATCTAGGAGTAGCAACACTTCCCTCTTTAGAGAAGTGAGTGGTAGGCTTCCTTGTCACCATAATTTTACATTCAATTTTTCTAGCCAACCTGAATGCCTTCTCCAATGAATCAAGTTCCAAAACACGAAGTTCATGTTGCATGTTATCCTTTAAAGTACCCATGAAGAGATCAATCCTGTGTTCCTTTGAAATATAAGTTACCCTTATATTCAATTTATGGAATTCCTCAATGTGCTCCCCCACTGAACCCTTTTGTTTGAGATTTATCAATTGGATAAAGAAGGTGTTGCTCTTTGTATCCTCATAAGGTGCTCTCATTTCCTCCATAAAAATTGACCAAGTGAAAATTGTTTTACGGGAGCAAAGCCATCGATACCATACAAATGTACTTTGTTCTAAATGTAAAGTTGCAATGCGTACCTTTTGTGTGTTTTGCACACTATTGAGATCAAAATATTGCTCCATCTATAGTATTCATGTTACAGGATCCTTTCCATCAAACTTCCTCATATCCATTTTTGGAATATGGTGGTTCTTCCCTCCAACATTAGAGTTTATGAAATCACAATTAACATTTATTTTGTTCTCATCATGAGTTTCCTCTAATATCTTTTCACCACTAGGAAAAATTTCTTGTATCAACTTTGCCAAACCTTGTATGTCTACTTTTAGATCATTCTTCATGTTTTCCATGTTGTCTTTTATTTTTTCATCGATCTTAGCTTCCATGTCATCCATCTTAGCTTCCATGCCCACTTCTATGCCATCCATATTAACTTCCAAACCATTGATCTTAGCTTCCACGCCTTTCTTCAAACCATCCATCTTAGTTTCCACGCCTTTCTTCAAAACTTCCATTTCATTTTTTGTTGGTCTTTGCGAGAGCGAAATTTGCACTTGCTCTTGTAATTTTTACATGTAATGGTGTCATTCTTCATCTAAAATTTGGCCCTGTAGTAGCCCTCTAAAGCTTCTTTCAAATTCCACAGGTCTGATTTGATTTGGATTCTTCAAGGAAAAGTTTTGTCTAATCTCCCACAATGACCCAATTATGGACTGTGGTTGCCCATTATGGACTGGTTCAGTAGAGCGAACTTGTACGACTTGCCACATGTCATTGTTTCCTCCTTTGGATTTGAAATTGATGGAAAACAAACTACAATCTGTGTACTTGCGTCCACTTTTTACAGCATTCCAATCTGATGCTTAGAGAGAGAGCTATGAATATTTTTCCACGGTCACCTCTCTGAGATGAAATTCAGAAGCCTAAAAAATCCCTCACTTCCACAGATCATATCTCCGAACATATTGCGAACCCAAATCTGAAATTTTGCGATGATGTTCCCCAGGATTTCAGATTCACACTCTAAAAATTTCAGCTTCTGAACCTTCGTAGAAAAAACGTTATAGCGAAAATTCCACGATGACCTGTTTAGGTTAAATTCAGGAGCCTGCAAAAATGACCTAAATGCCACAGATTATATCTCTGAAAATATTGCAAACCAAGCTCTGAAATTTTGCGATGATGTTCCTCAAGATTTTGGCTTCGCACACTAAACATTTCAGCTTCTGAACCTTCGTAGAAAAAAATTTATAGCGAAAAGGCCACGATGACCTGTTTGGAGCAGTGAAAACCTAGAATCCAAAGCTCTGATACCAAATGTTGTGAAACCAGCTCCAAAAATAGAAGAAAAGAGATACCAATGCCTTATAAATAAGCCACTTCAAGGGGTCAACCTCCAATACATTACATGAATGAACAATTCTTGGATGATACAAATTACAAAACCTGCTTTCTATATATAGGAGTCCATGGGGCCACAATGTAATCGTAGCCGACCTAACAATAATAATTCAAGGGCACAATAATAAAAATATGGGGGTTACAGGGGTACAATAATAACAATAAGGGGATTACACTAACAATAATAAGGGACTATACTAGAAATATAGGGACCTAACATCCATACTATAGTTTCTATGAAGTCCTCCTTATCAGGAATGAATGTTTCCATATAGAATCCAAGATATAGGATTTTAGAAATGAAAATATATGGGTCGTTTTCAAAAACTATCATATGATACTCAATGTTAGCATATACAATGGTGAAGAATCCTTTGTCTCCCAATTGCAGCTTAATTTTTCCCTTCGTCTTCCATTTATGTTGGATCGAATATGAGATGAGTTTCCTTGATGGCCATATGCCCATGAATTTACCAATTAAGGTGTGGTCACACTAGTATTGGACTTAATCTCAATGTGGCTAGATTGAACTTCGAATTGTGGATCCACTACTTCCTTTCAAAGACGAATTCCTAGTGTACTTTCACTAGAAGGGGTATGAGGTAGCAAACCATTTTGATGACTAGTATGGGCGCGTAGAGAAGAGACAATAGGGTTGGAGGTAGAGGGGCTCCACAAACAATTGTAGTCAATCAAAATATGACTGCAGGAGGGAGCCCCACTCCCTCCATTATTGGCCATGGAAAGGGAAATTAGGGAGGTGAAGGGAACATTAACCAGTAGAGTTTTTTAGATTTTCCAATCGAATTGCAGAGCTCCAAAACAACTAAGGTAAATACATTATATGTTATAAATGTTCAAATTATAATATGAAAATAATTATTACATTTTTTTATAACTGAATTTTATGAAATAATAAATTATATATTATAATTACTCAAAATTAGGATTAAATTATAATTATTTTTTATGACTACTAAAAACTATTAGATGAGGCCACCACCTATAAATGGACCAAGGTATTATGGAAAAATCTATAAAACTAATATTATTCATGGCTCCAAGGGGCGCTCTCCAGTGCACTATGGTACAAATGCTCAAATATTCTCTTTAACGTTTCGACTCGGTTATAATAACATTAAAATAAAACAAAATTTTTAAAATAATCAATAAAATTAATAATTATAATTATAATTAATAATTAAATTAGTTTAGATCAATTTTAACTCTGAATTTACCAAGCATTTAGAGAGATGAAATCTCTTGAGGCAGAAACGTCTTCTAGAGTGAAAAAATACTTAAGATAAATCTAAAGCGAAGTAAATCCAATATTAAGATAAAACAAAAGTAATTTTTAGAAATTATAAATTTACATGATTCAATTCCACCAAGCTAAGAGTCCTAAATTGCTCCAACGAAGCGTACCATTTGCCATCTTAGGTCCCATCTAGGCCTGAAATTTTACTTCCTGTAGGATATATTTTGGGTTTCAGAAGTATTTGACGATGGCTGCAATTTTTTCCCTGTCAGGTTTGACGTGCCTTGTGTGCTTGTAACCCTTCATTTTGATGTTTAATTTGAAATTTGAACCATAAAAACTTATGATACCTATATCATGCTTAGAATTACAAGTGCCCTGAAATTATGTGTGGATGGGATGGTGGACCAATACACAAAAAAATTTGACTTAAATTGATTTAAATGCTCTAAGTTCGGACTGGATACCTTTCCTTCCTTCGGGTGTTTTGGAGTAACTCCCTCCTGCACGGAGGGACCATCCATGATCCCCCCATTATCCATATGAATTATGTTATTGATGACAAAATTTAATCAGGACCTACCCTACTCCATCGCTCTTGTGTACCCTTAAAATTACAATCCATAAGATGAAGTCGACGACTGATTCAAAAATGCAGTGATGAGGAAATTCCCAAAACTTAGCTTTCACCACTCAATTTAAAAAATTAGTTCCTTCGATCCACCTAATAAAAAATAATTTAATAGTAAGAAAAAGGAACTATATATCAATGTTTCAGTTTCTTCAATGAAACACGAATTTCAAAAATCAGCCAGACCTCTGTTGTTTTTTTGTTTTCAATCAATTGGCGTATTATAGAGATATTAGACATCAAGTGAGTAAATTAAACTCTTTGAATAACAAATTCAACAGTAAATTAAACTTGTGGACTAAGAAATTCTTATTTGTCGGAGGCATATTTATATTCACTGAACGACTCTACAACAACTCACCATAAATCAGGCTCAATTATACATTCTTCCTTCTTTTATCCTAGATAATATAAACAACATAATGGAAAATCTCATTTGGTGAGATTCAGATAATAGACAAGTTTCATTTTTCGAGATGGGAAAAAATCACGATCCCCAAGGAGCACGGAGGATGGGGAATACTTGATGTCATATTATTTGTATGGTCTCTTATTATAAAATCAATACGGAGGGCACTGTTTTGGGATGGATTATGGCATGAAATCGTTGTCTCGAAATATGTCAAACATAAGGAGGTTGTGCTATGGATTTCTAAAGGGAATATTGACGCTATGAAAGGCTCCAATATCTGGAATGGTTTCAATAAGATTAAAATTTGTTCCTCCAACGCTTCATTTGGAATTTCAATTATGGTATTCACATAATGATTGGGGATAAATTAAATGTATGGAAAAGGGACATAAATTAAATGATTTGAAACTAAGGAGTTTACATGCAAGAGGGTTTTTTGTTCTCAGACAAGTTATCAGCAAATGGAGGGGAAAAATTCCTAATTGGTGTAGGGCTACTTACTTGAATCTTGCGAAGGGTTTGGCAGAAGAATGGGATTCATACACTACTTCTCTTTTTCAGGTAGGCTTATGCATAAGGGAGGAAGGGGATCAATACACATGGGTAGGTGATCTAGAGGATAACCCCATTATTGTTGCGGAGGTCTAGAGGTATATAAAAAAAACACACTCTAATAATAAACCCAATTGGTTCTGTAATATATGGAAATACAGAGTACCTTACAAGATCATTTTATATGTTTGGTTGGTCTGGAAAATTTGTACGCTCACTTGGGAAAATTTTCTGAGAAGTGGCTTATGGCCTAGGAATATGTGCACTATGTAAAGATGCACTGGAAAAGAATGTTCATTTTTTGCTAGAGAGCTCCATTTATATTTAGTTATGGACCCATATCATGAGCATATATAGTATTGTATTCAGGCATTTTGTTTCCATAGGAATGTCTACAGTGGTGGTACAAAAGGGGGCCAGGCATGAAAATTGTTCCTTTATATGTTTTTTTGGGAATTATGGAGGCAAGAGATAAAGCCATCTTTCAATATATTGTGATGGATATTTATTGGATATATATGAAGGTTTATTCCTAGCTTGATTCTCAAATCTCATCCATTTTGCTTACCAAGGATCTCTCATATCGCCTCATGCCTCCCCCTATCAAATATCCTACTGGTTTTTTTTATGGAGCGACACAACAGGAGAGATGTGGATGTGGGGTGTGGCTTCGAATCAACAAGAGCTCAAACTATAGGATTTCATGGTATGCGAGAAAGGGTACAAATACCATGGTGGAAGTGGTGGCATTATGGGGATTATTGTGGTTTTCCAGAGAGAAGGAGGTCGATATTATTCATATATATGGCCACTCCAAATCTATCATAGATGGGTTATTACCCAAAACAATTTTTTCTCCTCTCAAGCTTGGTGGGTGGATTATGCAGATAAACTTTCTTATCCAGTCAACATATCTACAAAGAAGCTAGTACTGAAGCAGATTCACTCTCAAATCAAGTCCTTAGGATGGAGGTGGAATATATGCACTTTACACATATAAAACGAAACTCAAACAAGGCTAAAGGAGACATTAGAATATCTTAATTCACTGGTCTTGTTCCTCCATAACATTTCTGAACTTTAATTTTTTTTTTACATTTTTTAAGATAGTGATAAATTTCCCACTAGAAGTTCATAAATTTCTATTGTATGTATGTCAAGATTAATATGGAAAATATGGTATGGTCTATATTTTTTTGTGTTGTAGGGATGGCTTTCTGGTCTTTGTACTGGATTTGTGAGCGATATACTTGCTGAAATATTATTTGAAACTTTTGAAGGCATGTAATGAATTTATTTTGACAAATATTGATGGTACATTATATACACCTGTTTTTGTTTCCTGAAAAAAAGGTGCAGCTCATAGATCCATTGAAATTATAAGATCATCGGGCGAGGAGGACGAAAATACTAAGGTTGAAGGCGCAATCCCAATCTCTGCAACACACCTTCAATCCTCCTCCTTTGCAATCGTGTATCCAGTGGCAAACCACATTCACCTCCCATAGCACCGATAACAACGATTAAAACAACTTTTGTTCATATAGCAATTTTATGTCCTGGTTATGGGGATTTAGGATAGTGTCTAAGAAGGTTAATGTTGATTTTTTCTTTTATCACGACTTTCAAAGTAGTTTATTTCTTTTAGTTAATTTGGACATAAATTGTGTAGGGATATCTTGAAATTGAAATTTTTAATTGTAAAATCTAAAAAATACGAAGTGCTAATGAGATATATTTGATAATTTTTAACTATAAAATGTAAAAAATATTGAGTGTGGTGAGATGCTAGCAGGTTCAAATTTGAAAGACTAGTTTTAATTTTATTTAGACAGACATATATTCATCCAATATTTAAAAAATCAATAATTAATATATATTAAATAATTCCTTTATTAAAAATAAAAATAAATAAATAAATGACTTTCACAAATTTATCTAAAACTTAATAGGAAAAACATGAAAAATGCAAAAATTTCGTCAAATTTTCATTTAACCAGCAAACGAGATTCGAAATTCCAGGCTTGGTCCCATCCATTCTTCTTGGTTTGGGTTTAGGTTTTTCCACATGAAAAGAAGGTAGAGAATGTATAACCCTAGTTATAAACAGTACGTCTGTCATGATACACGAACCTATGAGTCTTCTCGCAAAACGCTCTTCCATAACATTTCGCCTTAATGAGCTGGCATCCCTTGACTCTCGACAAACCTCTGATCAACCTCTCCTCTCACAGAATATTTAAAAGCTCAAAGTAGACATTCAATATTTATCACTAATGCGGAAAAATATAGAAAACTTCTCTTATTTATTATTTTCATAAATGGATATTACAATGAAGAACTTCTATATAGATTTGTTCCAGAGATTGACTATAGGGGAATTTACTGGATATGTCACCTTTGGATAAAGGATGAGATCTAGAGGCTACCTGGCCCTTTACAGACTCTACTTTAGAACTTAAATAAGTTAACACTCAACAGACAGACTCAAATCCTATGGAAGTTCAGCCACTTTAGGTTCTCGCCAAGGTTTTTAGGCCTTGATGCGCAAGCTTCCAAATTTCTGACTTAAACTTGAAAAATTCTTTGTGATGCAAGCAGATCGAACTAATGTTCGTAGTTGCAAAGCAGGAAGATAATCTCAGACTCTAAAAACTCTAGACTCTCTCCAAATGTCAATGTCGCAAATGAGCTCTACTCCTCTCCTTATATAGGAATGAAAAGAGACCAGGCTTAGATAATCTGGATGACAAAATTTGTCTTACTAATATTCAGCATGATCTTGAGATGTGGATCAAATCACACAAAAATTCAGAGAAGTGCTCTGAGTCTCAAGATTCGTCCGAAAAGTAAAACTTACGGAAAAATTACACAGTGGAGATTTTGTCAGAAATCCCACAGAAAACGATTTTACAAAAGAATCCATATTTACATAGTGGAGATTTATCGAAAATACCACAGAAAATGGTCACGCTCACTGTTAGGTGACTAGAATTGATTATGATCTCTTGTTCTTATTGCTCGATTATGTTCTCTCGTTCTTGTTGCAAGATCGTTTTTGCATGCTCCTAAAATATTTATGCCTAGAAATTGATGAGTGAATAGGCCTGATGTGTCCCATGCCTTAGTATAGATACGCCTTACTATCATGGGTTTCCCTAACACAATCTAGTGTTTAACTTTTGTCATAATGGCCCATTGACGATGATGCTTCATGAAATAGCCAAGGATATTATTGTTAGAATATTGACCAAGATCTCTGAGAACTAAACAAGGAGTTTCATGGCAGTCCATATGCTCTATACATTCTCCCGCAAATTCAAATGTGAATTGCCTTCGATCCATAGCAGTTATATTTAATCCAAACCACGACCACCATCCTTGGAGACATTTGGGTTGACGGAGGAGCTGTGTGATGAAAGTGGGTCCAAATTTGATTAATGTGTAATGGGTTTCATTTACTTTTTCTCTGCATAGTACATCCCACCATAATCTCTTGTATCCTGCAAAATCATATATAGTGTCAGGAAAAATAAGGTTAGGATTATTATTTGGCCACATTAATCTGTTGGTGAATTCAGGATCCCTTGTTCTGTTGATTACGTAATACTTATGAAAAGTATTAGTTCTTGAACTTCCTTCGTTCCAAATTATTTGCAAATCATGGAAGCTTTATTTTAACGCTTCTTCAGCCAAGTTAGAAGAGAGTATGGAATGCTTGTAGATCATGTCATGTATCCATCTGTTGGACTTAAGATACACTCTTCGTTCTTGTAATAAATTTCGGATATCAGTATGTGGTTGTAGATTTGCATCAAGGACTTTAGCTTTCCTTAATTTCCAAGTTGGCTTCCACTGTCTGATGTAATCAAACCAACAAGTATTATCAGTGATATTTCTGTAGGCTTCAATTTCTGCATTAGGATCCCATTCTCTAATAATGACCATCAAGTTTTCTGTTTGCACTAGATTTTCTCTACTTAAGAAATTAGGTAGGAAATTCTTTCATCCTTCGATGTGTTCTACCTAGAAGTCAAAATTTGAAAAGAGTTCTTACCATCTGGCAAACTTAGATTCCCCGAGCTTCTTGATATCTTTTGTCAATACCTTCTTGAGTGAAGAGTCATCTGTTATCAATAAGGTTTTTTTATGTACAAGATGTATATCAAATTTATCTATACAGTTCCAGACAGCCTTTACCTCTTTTTCTATTGTAGAATAATTCTTTTAAGAAGGATTCCATGTCCCTGAGGCAAATCGGACTACTTGTTCCTTTCCATTTTTTTGTTGTTTTAGTAATCCACCCCATCCTAGATCACTGGCACCAGTTTCGACAATTTTGAATAATTCTTCATTTGCTAAATAAAGGATAGGTAATGTCTTTACCTTAGGTTTTATTCTTTTGACTGCTATAGTATGTGCCTTTGTCCATGCCTTTGACTCTTTTTGCAGTCGTTGATTCTGCAGACTTCTGTCATTCACACAACCTTTATAGAAATTACTGATTAATCTAGGCATCCCAATAATCTTTGTAATTGGGTTTTGTCAATAATTTTATCAGGGAATTTATCAGTAAATTCCAAGGCATGTTTTTGTAAATTGATCTGTCCATTTTCAATGGTGTGGCCTAGAAATGTTATTTTTGTTTTGAATAATTCTAACTTCTTTTTGCCCAAAACCAAGCCATTACTTTTCACAGCCTGTAGAAATATCTGAACATGTTTAAAGTGTTCCTCAACACTTTTAGAAAATATTAGGACATCATCAATGTATATGATCAACCAATCAAAATATGGTTTGAAGACTTCATCCACTACCTTCTGAAATTTTGGAGGAGCATGCTTCAATCCAAATGGCATGACATTCCATCCGTAATGTCATGAAGGGACACTAAATGTTGTTTTGAACCCATCTTCTTCTTTAATAGTAACCTGCCAAAATCCAGATTTCATGTAAAACTTAGAGAATATTTTGGCACCTGTTATTTTGCTTATTAGACTACCCTTGTGTGGAATTGGGTAGATGTCATCTACTAAAACTGTATTTAGGGGTATGTAGTTGATGACCAGTCTAGGAATTCCCCTAATTTGTTCAGAATGTTTATTGACATAAAATCCATAACAGTTCCAGGGACTACTGGATTCTCTGATGAGTTTTCGCTGTAGAAGGCTAGAAATCTCTTTATAGCATAGTTTTTTGTACTCATTATTCATAGGAATTGCTCTACTCTTGCACGACTTGCCTTCGTAATCTTATTTGTAGGGAAATTCTACTTTGTATTGCTTCCTATGCCAAAAGGAATTAGGATATTCTACACAACATTGTTCTTCTAGTTTCTTTTTTAATTATGCAACTTTCTACATAATCTTGGGAGATTGAATTTTCTCTTCAATCCTCAGAGAATATTTAAAGTGGTTCAATTCTTCTATATTTATTTGTTTCAGATTTACTTCTTGCATGGCCTGTACCATATTAGAATACTTGGGTGTGGATATATAAGGAAGAGTGATAGTCAGAAAATATCATTTCTCATCAGGAACATAAATAAAGTAACTAGCTGACCCATCAGACAATCTCACTGAACCATGTGGCTCTACAGTAGCAAGAAATACATTTCCCAATATACAGTCAACATGAATATTTCCAACTGCAAATTTCAGGTTAATACAAGGTTTTTCAAAGCAAATTGTGGCCTTAGGAACCTCATATTTGAAATTTTGGGTTCCTAACCCTATAACTTCTCTATGTGTTGATGTCCAATATTTTGCTGGAATTAAATTTTTGTTCAAAATGTTAATATCTGTTGCCGAGACTATCAATGTTCTAAGGGAAAATATTTTACCTTCAATGTTGATATCTAACAACACATGGTGTTGCTGGTATTGAATAGTCATTATTTTCATGCTTCCAAATATTAAAAAATCTATATGTTCCTTTTCATAGACCTCAATATTAGGATTTTTTAGAGGCTCTGAATCCTGTGTTGTTTTAGGTTTCTCTAAAGTTGAGACCTTTTTCTTTAGCTCTATCACTTCTTTCTTTAGACTGTGAATTTCTTGAATAACTTCCCCTAGGGTCAGGACCTAGGTTTTGCAGAATGTTGATCTCTTTGGAATGATTTTGTACTTTTCTCATAGGAAGCATCTAAAAACAAAGCTTTAGATGAAGAAGATTTATAGGTACTTCCCTGGTTTTGTGCAGATTCTGGAGAAAGACTTCGAGTATTTTTTATTTCCTTTCCCTTTCTTCGAGCATTTTGATGTTTATTAATACTTTTGCTTCTTTGTTATCAACGGTATGAGCCATACGCACCTTTTCCTTCTAGGGCAGATTTCTTGAATGTGGTTCTTCACTTTCTGAGTCAGAGAAGTCTTCAGAAAGAGTACAATGACAATCTTCTAAATCCGTGCAATCACATTCTCTGATGTGTGCATTGATTTGTTCATCAGAGTATTCAGTGTCTATGTCTGTTTGGCTGCTACTCATTGTTGAGGATGAGTTGCAACAAATTTGTTTCATCATACGTACTTATTATTTGAAAGTGATATTGGGACAATTTTCTGCCTTATGGTAACTTGAACCATGCCTTGTACACTGGAATGTGACCAGTTTCTTTCCCTTTCTTTTGGGAAACTCTTGAGAATTTTTGCCTTTGTTAGCCCTTGATTCATTTTCCTGTGGCCATTTATTTGGAGTATGTCCTTTTTGTCCACGGAGCCACCAAGTAAGTGTGATGTTTTTCTGGGATTTTAAATGTATATCCCTGGGCTCATAATAGTGTGATCTCGGCACAGTTCTATAGTATCTCCTCTGAGAATACTTCTTAGTTCTCTTGGGGCATTCCTTGTGAGCTCCTTTTTGGGTTTTCTTCTGATGTTTTCTAGTATTTCTCTTCTGTACAACAGGATGATCAATGGAAAACCCATATTTATTGTAGATTGATTTACTGTTAGGAAGTCTTGACAATTTTTGTAATGACTTGTTTACCTTTAATATTGTACACAAACCAATCAATGCTTTTGTTATGTTACAATAAATTTCTCCCCATGTATAAGTTTCAAAAGATTGGGAGAATATCTCCTAGTTCTGGATATATTCTACAAACTTGGAAGGGAGTGTTGCCAAATATACTTGTTTCCACAAATAATTTTGGCTTTCTTTGACTTCATATATTATTTGTGTCCAGTCTCTATGGAAATCTTCATACTGAGACATTTTATACATTTAAGGTTCATAAGAAACATTTCATATGCTTATTTTCCATTTCTATTGTTGGCCCACACCAATGTTCAAGAATGAAAGATGTTAGTGCTCCAATCATATTGTTTTGGGGTGTGCCATATGTTGGGTACCGTATTTGTATACTTTTCTCTCCCATTTTCGCCCACCTTTCTATCTCTTTGTATCATTATTGTTCTTAAACACATGAGGTAAACCCCTTTCTTTTATCTTACATGGGATATTTGATTAATGAAGTAATAGTCAAGGAGGTTTTACCTTTTGCAAACATTAACTCTAATATTTTTACAGATTTGGCAAAAACAGGGAGATTACAACTGTGAGACATGGAGCAAATCCTAATTTCCAATGTTGTCTTCACTTGCTGCTACAGCGCAACAAACTTTGTTTCACCCCAACGATATTTCAGGCTTTTTCATGGTTTCCTTTTGGCAACTAGGTTGTTGTCGTAACGAATTGTATAAATGTAAATATTTAGTTGTTAAAGGAAATCTACAATTTCCTAAACAGTTGTATAAAGAGGGCCTGCGGGCTATGAATCGGGGTTAAGCAAGGATATACAAATTTTGTAATAGAAGTATTTTCCAATTAATTGAATGCACGTCACTTTGTTGTTTCACCTATAAATTGTGAGTTTGTCGCAGCCCTGATCAGTGAGTTGGACCCACTCTTTTGATCAGATGTTGTGTTATCTTTCTTTTGGTTGATTTTATATTTCAGTTGGTTTTGTTACTATTGTTCTAGTATAATCGTTTAATTGCTGTGAATGCCTTTTTAATTATGCAATCCATTTTAATTGTTGTTACAGTAGTCTATGTGTTCATTGATTTAAGCATGTGATCTGATAGCATGCTATGTGATTTTTCTTGCATATATTGTTCATGTTAGTCTTGAAATAACTAATGCCCCAGGTTGATAATTTATGTGGAAAAAGGGTTTGAATATTGTTCACATCTGGACACCAAAATTTTGGCGTTGTTGTCAAGGAAGGCTAAAAAGGTGCAAGAACATGATCTGAAATTGATCTAAGGGTCGATCTCTGATCTTGGGGAGGGAATTTATTGCCCTACTTCAAGTCTTGAGCGTAGTGTTCTTTGTTTTTCTGCTTTTTATTGTTTTCTTTAGAATTTATCTCAAGTCTTGGAGAGGGCATCTATTACCCTGCTCCAAGTCCTGAGCATAGTGTGTTGTTTTTCCTTGCTTTTTTTTCTTTTGTTGAGACCGATCTCTCATCTTAGGGAGGGCATTTGTTACCTTGCTCTAAGTCCTGGGCATAGTTTTCATTTTTTTATTTTTTTTTCTGTTTTTTTATTATTTTCTGAAAGGGCCAAGTTCTCGTTCTGGGGAGGGTATTTGATTACCCTACTTCAGGTCCTGAACTTTGATTTTCTTCTTTTAAAATTTTATTTTGGTTTTCTGTTTGAACCTACTCTCTTGTCCTGGGAAGGAAGCTATCTGTCCTGCTCCGGGTCCTGAATGCTTTTGCTATTTTGATGAATTATTCTCACAAATTGTATGAACAAAGATCTAAATGAGAGAGGCAGAGGAATACCCCCAAATAAAGGAAAGGATCTGGGAAGGAAGACGTATATTCAAGAGATCATCGAAAAGGCTAAATCTGAAGCATCCTCTCGTGCTATTGTTAGGGTAAGGGTTCAAATGAAGTCTGAAGGGCAGTTGGTGGAGCAGCTAGTGCCATCCACGGTACCAGAGGAAATTCTTTCGATGACGGAAGAAGCAATAAATAAGGTACTGGTGGAGGAGAAATCCCTTCTTTCAGCAGAAGGGGAAGAAATAGCAAGCAGAGGAATAGAAGAACTGAGCAATTCCAATTGGGATGAAGAACCTCCGAAAGGGTTTTCATCACCACAAGACCAAGGGAGTTTTGTGAAGCCTCCCATAGTTGAATTAAGAAATTCCAATTTGGAAAGATAGTTCCTGAAGGATTTTGCATCACCAAGAGGCCAACGGAGTGCGGTGAAACCTCCTACAGTTGAATCACCCCAAGTACCAATCACAGAACCAGTTGAAATCTCAGATGAGTATTGAAGGATATTTATGGCACCTGTAAGTTCTTCTATTGATTTTCCAATTGGAAAAATTATAGGTGATGCACCGATGAAGCCCATCCCTTTAACAACTCTACCTAATTTTCATGGGCTTTCTTCGAAAGACCCTGATACATTCCTCTTCGAATTTGACATTGTCTGTCGAGGGTCTGATTATATCTCCGATGCTCAGAAACTAAAAATATTTCCTGCTACCCTAAAAGGGACATCCCTAAGATGGTTCATGGGTTTAGGAGGGAGAACTATTACCTCATGGGAGGGGATGAAATAAGCCTTTTTGAAGAAATAGCAAGATTATTGTAAATCCCGTGACATTAAGGAGGAAATCTTTAAGTTTGTACAGAAAGAGGATGAGAACATGGAAGAATGTGTGTAACGATTCAAATATATATTGTAGAGATCAGGCCATAGTGACCTGGATAAGGATAATTTGATGATGATTCTTCTCCCGGTGCTTAGGAAAGATTCTCTGCAACTTCTGAACATAGTAGGAAAGGGGGATATTTCAAAAGAAGACTTTGACACAATCTTTGACTATTGCATTCAGTGTTTAGGAGGGGTTGCAAGGAGCGGACAAGGAATTCGGTCATTGAATACTTTTGGCAGAGGAGTTACAAAGGTAGAAATTAGAAACCTACTAGATAATCTAAGGACTGATATCCTGAGCACATTATCTGCCCAGATGGACACTCCGCAAGAAAAACAGAAACAGATGGAGTTGGAAAAGACTATGGCTATATTCTGCCCATAGTGCAGAAAGAAGCATCCCTTGAAAGAATGCTCATTAAACAAAGTGGAAGCATGCGTGATCTGTGAACAGAAACATGCGACTAGCTCATGCCCTTCCTTGCTCGGACTGAAGGCATTTTTTCAAGGGGCAAGTGAAGAAAATGTGGTAGACCAACTGTGCTTCATGGGGCCGAAAAAGCCATGGAAACCTCGACCACTAACTATGAATCTAGGTATGTTTCAGGACCCATCCCAGTATTTTAATAAGTTTAATATGGGTCCCCATTCTGCACCTTTTTCAATTATGTGGTCTCAATATCAATATCCCCCCTGGCAACAATGGGTTCCCCAGGCTAGTTCGAATCCTTCATGGAATCAGAGCTGGTGTGGACCCTCTCCTACTGGTCAGTTTCCTCAATCTATGCCTCAACAGCAGCTTCAGTTGCCCTCCACTGTACCTCCTGGTAACCCAGCCCTTCGACCCTAGCTTCCTATCCATCCCAATATGAATCCTAATAATAAAGGGGTCCAACAAACAGATACTCTTAACCTTCCATAGTATAGCATTTCTACCGCAAGACTAAATGAGATAAACTTATGATCTGGGCGGGGGCAGGTAGTAAATGCTCCTACTTCACCTATTATCATAGAACATATTGACATTGAAGTTACAGAACTAGAACACAGGACATTTGGGGATAAACTAGACCAAAACATAACAAATCAGACACCTCCCCAATCTGTTCTTAATCAGGGTCATTCAACTTCTCCTCCATATCTTGAAAGACTGACCTTGAGCAAACAAAACCCTCAGGAAGAATTTGACTTCCTGGGGGAATTGAAAAATATTTTTTTCAAAATACCCCTGTTACAAGCCATGAGGGACATACCTATATATGCAAAAACTCTCAAAGATTACTACTCTAAGAAACTAGGGAAGAAACCTAGGGATCCAATAACCATTCATGTGATGCGTAGACTGTCTGACATCATGTTAGGAAATATCATGCCTGTGAAATATGGAGACCCGGGAAACCCAATTCTAATAGTATAAATGAATGGGGTTGAAATCCCAAATGTGCTGGTAGATATGGGAGCTTCCATCAATATTATTACCTCCGAAACAATGAATACATTAAGTCTCAGAAACATTAAGCCAACTCCTATTATCCTGGAACTAGCAGACAGGTCTACAATTAAACCAGTAGGGAAATTGGAAGATGTGACCATTTCGGTGGATTCATGGCATTACCCTGTGGACCTCCTTGTATTACAGACTCGATCTTCAGTTGGTGGTCATTCATTGATCCTGGGAAGACCTTGGCTCACAACTGAAAATGCCTACATAGGGTGCCGAACTAGGCATATGATCATATCAAATGGGATGATTACAAAGAATCTCACCCTCTACCCTCCTGCGGAACCCAGTCCATCTGAAAAGTTATCAACCAGTCAAAAACCTATACCAATAGAAGAGCTTGAACCTAAAAATGAAGAAGTTAGACCAATCCTCACTATTGGGCAGGCCCTTCAATTCGAAACAGAAACTGAGGACGATGACATCAACACTTTTATTAATGATCCCAGTTCTGTTTCCAATTCAACTCGTTAAATTTTAGAATCTTCTATGAGCTGTGAAACATAGGAGAACAATGAACCAGAAGATGCAATTGAAGACATTCTTGTATCCTCATCCCATGATAGTATTCCAATTGAGATTGAACCAGGGAAAACACTCAATATCAACCATAATTTGTCTGAATCCTAGACAAAACAACTCTTAAAAGTCCTTCAAGATCATCAGGAAGCTTTTGCCTGGGATTATACCGACATGAAAGGAATCCCTGCTAACCTATGTACTAATCATATTTATATTAAGGAATGTTGCCGCCCTGTAAGACAGCCCCAACGGAGAATGAACCCTGCTCTAAAGAACATTGTCAAAGAAGAATTACAAAAATTATTGGATGTAGGTTTCATTTACCCCATCTCAGATAGCCAATGGGTATCCCCGCTAGTTATTGTTCCTAAAGAGAATGGTAAGTGGTGGATCTGCGTAGATTACAGGGAGCTAAACAAGGCAACTCAAAAAGACCATTTCCCTTTGCCATTCATTGACCAAATCCTGGACACCTTAGCTCGGAAGAAGTTATTTTCCTTTCTAGATGGATTCATTGGATATAACCAGATCCATATAGCCTCGGAAGACCGAGATAAAACAACTTTCACATGCCCATGGGGAACCTTTGCATACTTGGTCCTCCCATTTGGCTTGTGTAATGCTCCTGCCACCTTTGAGAGGGAAATTCTAGGAATTTTTATTTATTTATTCAATGATAGTGTTGAAATCTATATGGATGATTTTAATCCATATGGATATTCATTTGAAGAGGGATTGGTGAATTTGGAAAAAATACTCAAAAGATGTAAGCAGACCCATGTATCTTTGAGCATAGTCAAATGCCATATGATGAGGGAAGAAGGAATAGTATTGGGACATTTGCTCTCATCTGCTAGAATTCGAGTTGATTCGGCCAAAGTAGAAGAGGTGATATTACACTTCCCGGTACCCAAAACACCCACATAGGTACGTAGCTTTATTGGTTGTGCTGGTTATTACAGACACTTCATAGAAAATTTTCCTTAAATAGCACATCCACTTTTTCAATTGCTAACAAAAGATGCAGAATCCTTGTGGACTGAAGACTGTGAGACAACTTTCACGAAAATTAAGGGGCTGGTTTGTAAGGCTCCAATCCTCTGAGGACTCGATTGGGCATTACCATTTCACATACATGCTTATGCTTCTCAGACAACAGTAGGAGCAGTTTTAGGACAGCAGGTAGACAAAACACCGTATGCAGTTTATTATGTCAGCAAGAATTCAATTCCTGCTGAATTAAATTACAGGGTGACGGAGAAAGAATTATTGGCTATCATCTATGCTATCAAAAGGTTCCAGAACTACATCATCGAGTATCCTACATTTGTACATACTGATCATGCAACAATAAGGTATTTGATGAATAAACCTATCACTCATGGCCGTATTACAAGATGGTTGCTATTGCTTCAAGAATTTGATATCACAATAGTAGACAAACCAGGAAAATATAATCTAGTTGTTGATTTCCTATCTAGAATTGATAACAATGATGAATTCATATTTATAGAAGATAGTTTTCCCAATGAGCATCTTTTTGCAGTTTCTACTAAACCTCCCTGGTATGCATATTTTGCTAACTATCTTGCTACAGGGAAAGTGCCTCATCATTTGTCATATAGGGAACAACGAAAAATTATTCATCATAGTGCCCGATATTCTTGGATGGCAGGGTACCTTTTTCATACAGGAGCTGATAAGCAAATCCGGCATTGTGTCTCTGAGGATGATATTTATGAAGTACTAAAAGCTGCCCGTGATGGTCCTTGTGGGGGGCACTTTGCAGACAAAATAACAAGCCATAAGGTGCTGCAAATGGGATATTAATGGCCTTCTATCTTTCGGGATGCGAAGAATTATGTCAGGAGGTGTGACAGTTGCCAACGCATGGGATAGCCTGATCGAGCTGATGAAATGCCTTTACAAGCACAATTAGTCCTCAAACCTTTTGAGAAATGGGCTATCTACTTCGTTGAACCCTTCAACCCACCCTCCCAGCAAAAGGTTCACATTCTAGTCTGTACTGATTACATGACTAAGTGGGTAGAAGCTAAAGCTTTTGCAAAAGCAATAGAGTAGGTGGTCTTAGATTTTATATTTGAGGAAATTTTTGCTCGTTATGGTACTCCAAGGGAGATTGCTTCAGATGGAGGAGAAAAATTTACATCACACATGATAGCAAAGCTTATGCAGAAATATGGGGTCAAGCACAGGGTGACATCTCCATACCACCCCCAGTTGAATCGACAAGTGGAAAGCAAAAACAAGACATTGGAAAATATCTTGACAAAAATTGAGGCACACCATCGTCGGGATTGGGCTCAGAAGTTTCCTGAAGCTCTCTGGGTGTACAAAACAACATGATAGAGCACAACTAGGTTTTCACCATTTGAGTTGGTTTATGGGAAATCCCTGTTGTTTCCAATATAATTTGAAACAAGTACCCTCGTAATAGCCCTTGAAGTTAGTTTGGATTTTTTCAGATGCCTAGAAACATCGACTGGCTCAGCTTAATGAACTAGATGAAATCCATTCAATGGCTTTCCAGAGGACCGTTGCTATTCAGCAGCAGAGAGTGAAATGGCACGATAATTTTATCAAAAACAAGGTGTTTCATAGGGGAGACTGGGCTTTACTTTATGACTCCTGTTTTAAGTATTTTAAGGGAAAGATTTGCACTCGCTGGATGGGACCTTATGAGGTGGATGCTATATTTGATAATGGAATAGCCAGCCTAGTCACAATTGATGATACACGTGCTTCATTAATAGCAAATGGACATCGCCTAAGATTATACCACTGTCCAACCTCTAAGGATGCTTTTATCAAACACCTCTCTGAGAAATCTGGTTTGAAGGTTATCAGCGCAAAAAAATCTTCCTCTGCATCCTCTCTCTAAAAAAATAAAATAAATAAATACATAAATAAAAAGAAAAATAAAAGAAAAGAATAAATAATTATATTGTTACTATTTATTTTGTTTTCCTTTTGCAGGAGTTACTACTAAGGAGTAATGTTTTAAAAATTGAAATTTTTTCTAAGTATCGATTGCTGCTACTCATGATGTTGTTTCTTGGTTGCTTCTACTTAGTTGCTGCTACTCATGATGTCGTTACTCAGTTGCTACTACTCATGATGTTGTTACTCGGTTGCTGCTACTCATGATACTATTACTCGGTTGTTGCTACTCAGGGTACTGTTACTTGATTTCTACTACTCATGATGTTGTTACTCCGGATGCTGCTACTCGCACTGTTGTTACTCCAAATGTTGTTAGCCGCACTGCTCTTACTCCAGATGCTATTACTCGAACTGTTGTTACTTTGGATGTTTTTACTTGCACTGTTGTTACTCCGGATGTTGTTACCCTAGATGTTGTTACTCCAGATGATGTTACTCGCGTTGTTGTTACTCCGGATGCTGCTACTCAGACTGTTGTTACTCCAGATGTTGTTACTTCGGATGCTGCTACTCGAACTGTTGTTACTGCAGACGTTGTTACTCTGGATGCTGCTACTCGCACTGTTGTTACTCCAGATGTTGTTACTCCGGATGTTGCTACTGGAACTGTTGTTACTGCAGATTTTGTTAATCCAGATGTTGTTAATCGCACTGCTGTTACTCCATATGTTGTTACTCTCACTGTTGTTACTCCAGATGTTGCTATCGTACTATTATTACTCCAACTGCATCATTACTGCGCCGTCATCCTACCAATTGTCACTTCGTCCAGGTAGGCTGCCAGGTACGCCTCCACGTGACTTTTACCGATTTAATTAAATATCCCATGTGAAGACATGAATGTTTTGGATGAAAACTTTTAAGTTGGGGGGGGGGGGGGTGCCGTCATAATTTAATGACGGCGTAATGATGATTTTGTAAGTCATTATTACAATTACGTGTGTTGTACACCCTATGATCCCTATCAATACTCTGTATAATCATTAAATATGCATTGAGATCCATAACACGTCCTTTCCATTTCATATGAATTAATTACCATTCTATTCATTGCATTTACCATACTTTTTCATGATTTTTCTTGGTTTCCGAGAATTACCATCCATATTTACTGTTACTACCCTTCATTTTCACCATGTACTTTTTCCAAATTTGGTATTGACCAGTCCATCCAATGGTATGTTGTTCCAGAGAGCCATTACAGTCCCCACACTATGGGCGGACTGGCTGTGCGGCATGAACCTGAAAATACAGCTTTGATCCGCAATAATCCAAAGGTATGGTAAATATTTATCAATGCAGGATGGGATACCTACTTCGACAGATTGTAGGGAGTTGACAGGGGAATCACAATGGAGTTTGCGCTTAATTTGGATGAGGATTGCTGGCGACTCAGAGGATTGGAAATTCCTGTTGCAGAAGAAATAATTGCATAAGTTAGCGGGATGAGACAGCAAGGGCAGCAATGGTTTGATCAGAGAGTTCCTCTCCTAGAGTTTCTTAAACTATTCTTGCAAGCAGGAGAAAGTGTCGTTCAATTGGGCAGAGGATATGAGTGTAAGTCTGTGTTGTATTCATGGAATGAACTCGTAGGTTTTGTAATGAAATACATAACTTGCGAGGGTCGGGCCACAACTCTGTTTAAATATCATTTTAAAATTTTAACTCACCTTCGATTTCCACAAGCTCAGGTGAATTCCTTAAACATGCCCTTCTTTCTATTAAAATAGTTGTAGCAGATGGCATAGTTCGCTTGGCATTCGCGCCGGATGCCGGCAGTGCTCTCCAATCATGGATTGGTGTGTTTACTGGTCATACATGCAATAGCCAGATTTCGAATCTCTTGGGCGGAACTTTGTGGATCCTTAGAACAAGAGATAACAATCATTATTGTTGCTAGAGAAGAGGAACCAACCTCTCCAGCTGGTTTGGCAAAGGAAGAACATTCAGAGGAAATCGATCAGGAAGAACCCGAAGAAATGGAAATGGAGGTTGATCAGGAGGAGCCCGAAGAAGTGGAAATGGAGGTTGATCAGGAGGAACCTGAAGAAATAGGAGTAGAGGAGACAATTGGTGACACAGTTGAGGCTGCCACACAAGAACCAATCTCACCTAAAGAACCCACAGTTGAAGGGATTATGGGTATAGTGCACGAAGTTGATACTGTCATACAGTTGTCAACTTTTGTCAATGAAGAACAAGGAAGTGGAATATCAGACAGAGGGATAGCAAGTGATGCTATTCTTTGCAGAACAAAATCACCTACCCAAGCAGATATGGATATTGAAACAAGTGGGGGTGCTACACAAGAACCACCCCTGATTCAGCTAGAACATGGAAACATGGAGGAGTCAACCTGCGAAGTCGGCACTGCTCCACAAGAACTAGTGCCGACCGTAGAAGAGGAGGCAATCCATGAAGAACATGAAGATAAGAGAGAAAAAACCTGCGATGTTGATACTGTCCCACAAGAACCAGTATCAATCGTAGAGGAGGAAATAATTCACAAAGGGCAGGACGACAGAAGGGAAAAAATCCTCAGAATCGACGTTGTTCCACAAGAACCAGTGTCGACGCCGACTGAAGTAGTAGTGCATAAAAGTGCGGCCGAAGCTGGAAATGAGGACGATGAAGCTATTCCTCACTCTTTGTTCCATTATATGATGCCTAGAGGGGCAAGGTGATTATGCTCATCCCAACAATTAATGGAGGAAATAGTTGTCCCACCGGTGCTTAAGTTTGTCAACCCCAGGAAAGGACATGGCCAATATTGGCCCAGTAATCATTGAATCTCAGCTGGAGCACCACGAGGCTCGTAAAGAAGATGGAATTCTTGTGGAAACACTGGAACACAGGAAGGTCGATGGAAGCATTGAACGAGCAACAAAATTCCCTGAGGTAAATGCAAAAGAAAATGCCCCTGAAGACAGGGAGCCCAACCAGAAGGACTTAGCAGAGGAACCAGTTGATAATATTGACAGTATTCCACTACCTCTTGAGCCCGTTACATGCCTAGGAGATGAATTTATTGTTAAACAAGAATGGATTGAACAATGTGAGAAAAGAAGACTACCTCTCAAGAAAAGCTACTAGCTAAAGTTCACTGAAACCATGCGATTGAAGAAAGAGGTTTGGGAACTGAAGAAGCAGGTTTTCAGGTTGAAAAAGAAGGTAAAATTCTACAAGTGGAAGGCAGTAAAGCCGAAAATTAAGGTCGCTTATGTAGCTACACAGACTGGTCCGAGTGAACAGTTGTTTGAAGGACGAGAATTTTTCCTGGCCGCTGAAATCCAGAGGTGGCATTCTACTGCGAATGGACATAAAAAAGAGACAATGCAGGTATGATAACAGGCTACTGGGATCGTTACAAGATACATAGACTAGTTAGATAAGGCACGACTGAGGCAAGCTAAACAAAAGGCCAAAATAGAAGAATTGGAAGAACAAGTGTAGATGCTGCAATCAGATAAAGAGAAGATGTTCTCCCTGGTACAACAGGTAATGGCCTGCAGACCTCCTACACATAGCTATTCCTTATTCCTTCATGGAAAATCTCTTTTCTTTTGTCTTGAAAGTATATATAAGGAGATTTGGCACGAGATTGAGGACCCCATTCAATTTATTCGTATCTTAAAAATTCATGATATCATAGGACATCACTTAATGTGTGAGCTCTACATGCATGGTTACTTCTTGAGGCATGATCAGGATTTTAACCCAATTCTATTCATGGGGGACATTCATTTAAGAGATTTTTCCTCCTACACCATCAATCAGATTAAATGGAGAAAGGCCTCTGATACGTTTGAGGAGAACCAAGACACAAGGCCGCTAATGATGAGGAAGGAGCATGGCCAGTCATCAAATATTTATAACAATAATTTTACCTTTCTACATATTGAGGGGCATACAAAACACGTGTTGACAACCCAGAAATGGTGTGCTAACCTCTGTGTCAGAAGATTATAATGTTTTGTAAGGAAGTGTTGGATAGTTGTCAGAGGAGGTGGATGTTGTCATCTTCAGCCGTCAGAGGTCGAGAACCATTTGGGGCACCTAACTTTGCACAGGCACTAGAGAGAATGTCGTGTTTTGTAGCATGCATTTAGACTTGTGGGGTCAGGTGGATGGGGCTGAGGCTTCAGTTTCCCCTTATTTGGTTGCTAGTCGAGAAATATGCTCCTGCATACAACGTTGACCCTGATTGGTGGAAGGATGTTGTTCTGATGGAAGGTTATAAACACCCTAGGACAGAAATGGCCGAAGAATATGATCTCACACAACTTCATGCCAGTCACAGTCAATGCAACCAAGATATGAGGAGACGACGAGCTACATGAGGACATGCAGATAGACCAGTTGCGGGGAGATGTTGGGTAACATATTTGTATATTTTTCTCTCCCATTTTCACCGACCTTTCTATCTCTTTATATCATTATTGTTCTTAAGCACACGAGGTAAACCCCTTTCTTTTATCTTACATGGGATATTTGATTAATGAAGTAATAGTCAAGGAGGTTTTACCTTTTGCAAATATTAACTCCGATATTTTTACAGATTTGGCAAAAGGAGATTATAGCTGTGAGTCATGGAGAAAATCCTAATTTCCAGCGCAATCTTCACTTGCTGCTACAACGCAACATACTCTGTTTCACCCCAGTGATATTTTAGGCTTTTTCATGGTTTCCTTTTGGCAACTAGGTTGTTGTTGTAATGAATTGTATAAATGTAAAGACTTAGTTGTTGAAGGAAATCTACAATTTCCTGAACAGTTGTATAAAGAGTGCCTGCGGGATATGAATCGGGGTTAAGCAAGGATATACAGATTTTGTAATAGAAGTATTTTCCAATTAATTGAATGCACAACGCTCTGTTTTTTCACCTATAAAATATGAGTTTTCTGCAACCCTGATTAGAGAGTTGAGCCCACTCTTCTGATCAGGTGCTGCATTATCTTTCATTTGGTTGATTTTATATTTAAGTTTGGTTTTGTTACTGTTATTCTAGTACAATCCTTTAATTGTTGTGAATGCATTTTTAATTCTGCAATCCATTTTAATTATTGTTACAGTAGTCTGTGTGTTCATTTATTTAAGCCTGTGATTTAATAGTAGGTTATGTGATTGCTCTTGCATATACTGTGCGCGTTAGTGTTGAAATAACTAACGCCCTGGGTTGATAATTTATGTGGAAAAAGGGTTTAATTATTGTTGACATTTGGACACCAACAATTGGGCCCTACTATATGACTACAAGTTCAAGGATTTCAAGGGAAAATTGATGAAAAGGTGGTTGGGTCCTTATCTAGTTAAAAAAATTTATGTGGACAGATCTTTCCTAATAAGAAAAATTGACGAGGGAGGCATTTTATTGCTTGATCACGGTAATCGTTTAAAGTTGTAAAAGAATCCTTTGTAAAATGAGGAGTTTTCCAACTCAATAAGAAAGTAGTTGAATGTAATTGGGGTGTCTCAAATCTCAGCTCATCCAACCTTTGATTAAAAAAATGAGAAAATAATAAAAGGGCCTAGGTGAAAACTTTCATGAGGCACATGAGGCAAACTCTAGGGCTAAAAACCTCTATGAGGAAACCTAAAAAAAAAAAAAAAAGGGAGAAAAAAAATGAAAATATTGCTATAAAAAAGCCTCCTTTGAGGCACCTAGGGAAGGCCTATGGGTTGAAAACCTTTTTTGAGGCAACCTACAGATCTCGAAAAAAAAAAGAAAAAAAAAAGTAAATAAGAGAATAGAAAAGTGAAAAAAAGAAAGAAAAACACAAATGAGAAGTAGGGAAACCCTTAAACTAGTTTTGCTAATATGTTTTTGCAAGGTACCAATCATGGTCAAAGGGAAAATATTCAAAGGAAGAAACCTCCATAGTCTACTTCTCCATCTCCTAGGCTTGTTATTTTCATGTCCTTCATAATTCCATCCATCTCCTAAGGTTCCTCCATCACTAGGCCACCCATATCACTTAATCATTAGAGGAATTTTGTTGTCTAAAGTGGTCCTCCTAAGGAAATTATAAAATAATAGTGGAAATAATAAAATAAGATTAGATTACATCATCAAATTTTAGAGGGAAAAATGAAAAAAACTACTTTTTCAACTCGTATTTTCAACTTATCTCCCTATGGGTTTACTCAAATTTCGAGCAAGAACACTCATTGGATGCAAAATTTTATTCCTCATCCAAAAGCACCCATTTTTTCTTCTTTCGATGGACCCTGGTACATGAAAAATGATAAATACATGAAAAACGTGATTGCAATCACGTTTTTTCATGTATATTTCATTTTTCGTGTAGCAGGGTCCATCGAAAGTATGTAACATGGGTAATCCTTGGACGAGGAATTGAATTTTGCATCCAAAGAGTACTCTCACTCGAAATTTAAGTAAAATTTTAGGGAGATAAGTTGCGAATACAATTTGAAAAAGTAGTTTTATTATTTTATTATTTTTTAATATTTTTAATTTTTTACTCCAAAAATGGTGAATCATCCCCCATGGTTGACACCATCATATTGAACCCTATTGGTTCTTATAAATTTGATTTTGGTTGTACATTTTTCTTAGGAGGCCCATTTTAGACCTCAAAAAATCTCTAATGTCTACCTCAGTCCTGAAATGCTATAGGATTGTCCTGAACTTCTATAGGATTGAACATAATTTCTATAGGATTGTGATCGACATAGGGAGAGGGGTAATATGCTATGTTTTTCTTCGGGGATGAAAAAATAATTGTACCACACGTCCATCATCCATCCTTCACAATCGGGGCCACTTTTGCATCCAAAAATCCATCTTTTTCCATGAAAAAATCCATTTTCAGCCCCTCTTCCATAGTTTTGACCACCACCAAGGTTTATAGTCCTTATCCATGAGCTTAACATGAATTATGAGAGCTTATAAATGCATTTCATGAGGATTATTGTGATATTGGAGGGGTTTGTGGGATTTCTATAGGAAAGGATCCAATCTTGTAGAAGCTTGCACAAAACTGTAAAAAACCACATTCGAAGATACTTCATAGCACCAGAATGCAGACTTAGCCATCCCGAAGTATTCAAGGACCACCTTTCTGATCTTGGAACAACTGTAAAACTTTTAAGGAGATGCTATAGGTCATTTTTCATCCTTAATATCAACATATTTATCCACCATTTTAAGAACGTGCAACAACAAACTTTTCTCAATCAAAAACCTATCAGAAAACATCTACAACACTATTTTGTTCAAAAGTAGAATGAGAGCATGAAGCACATGACATGGAAAATAACACCTCCAGAGACAATAATATTAATCACTATCTTGAAGTAGCATGAAGAAATAGAAGTAACTCGAGACCATCAGGTAGTCACAGGTATGATAGTCTTCAACTCTCCCTTTAAGTGCATGATAGCTTGAAATTTGTTTTTAATGTATGAGGAATGAGTTTTTATAGGCTCTATGTGGCCAACATGCTTGGCCACCCTTGAACAATAAAATTTTAGTTACCTCACTCATCCCTGCAACGTAGGAAAAAAAAAGAGGTGTGATGATTATGAGGATTGGTCCCAATGATTTATAGGACGAAATATGGACGTGGTAGGTGGGGGTCAGCTCACACAATGCAGTGAGCCTACTACCACAAAAGGGAATAAAAGGACAGTCCTGAATCCCATTTATACCAAGGATCTCATTCCTAAAATGGTAAGAGAAGCCCATTGATACGTTAAGAGTTATGATAACTATGACCACGGGTCCCCTAGGGTGTTACAAAGGAGCTACAGGGTAGAATAGGAGAGGTTACAGGATTGGAAGCAATTGTTACATGATTGAAGTGAAACTGCTACAAGATTCTATAAAATTCTATACGATTAGGCGATGAGGTGAAAGAGGGTTCAAATTGGTGACAATTTTCCTCCAAACCTGCCCAACCATGAAGGAATCTCCTCGGGAAGGGTAAGTAGCTCATATTCCACACTACCCATGAACAAAACGTGAGATAATTTGGTTAAAATTATGCATGTACAAACATCCTATAGCACACCATTGGAGATTGAAAGCTATTTTTTTTTCAAAAACCTCTTTTTGATATGAGGAAGGAAAGGTTGCAACATAGTTATTTTATTTGGAATTTGGCATGAGATTATCTTCCCTCTAGCTAAAATAAGAGCACCAACCCTCTCATCTTTGTCTTGAACCCTAAGCTACAAAAAACACAACAATTTACAGAAACTCCTTTGAGTAAACTTGAGGAAGCAGTAGTAATAAAGATAAGAGGCAGATTTCAATAAAATAGATCATCGACACAAAAATAATACACCAACATCCTCCTACCATAGATATCATCATAAGCAACCCATGGATGAGCTTGTTTAAAAATATAAAGGGGTATGATGATGAAATAACCCATGAATTTTCCATGGCCCTTCACTCTCAGGAGGAAGATAGTGTCGCTACTATTGTAAGTGGACTTGCGATCCATTTGAATGAAAATCTTAATAGCAAAGTGACCACACTACCTCTAGGATTTTGATGGGGTAGCGAGCATAGGACAAAATCCACCACAACCAAGAATAATTTCTTCCTCCTTAAAGAAAAGCTAGTTGAAGTCAAGAATGCATTTAGAAGGGAAATAATTCCTTACCCATGGGATGATGTAGCCTACCAAATTCTAAAATACGTATATTGTGAAGGGAGGTTAATTTTTGTGTATTCCTATCAGTTCAGGATACTCTATGAGATGAGGTTTTAGATAGAATTTTCCATCCCAATCATGCTCAATATTCCCCACTTTCTCCTCTAGTCTATGATTGAAATGAGCCAAAGGGTGAGAGAAGGGAGGCACGAGTACATTGCTCATCATAATTGTTGGTCGTCTTAATTGTCGAATTAAACCTCTCAATATTAATTATCAATCCGGGAGTCGTAAACGTGAGTTGTACTGCATATTGGCTCAGCTTAATGGTCAGAGTATACATATATTCCTTTGTAATGATAAACTAGGTACTCGAACGAAACACACATTTGATTGAAAATAAACAATCTTGAAAATGAAACTTACTGAACTAATTCTTATCAAGCAAACTCCATACTGCAATTAAACTATGAAGTAATCCTCAATCTTGTAACATTCTCGCACTCGCATTCTACTTTCTAAATCTCCTATGATATCTTGAAAACCTTGATCTATTTGTTCCTCTCATTAACTTGAAATTAACACTTGAAACTAATCCTGAGATAAGAAAAAAGATCGCACATTATTCTAATTAAACTAACTATAAATACTCTTCATAATAAATTCAAGATTCAAATTAACAAAGGACAATTCTATCTATTGCTAGAAGAAACCATTTCACTTTATAAAATAACACTTAAAAATCCCATTTAGAGATTGCATTGCAAATGACCTATGATAAACCTTCTATTTAAATATTTTAATCTAAGTGAAACAAATTATTAAAAAGCAAGCTCACTCTTCAAAATCAAATCATGTAACTGGATCACATTGCATTAAAATTTCTCTACCTACCTACACAATCAAATCTGCATGACAACTTGCTCTTACAAGGAAATTATTACACTATGAAAACAAGAGAGAATCTAATTAGAAGTAGATCTAAGAAGAGACAAATTCTAATTAAAAGAGATCTACTTATTGAGTGAAGTCATGGGTAAAAAAATCAAATACGCATTTAAATCCTGCAAACATTCAAAGAAATTAAGTAATGCAAACCAAACTCAAACTTAAAGCATTAAATCTGTTCTCATTCCATATTGAAATTCAAACTATTAAAATATGTTCTAATTCCATATTCATATTCAGAAATCATGATCATTATATTCCTATCTCCCATTACATTCGATTTAATAAGAGGAAAATATATTGCAACTCAAAAGCAAATTATGTAATGAGTAAAAGTTCTTTAGACCATTAACTTGCGCAATACAAAGATGACTGAAATTCTTTGGAGTTGAACCACACCTACCAAAAATTCACACATTCATACAAAAACCAGAAACTACACACACATATACTTATCTTTTGTTGATTGATAAGCTTAGCTCCAGAGGTGGTGGGCCCTCCCACGCCTAGAGTAAGCTGAGTTACTGCAATGGATAAAAGCTTTTTAAAACATCAAAGACTGGAATTCGTAATGAATCATGGCACAATGCTACTACTCAGAACATGAAAGCGATGATGTATATTGAAAAGAGAATTTGGAAATCAATTTATACGAATCACAACAATCCCTCTATCGATATTACATTTCTCTGCAAATTAGAAGCCAATCCTACATCTCAGAAATTTGACCTCTGAGAAATTCCGGCTCTACATATGAGCAAATCAACCTTACATCTCCAAAAATTAATTGCTTTTTTGTGTGCAGCCCTCTGCTTTATATATATAGCAGCAACGTTGCTTCTAATTAAAAATCGATAGTTACAAAAACATAAATTTAAGCTTTTTAGTTAATACGATTAGGGCAAAATCGGAATGAGAATATTTTCTTCCCAATTCAAGTTTGATTTGGATCGATCCGGCATCTAGAAGACTTTGATCATCACGCCTTGCTGGTAGAGATAACGCATGCCCGGCAAACTTTAATCTGGGATTATGATTTCTGTTGCAACAAACAGGCAAACTATGCATTCGTTGTCACCACACATTCATGGATACACTCTCCTGTTTGACCTCCTTCACAGTTGCCTTAGAAACATTAGAAGCATCCGCCGAAATATTGCCCGTGCCTTAGCGAAATACAAGCTTTCCTGAAGGACGATGTTGTGAAGTGCCCAGAGAAGAACCAGACCCTGATGTTTTTTTGTTTGTGAGATGGGATATTTTTTTTGACCTCCTAAAGGAAGTCGATGTTTTCCCATCCAGACGCCTTCCAATTCTAGTAAAAGAACTAAATTTCGGTTCCTCCACATCCTTCGATTCCTCTTGAGATGTCGTTGTGCTTGTAGAAGGAGCAGGCTTGGCTGGAACTATTTCCGGTTCTTTGTAATCAAGAGGAGAAAAATCCACCTCACAATCTGTCTCAATAATAGTTATGGAAGAAGCTGGTTTTGCCTCGACTATGTCTATATCGTATTTCTTGTTGTTGTAAGCTACCATGATGCTATCACCTATGGTCAAGCAGGAGAAGTTCCTCAAACTAGTCTCCAACACTGATTTAGGATTAGATATGTCGAGAAAATCCTTTGTATGGGGCTGCATTTTGACATATGTCCCTTTTGGAAGGGCGGAATTTTTAACTTCTACTGTATCACCCTCTGCTAAAAGCATAGTTTCCATCATCCACATAGGAAAACTGCCACACTGCCAAATATAACAACTCCCACAATCAGCAATTCATTACTTTTAATTACCGATAAACAGAGATAAAACCAATAATACCATTCTGCGAATAAAATTTGAACAGTTTCCTTCATAAAATTGGGCTTCTTATTAAACGGTGAGTTTCCCTAATCGACGACAGGGTTGTCCATTGCTTATTCAGATGTGGACACATATATTCCTTCAATCCATGATGAAATCTTCTCACATCTTTTGAACATCCGCAGCCTTCCTTGAAGGTATAAAGCATGGGGATTCTAGTGGATTGCTCTAGACTTATAACCTCCTGAGAAGATAACTTGTCGAGATACATAATTATAGACCGTAGAGAATTTCCATGAGCAACAATCACCACGTTTTTCCCACAATGAATTTGAGGCACAATCTATTCTTTCGAGTAGGCAACAGCTCGTTCTGCGCACATCTCAAGGCTCTCACCATTTGGAGGAGGGATATCATCACTACGACGTCATTGATGAAAATTTTCCTTTCCAAATATATCAGTTGTCTCTTGTTTATTGAATCCTTGAAATTCACCATAGATGCGCTCATTGAGTTGCCAAGTTTTTATTACTAGAATAGACTGTTTCTTAGTATCTTCACTGTATATTGTAATCCATGCCTTTTCCTGCTCACTCTCGTTATGTATTACCATTGGTACTCTTGTGTGCAAGCCAACCGAGCTCGAACATTCTTATCTCCTTATGCTTGAACAGGTCTCCATACATCTAACCAAAAACGTTGAATATGTAACCAGTTGATTCACTTATAAATTATGTATTATGCTAGTACATGATGCAATAAAATGATTCATGAACATAATACAATACCAGTACATTATGAAAACATAACCATGACTAGCATACAATATTTCTTCAACACTGATCTAACCTACCACCTTGCTTCAAATGATATTCAAATTCTTGCTTGGATTGATACACCTGCCACCAAGAAGGTATTTATTAATGAAACTATTTACACAAAACACCCTTTAAATTAATTAATACAAGAATTTATAATTTAATTATAAATGACTCTAATTAACAACATAATGGATAAACAATGATTAAAACACTAGGTACAATCACAAAATCATCTAATAAAAATTGTAAAAATATGGACAAAAATGCAGCTCAACAATAGCTTCATGAGGCTCATTGTTGTGAAATCCTCAAGTCACCTCAAGAACACAGTGTTATTGACTGATTTTATGGACATGGAAAGGGAGGTCTTCATTGAGACTCAAGCCCAATCTTTGACAAAACATGAATAGGCTACCAAAAAAAGTGATGCTAAAGAAGAAAATGAAAAGGTGGAAGAAGTTGAAGAAAAGAAAGAAGAGATTGAAGAAGGGACTAGAGAAGGAAAGGTGGAAAAATGGGGCGAGCCAGAAGCAAAAAAAGTGACCCTTAGGGAGCCCTATAGACATTGGCAAAAGAGACAACAAAAGCAAAAAGTAATCCCCTCAGGAGGGAATACTGAAAAAGACATGCTTGCCACCCTGGCAGCCCTTAACACACCTATGAAAACCAAAAGGAGGCAGCCCATGAAAGGCCTCTTATATTTAAAAAGAGGAATAGCATTAGGATCAAACCAGAGAAGTGTGTGCCTCCTTTAGAGGTCCCAATTAAAGTTAAACAATTTGTCAGTGGCGAAGAAGGAGAATTGGGACGAGGAAAAGGGAAAATTGAGGAAGTCATATCCCTCAAAGCCAAGGGAAAGATACCTAAAACATACATAAAAAAGCCAGCCACTAGGGAAGCTAGAGCCAAACAACTACAAGTAGAAACTACCTAGCTATAGGAAGAAAAATGACTAATACATGAAGGGGAAAAATTGCTACATGACAATGATGAAATACTATAGGAAGGAGAAGACAAACCTCAAGAAAGAAAATAAGGACCACTGAAACTCCAAGATCCTCATCTATATCCTGATCTTGGGTCCTGGTACAAGTTTTATGAACCAGGACTAATCATTATTGAAAAATTTGTAGTCCTCATCCTACTTTAAGTATAAAAGGAAAGAAGTTAGACTCATAGGTGGATGCAAATAGCTAAGTCAAAGAAAGCTAAAGATGTGGGCATCATGGAGGAAAATATGAAGAAAATGAGTGAACAAATGGTTGACTTAAGATTCAAAGATTCAACCATGAGGGAGTAGTTGCAACTACAAAATTATAGGCTAAGGGAGCAGCTACAAGAGAAGGAAGCAAAACTTGACACCATGGAAAGCTTGGCCATGGGCATCATCTAGTGCAGGAAACCATTGAAATAATATGTCATCTTCCTTAAAGAAATTAGGTTTAAATTTCAAATCAAGACATTGGAAAAATATGGATCTCTCCCATTTCAGGATTATTGGAAGTTCATTGATTTCTTCCAACAAGTCAGGTTTGAAGATACGACCAAATTATTTTAGTTTTACATGCTCAACATGGTGCTGACAAACATGAAATCTTGGGACTCAAATTCAATGTTGGGAGATGCATAGCTAATGGACCTAGCCTCTTGGCTTGTCCATGAGGAAGAAAGAGTTGAGGAATCGAAGAATGTTATGGCCAAGGAAAAAAGTGAGCCTCTATATATCATAGTAAAATTAACAACTCCCAAGGTTATCATAATAATCTCATCTCTGTAGAACCTAAATTATCCCCTCACTAATTAAAGAAACAATAGAAAGACATACCCCATTTTGAAGACATTTCTAGGCTTTTGGGTATTGAGAGTTTGCAGGCCTACAAGAAGAGATGGCATGCTCTACTCCATAATTTATAAATAAGGGAATACCACTCTCCTGAGAGGTTGAGGAATTCCCTAGAAAGGACCACGCTCTATAAGGTAATTTCTCAAAGGTTGAATACCAATGGAATAGGGTTAAAGCTCAGTCCTCCTTGTTATTGGGCCTATAGGAAAGAATAAATTATAAAGAGGAATAAAGGGAGTGTGCATCAATAGAGGAAAGTCCATGTTTTTACCCACATGAAGGTAGACCTTTTAAAGTGCATTGGGATGTCAAAAATGCCACCATGGCCATGCATCAGCTACATATTATAGAGTAAGTTACTCAGAGGGTGAGAAACACTCTTAGCAGGGGGAGATGATGGTCCCCTTCAACAGTTATATTATAAGGCACATTTTCCCATTATCCAGCCTATGATTTCCTCTTTCTTTACATTTATTAACATTAATTGACTATAATGTGCTTAAAACAGAGGCTAAATGGTGTTTGTCATACTTCGTAGCCTAATATGGTTAACATGACAGGAAAATATTGTTTTTGAGTGCATTTACTATGAAAAGGCACATTAGAGGCAGGTAGAGGGTATGTAGGAGGGTTGTCCCCTGCATTACTCAATGACAACTTGACTTGATCTCTAAAATCACACACCTACAACTCAAGGATCTACGAGCAAGTAATGCAATGAAGGATTTGTGAGGATGTAAGGGATTTAGATCCACATTTTTCAAGATTTTCGATGGAATAAGTTCTATTTCCATGGAGGCTACCCCTTAGTCATTTTTGTATAAATAAACAAGCCCAAGTGCTCAATGGGATTCAAAATTTTGGAGCAAAAAGGAACTATTGAGAGCTGGGAAGCTTGAGATTGTCATTTTCATTCCATGATGCTAGGTCCATATAATACTAGTGTATCCCCTTATTGTTATTGTTAATGTAGCCCCTTAATTGTTATGTTTGTGCCCATGTAGTCCCCATACTATTATTATTGTGCCCCATAGAACCCCATTGTTGTTATTTTTGTGCCCTTACATTGTAATGGTAATGTCGGCTAAGATTATATTGTGACCCCTTGGACTTCTATATATAGAAAGTAGGTTTTGTCATTGAATAATCCAATAATTGTTACTTTATGTAATTTAAATGAGGTTTGTTCCTCAAAGAGGTTGATTTCTAGCTCGTTGATCTATATTTTCTTCTATTTTATGAGATGGTTTCATCACATTTCGAATCAAAGCTTTGGATTCTAGGGTTTCACTACTGCAAACATGTCATCTTGGAATTTTCGCTATAATTAATTTTCTACAAAGTTTCAGAAGCTGAAAAACAAACCCATTTGAGTCGAAAGCTAGAGGAACTTTTTGTAAAAAATTTAGTTCTTGTTTCATTATATGTTCAGATATATGATCTGAGGTCGTTAGGCTTTTCGCAAGCTCCAAAATTTCATCTCAAACAGGAGACTGAGGGAAAACCGTCATAACTTTTATTTCAAACATCGGATTTAAATTCTGTAAAAATTGGCCCCAATTACATGGAATTTTGTTGCTTGTATACCGATTTCTAGGTTGAAAGTCAAAACAGTGAGACACTACATGCCTTACAAGTTTGCTATGTTGAACCATTCCATAATTAGGACATTGTGGGAGATAGTGATAACTTTATCTTGAACAATCGAAATTATGTATGACCTGTGGACTTGGAAAGAAGACTTGGAGGGATACTACAAAACCGAATATCAAATATTTTGGATCCAAAATTATAAAGATACATAAGTTTCAATAGTGAGCTCCTCAAAATCAAGAAAGATGTGTGTATTTGGTTTTAAAAATTGCATGTCTTGTTTGAAAAATAAGTTTGAAGTTATTCCAAGGGCATATTAAAGCATAGATATTAGTATTGGGTTCTAAAATGCCCCCCAAAAATAGTTCCACCCCCATTAAGCCCTCAGAAGGCTCTACTATGATTCATGAAAAGGAAGAAGTGCAACATGATATATCAAAATTAATAAACCAAATGCAACAAATTTCGCTCTCACAAAGAGTAACAAAAAATGAAATGGAATCTAAGATGGATGGTTTGAAGAAAGACATGGATGGATTAAATAAAGGTGTTGAATCTAAGATGGATGGTTTGAAGAATGGCGTGGAAGCTAAGATCGATGGTATAAAAGAAAAACTAAAAGACGACATGGAAATTTTGAAGGAAGGTTTGACAAAGCTGCTGGAAGAAATGATTCCTAATGGAGAAACGGTAGTAGATGAAACTCATGATGAGACAAAAATAAATGTTAATCATAATTTCATAGACTCTAATGTTGGATTTAAGACCCACCATATTCCAAATATTGATATCGGGAAGTTTGATGGCAAGGATCCGGTAACATGGATACTATAAATGGAGCAATATTTGATATCGATAATGTGCAAAACACACAAAAGGTACACATTGCAACTTTATATTTAGAAAAAAAATACAATTGTATGGTATCGATGGCTTTTATCTTGTATGAAAATTGTCAATTTTGACGGAGTAAATGATAGCACATTATGAGGATACAAAGAGAAACACCCTCTTTAGCTAACTAATAAATCTCAAACAAAAGGGTTCAATGGTGGAGCACATTGACGACTTCCGAAATTTAATATAAGGGTAACTGATATTCCAAAGGAACACATGATTGATGTCTTCATAGGGCCTTTAAAGAATAACATCCAACATGACGTTCACCTTTGGGAACCTCATTCATTAGAGAAGGCATTCAGGTTGGCAAGAAAAATTGAAAGAAAAATCATGGCGACAAGGAAACCTACAACTCACAACTATAAATATGGAAGTGTTTCTACTCCTATACTTCCACAACCTACAAGGTTGACACCACAACAATTGGAAGAAAAAATATTAAAAGGGCTTTGCTACAGTTCTGATAGAAAATACACTAAAGGTCATAAGTGTGATGAGAAGAAATTATTTTACATAGATTGTGAAGAGGAGGAAGAAAAGGAACATGAAAATATAAAAGAACAAGATATACACCAGGAACAAACCCTAGAGGAAGAATAAATGAATCCGACCATATCCTGTAATGTATTGGAAGTAATTACCACTCCTCAAACTCTCAAGATAGAAGGACATATCAAGAAGAAAAATGTAATAGTGCTGATTGATTCGGGGAGTACCCTTAATTTTATTAATTGTAAGGTATCCAAGGAATTGAATTTGTTCTTATACCAATCACCAGAGTGTGAATTGATGGTTTCAAATGGAGGAACTATAAATTGCTCTAGAAAGTGCCATAATATCAAACTAACCATGGGGGAATATGCATTGATTAGTCCAATGCTCTCCATCCCAATCGGTGGTGTTGATGTTGTACTAGGAGTATAATGGTTACAATCTTTGGGGACGATAGCTTTTAATTTTCAAGAAATTTTCTTGAATTTTTTTTCAGATGGAAAGGAAGTTGAATTATGGGGTATCGTAAGGAAGCCATGAAAGATAATTATCTCTAATTTTGTGAAAAAAATTCTGAAGAAATAACAACGAGGCATAATTGCACAATTATGCTCACTACTGGTTCAAACATGAAAATAATCTATTTCTCCATATCTCCAAAAAGTATTAGACAATCATTCCAAGGTATTTGACACTCCAAAATTACTCCCACATATTCGTGATCATGATCATGCTATTAATTTGATTCCAGGAAGTGTTCCTGTATACACCAGGCCTTACAGATATCCTTATGCTCAAAAGAGTGAGATTGAATGTATGGTTGCATAAATGCTAGAGGCGTATAATTCAACCTATTTAAAGTTCTTTCTATGCTCTAGTTGTATTGGTGCACAATAAGGATGGATCATGGCATACGTGTCAATATTGTAGGGAGCTCAATAACCACTATTAAAGATAAATTTCACATCCCCATCATTCATGAATTATTGGATGAATTACATGGAACAACTTACTTCACCAAGTTGGATATTCATTCAGGATATCATTAAATTATAATGAAGGATGAAGACATTCTGAAAACAACATTCATAACTCATGAGGGTCATTATGATTTTTGGTCATGCCTTTTGGCCTTACTAAGACACCTTCCACATTTCATGTTTGATGAATTCTGTTTTCAATCCCTTAGAAAATTTGTGTTAATAATTTTTTATGATATAATAATCTACAACAATTCTTGGAAGGATCATGTTCAAGATGTTGACATTGTGCTCAAACTATTGGAGGAGAAACAATTATATGCAAAAACCTCCAAATGTTTCTTTGGAGTACAGGAGGTGGAATGTTTGGGCCAAATTGTATCTCCCAAGGGTGTTAAGGTAGATCCTTGCAAAATTAAATCCATTAAGGAATGGAAAATCCCTACAACCATAGAGAATCTTCGAGGATTTTTGGGGTTGACAGGGTATTATCGCAAGTTTGTTAAGAATTATGGGAGAATATCGGCACCTTTAACAACATTACTGAAGAAAAATGCATTTTCTTGGACTCCAGAAGAAACTAAGGCCTTTGAACGTCTTAAAGAGGAAATGTGCCAATCATCGGTCTTAGCTATGCCAGACTTCACAAAAACCTTTATTGTGGAATTTGATGCCTTCGGAAATGGAATTGGTGCGGTTTTAAAGTAAGAAGGAAGATCCATTGCTTTTGAAAGTCGTCCAATAAAAGGAAAGTATTTACTGAAACCTATTTATGAGAAGGAAATGTTGGCAATACTACATGCACTAAAGCAATGCCGACCTTACCTAATGGGAAGACACTTCAAGGTAAAAACATATCATGATAGTCTTAACTACTTTTTTGAAAAAAGACTATCTTCAGAAGAGCAACAAAAATGGGTCACAAAGATGTTGGGTTATGACTTTGAAATCATCTACAAAAATGGGAAGCTAAATGTTGTTGTATATGCACTCTGAATAAAGGATGAGGATGTGGAAGCATTGCTTTGTGCCATTTTTATTATGAAACATGGGTGGATAACCGAAGCAATGGATGAATGGAAGAATGATGGAGGTGTGGACACTCATTCAAAAGTTGTAGCAAGATCTCAGTACATCTCAAACATTTAACTGGAAAAATGATTAATTATGGTACAAAGATCGCTTATATCTTTGTAGGAATTCCCAACTCAAACAAAATATTATTTTGGAATTGTACACCTCTCCCTTAAGAGGCCACTCAGGATTTTTAAAAGCTTACCATAAGGTCAAGAAGGATTTTTTTTGGTATGGTCTTAAATTTGCTATTCAAAAGTTTGTGGCAGAATGTTTGGTTTGCCAAAAAAATAAAGTTGAGATAATTAAGACCTCGGGCGACGAGTATGTTACAATCTTTATCCATTCCAAGATCAATGTTGGGAGGAAGTTTCAATGGATTTTATCACAGGTTTACCCAAGTCCGAAGGAAATACTATCATCATGGTGGTTGTTGATAGACTTACCAAGTATGCACACTTTTGTGCATTATCTCATCTATTTAAAGCTAATACAGTTGCTACTGCATTTATGGAAAAAAATCAAAAGCTACATGGAAACCGAAAGATTATTGTAAGCGACAGATATTCCATTTTTATAGGAAATTTTTGGATGGAATTATTTTCTTGTTTGGGTACTCAATTAGCTCATAGTTGATCATATCATCCTCAATATGATCGAAAACCTGATATAGTGAACAAATGTTCAGAAGGATATCTTCGTTGCTTGGTATCTGATAAAAGTAAAAAATGGATCAATTGGTTAGCTTTGGCTAAATGGTGGTTTAACACTTCCTTCCATACTGCAGTAAAAATGACCCCATTTATGGCACTTTATGGATATCATATGCCCTCCATCACATCATCTTTAAGAGAAAAATATAAGGTTCAAGTAGTGGAATATCACCTCGCGCATCAACAACAACTTCTCCAAATCTTAAAGGATAACCTCACCTTGGGGCAAAATTGAATGAAACAATAGGCATATCAACATCGCAATGAAAGAAGTTTTGATGTAGGCGACTGGGTATTTTTATGGCTACAACCATACAAAAAAATGTCCCTCAAGAAAGATAATAATGATAATAAATTATCACCAAAGTATTATGGTCCTTACAAAGAGTTGCAAAATATTGGTACTATGGCATACAAATTGGAGCTTCCAGCATCTTCCCGAGTGCACCCAATTTTCCATTTTTCATGCCTAAAGAAGGTTATGGGTGACAAGCTCCCAATTCAAACAATATTTCCAGAACTTGATGAAGAAGGAAAAATAAGGACTCAAGGACTCATTCCTTGTTTCTTCCTCAGTCATAGAAACAAGGACTCGACAGCTACGAAATCGATCAATTTCAGAGTATCTCATCAAGTGGAAGAACTTACCTGTTTAAGATTCAACATGGGAGGAAAAAACTTTTTTGAAGGAGAGGGCATGCTATGTCCCTATAATACTAGTGTATCCCCTTATTTTTATTGTTAGTGTAGCACCCTTATTCTTACTGCTGTGCCCATGTAGTCCCCATATTGTTATTATTGTGCCCCATAGAAGCCCACTATTGTTATTGTTGTGCCCTTACATTGTTATTGTTATGTTGACTACGATTAAATTGTGACCCCTTGGACTCATATACTTATATATAAATAACTTTTTGTCATTTGAATCATCCAAGAATTGTTTATTTATGTAATGTAAAGGACGTTTCCCCCTCGAAGAGGATTATTTCTAATTCGTTGATCTATCTTTTCTTATATTTTGTGAGATGGTTTCATAACACGTTATGTATTTTATCTTTGTTTTATGTAAATGAAAATATTATTGTTAACTTTCATATGAGTTTGTGTAAGAGGGTTGAGTCCCCTTTGGTTAGAGCCCAACCCAGAGGCTCTAATGTCTCTTTGTGTATTTTATTCAAGCATTTCCTTTGATTAGCATCATCTATTGTCTTACATGATATAAATTTAGTTATAAAAGTTGCTGGTGTAGGCCTCTCTACCAAATCTCCCAAATCTCTTATGGGAAGTGTGGTTGAGGAATATGTTTAGCAAGCCAAAAACATGTGGTTACTTTCTTTTGCAGATTTTTAGACCTTAGACTAATGCTCTTTTGAATACTAAGTTTTTTCGTATTTAGGAGTTAAACCACATTCTTCTTTAAGATTTCATGGATGTAGGTCAGATTCATTTTTCAAGTTAGATTGTACTTTGATGTAATAAAATTCAACTCATCCTTCTTTCCACTTAGTTTCATAATATTTAACTTGAAACCTTTCTGTTTTAGTTCATATTGCTACGATATGATCATGAGTTTGGCATTTTTTTCAAAGTTTCAAAGATGATTGTTTTTTTTGTTTGCAAGTACTACTAGTGGCTTGCAAGGTTGGCACATACATCCTACATTCCTCCTGCCAGCATTAATCTCTTCGTCCTCATCGCACAATGCCCTAAAAAATATGCCACCGAAATTACATTAATGTGTCATTGAAGGAAACCATGTGTATTTATTTTTCTGCAATATGGGACTATGAGAGGTATTAGGCTTGAAAATCTTCATATACCTTCATCTAATCTTTCTCACCTTTAGATCACCTTCTCCACCCTCAAAATTCTCACAGGTTTAATAATGTAGCAAAATAGGGCAATCTTGTAACATCATGTAGCACTGTGCAAACTCGAAAAGTTTTGATCCAAAAGCTTGAATTTTGTCTCATAGGCTTTATAATGACCCCTAAGATTTGAAACCATGATTGAGGATGACCAAATACCACCTTATACCTCTCTTTTCTTTATAGAAACAAAATTCTCCAATTGGGGTTAGAGGATATATTTACGAATTTGAAATTCAATAATGACTTTCTTTATTTTCTCACGAGATTCCTAATGATCTATGCCACTAAAGCTAAATATTTTTAAACATAGTTATTAAATTTTTATTTACCAATACAAAGTATATTAGGTATGTTTCTTTTAAGGTTTCAAATAGAATCATTGTTATTGCATGGCTTAGTTTCCTTTTGAACGCAACTTTTCACATTATGCAATTAGACTAATACTTACATTCCTGCAACTAGCATATACTTTACATTTTGAAAGTAAATTATTGTTTACGTTTCTACAAGTAATATAGCCTTGACCTTCCTGTAATTAGGTTTAGAGTTTACATTGGAATAAGTAGCATATTCATTCCTTTGATAAGTAGATAATATTTCCATTTCTAAAATTACAATAAAACTCTCCTTTTATGCATTTTCCTTCCATGGTTCAATTGATAGAGTGGTATTTGTATGCCTTGGTCTAGTGCATTTCTTGAAGGTGGCATGAGTATAACATAACCTACTGTGCATATAACATTTTAACCTCTTAAGTTTGTATGAATTTCAGGTTGATATTTAAAGTTGGTAGACTTGGGATTGTAACATTCTTGTTGTAATACTAGTGCTCATCACACAATTAAATTTTAGCACTTCATACCTTTCATAAAAAAATATGCAAGCAAAATAGACAAATCAAGTATTGGAAGGCATTCCTCACATGTACATCATATGTAAACCAAATGAATGGTGATATTACTTGCATTTGGTAAAATTTTCTTATAATCATGGTTATCTAACATCAACACAAATGAGTTTTTTAAAGGAATTATATAGCGAAAGATTTAATACACCTATGAGTTGGGATAATACAGTAAACAAAATAACACCTTGATTGGAAACGTTGAAAGAGATGGATCAATTCGTCATCATGATCAAACAAAACTTAAATATGTCCCGAGACAGGTAAAACATTATGTACAAAAACAATTAATACATAAAGGATTCAAAGCATACAACCATGTGTATCTTAAAGTGAAATCACAAAAAGGTTCCCAAAATCTTAAAGCCTATCTGAAACTTGCACCCAAATACTATGGATAATTTACAAATTTGGAAATAATAGGACCAATAGCTTATAAACTTGCTTTGTCAACAATTATTAAAGCACATACTATGTCTTCTATGTATATTTGCATAAAATAGGTTTACATGGTATTAACCATGTTACTGATTAGGTTGTAACTTAGATGGAACCAAAGGGAGACTTCTATAGATAACCCTTATGCATATTAGATGGGAAATTAATATTGCTTCTAAATTGAGTCTTTCTACAATTAAAAGTGTAATTGGATCATTTTAGGCTTGACAACGCTACATCAGAGATGGAAGATGTCGTTAGAGACACATATAGATCCCTTTTCTCATCGTAGACATTGTTGCACTAAAGGAACACCAAGGAAAACATTAATCGAAGGAGTAGGAAAAGTGAAGTCCCAAATGTTCTCCTTGCAAATCTTGTAATAAAATTTATCTTAAACTATGAATCGATAATTTATCTTTTTATTAAACTGACTACCATGAGGTAGATATACCATTGTGCTGTAAACATTGTAAAGAATTTCACTTTTTCAATTACTAAAATGAGGATGACCAATATTAATAGAGATGAGCACCTATAGTGGTAATGATACTAGAAGTGGGTAAAGGCAAGAAGGTGTAAGATATTTTTTTTATTATTCTTTCTCTCTATCCTACCTTCCCATATTCACCTTATTTAATCTATTTGTAGTGGAGAAAATAAATTCCAAGAGTTAAGCCATCACTCTTATATATTAGCAAGGTGTTTTTTTTTTTTTAATATTTGGTATAAGAAGAACTAGTGGAGGAAACGCCTTGTTAAGGATGGATTTATGGGGAATATTATAAGAGGATTAAGGAAGATGAGGGAAAGAGAAGAAAATAAATATTTTAGAGACCAAAGGAGAAAAAAACGAAGAGCCATGAGCATATAGATCAAGCCAACCACACAAATAAGAATATATACTATTTGAATAATCTAAGAAACTAGGAATAATAAGTTTTAGTAAATAAAGTGGACCTTGTTATGTTCTTACTGAAAAACATGAGAAGGAGAGTGTTTCGAGGGAATAAGAAGGAGAGTAGGAAGTGCTCCTTAGCTTGTGGGAGGTACAAGAAATGGGTATTTGGACTTTCTCTCCTTTTTGCGATCTTGACATAAGAAATTACTTAATTGAATTCCTTATAAGCTAAACCTTCACTTCATTTCATGTTTCACCCTACATGTGTCATTGCCTGGATAAAGGATGGAGGTCTATATAGAAATAATGACAAGTATCAAGTTTCTAATGATGATAATTATAAAAAATCAAATAATTGAAGCCAAGAAACTACTACTTCTAATGATTCCACTACCAATGTAAACAAATCTTATACCAAGCATAAAGCGAATAAATAGTGAAAAGGTTCATAGAAAGGGAAGATTTGAAAGATCAAAACACCAACCATTAATAGTGAAGTGAAATTTGTGAGGAATTTGAAGCTAAGAATTGAGGAATGAAAGAGTAATAATAGGCACACAACTATTATAGAAATATGAGAGCTAGTGGTGGAACACCCATTTTTAAACCCAAGATTTTGTAATTGTAATTAAGACTTACAATGCCAGAAATGACTAGCCTTGAGATATTGCCAAACTTTATTTGATTTAGTATCATTTTATTTAATATATTGCGAAAAAAAGAAGAACAAAGTAGCCAACACAGAGTTTGATGAGGGATTTGAAGTTCATAATTTAGAAAGGAAGTATTTATAGACACACAACTATTATGGAAACATGGGAGATAATGGTGTAACACCCCTTTTTAAACCCAATATTTTGTAATTATAATTAAGACATACAATGCTATAAATGACTAGCCTAGATATATTGACAAACTTTATTTTATGTACTATCTATTTTATTTAATATATTTCCAAAAGATGAAGAAGAAATTAGCCAACACAAATCTTGATGTTTGAGAGGAAGCTCTAAGGGACAAATTTGGAAGTTTCCTATTTATCTTGAATTTAATGTCTAATTTGAAGAGAAACGGAGCCGCACATAAGTGTTGATAGCATTGATATAATAATAGGTTATAAAAAGCCTTATGAGTTACATCAAACCATTTGGAGATGTGATTTTTATCTAAACGGGAAAAGGAGCCGGTGTTGAAGCCTTCAACTAGAGCTAGAGGGTCAAGGAAATTTATTATTAATTTGTTTGAACTAAGCACAAAAGACACAAAGGAACTATTGGATCATAGGAGGACTCATGTTTATGTTGTGCAATTCCATTGCGGCAATACTATGAGCATTAATAAGCCTTGGCTTAGTGGTTCAAAGGAAACATATTCGTTTTTATTTGTGAAGGATAATGACCTTCATGTCCTTTAATCTTATTTGAACCCTATCAATAATTGAGGGAGTCTTTCTCTTAAGGAATTATATCTAGCTTAGGGATGGCCATATAGAAGAAAATTATATTTTGGCTATGTGTATGGTTGGGTGGAGAGTAGGTCTCCCTTCTTCAATTTCCAACGAACCCTAAAGTCACATCGATAAGTATATTTATTCATATTCATATTCAATGATGTTATTTTCTTAAGCTTAATTACCGTTGTAATGCAGGGCTACTGAATATGTATGAATGATGAGCTAGAAGTATTTTAAAAAACTATTTGATTACTAGCTATGAACACCCATCGAAATGAACTATTCATGTATAAGTATTACTTAATGTATGTTTTCCTATAATATTTTTGAAGTATATTGCATTGCAGGAAAAAATAAATAAATAAATAAATAAATTCAGATGTTGAAATGAGATCCAAGGCTCTTCAACTACTTTACTAGTGTACATGGCCTATGTTGGGCCAAATATGAGATATAACAACTATATTTTCTCCTTGTTTGATGATAAGAAGGCTTGGGATTATTTCCTTATTCAGGACCATATCTCATCAATAGATAAGCCATAATGTTATACTCTCTATTTCTATGAGTTGTGAGTTGGAGGTGTGTGTTTTGTATTCCCAAATGAGTGAGTAGAGTCTCATTCACCTAGGTGATGTGGTGCATTTGGCCATGGGTCATCTCCTTGTCTTATTTTGAGAAGTATTATGGATATGGGTAACTTTTTAGAATGAAATTATAACTTGTTAGAGATTCATGAACCTTCGTAAGTGCTTGAGCATATTTTTTCCCTATGAGGTTTATAAATTCAACCCCTTCAACAGGGTTGCAAGCTCCATCAAAAGGCCATATTTTTTTCTTTTGATATACGATGATTTCTTATTGAAAGTTTCATAAATTTGAACATTGGTTTTTTAGCTCCAAACTCTACCTATATGGCCGCAAAGGAGCCCTAATTGTGGGTTAGTAGACATGGCTAAAAGGGGCAGAAGTCCACAATACATCAAGTGTAAGAATATGTCAAGTATCATAGGTCGATCATTGGGATATGTATAGTGAGAGAAATTGAGATATGAAATTTGTCGAGGACTGTAAGTTAGAGTGTCCAAAAAATATAAAAATGTGTATTACTAAAAATCCTAGATTTGGAACATGTTTTTTCTGATAAAGAATGTGAGTTTATCTAAAAATGATCAAAGCTATTATGAAATGGCCTTCTCCAAAAAATATTACAGATATAAAGTCATTTATAAGACTTGTCATATATAAATAGAGAATCATTAATTTTTTTTCAAAAATTAACTAACTATCTCACAACTTCTCTACACTATTAGCTCTCTAGTAACAACACAATCACACTCTCAAACAAAAATAAATTATATAACCCATAAGCTACAATCTTAATAAAAAAATGCCTCTATATAATTTACATTCAACTTTATTTCTATAAAACCATAATAAAACCCTACTAATCACTTTTAACAACAAGCAAAACATAAAGTGTAAATATAAATTAAAGCAAATATAATTTAAAAGCACAAAAGGTAGTCTTGACCACCAAAAATTTGTTCCCTTACTAGATAAGGAAATTAATAAAACCGTTGAAAATATTAAGGAGGTGTGACCTACATGAAATGATAACTAAATGAAAAAATAGATTTAGAAACTCCACTAAAGTTGGAAGTGTCCTTGAAATAATGTTCTTTTTGTGAGCCATCATTTCATCGGAAATTATTATCTTTTTCTTTTGAATTTCACCATGAAAGGACGGTTGAAACACTTCCTCCACGTTTAGATGGCCTTTCCACCATCGATGGAAAAGATATTCCTTTTATAGAAAGCGACAAAGAGGGTGGGCTAATTTGTGGCACCCCTACTGCATAAAATCAAATAAAGACCGTGGGTTTAGCTACACAAATAGTGTAGACCTCAAAAGACATCTGCTGCCAGAAAACAATGAAGAAATGTGCGTCGTTGTCAGGGATTTCATCACAGGGTGATAAAACCATCCAATAAAACAACCCACCTTAAATCTAAAGTCAGTTTCCCTAACACACCTGTTCTGATTGACATTGATTTGGACCTAAACTTAGGGTGTTTTGACCTGATAAATTGGAATCCTAGAAACCGGGTGTTGGGTAGTGCCTACGACATGACAACGTTGACAAATACTGAACTCATACAAATTCTGTAGGTCTTACGAAACGTTTAAAATAGATATAATACCTGCAGGGTGAAAAGCCCTGATGGCTTCCGCGTCCCCATATATTAAAAGCAGCTAACATAATTGGAGTAACATATTGGAAGAATATATTTTAGGCCATTTTAAACAAATACGTACCATTTTTCACGTGAACGAACTGAAAATGAAAAGGGAACTTCATGACATGTTGGTACCCATGAATTAGGTTTTCATTATTGCCAATGTATTTCGTACTGTGTGCTTTGTACGAAGTAAATATATTTTTTTGTATGACAGATATGAATGCATTAGATTTACCTGGTTCCAGGTAGAACCCTGAGTACAATCGTATGTGACAGGCTAGTTGGGAAACTGTGCTAATAATTGACTAAACCACGCCCGGCTGTCTAAAAGCCATATATAGACGGAAACCCATATTTAGATGGTATAGATTCATATATATAAGGAAACCCATATTTAGATAGAATAGATTTGTGAATCTATGCCATTATCCTTTCTTCCCCCCCAAAAAGAAGAAGAGTGGATGAGGTTTCTTGTCTTCTCTGTTTTAGGAATATGTCGGTAATCACTATCTTGTTTGCCATTTGAAGCCATTCTTGGATCTCATTCTAATAGTCGTTCGGTTAACCCCGATCTCAGAGTCTGTGAGTGATTGTTTGGAGGGAAAAGCAGGGAACAGAGACAAGAATGGTAAGGGGAAAGACACAGATGAAGAGGATCGAGAATGCCGCCAGGAGGCAGGTTACGTTTACCAAGCGCAGGAATGGGTTGCTGAAGAAAGCTTACGAGCTCTCTGTGCTCTGCGATGCAGAAGTTGGACTAATGATTTTCTCCGCAAGAGGAAAGCTCCATGAATTCGCCAGTCCCAGGTATCTATCCTTGTGTGTTTGCCCTTACTTATTCGATAGACTGTTTCTTGTTGAATAAATGTTTGACTGCTCTGTATCTTTTAACACGTTGGTTGGCTGAATTGGAAATGGTCGGAATAATATATGCTAATTAATCAAGAGATTTGTACATAGCTTTCTAGCCATTAACCAGCCGTTATTATGGATTTTTGAAGTTTATGGATGTAGTTGTCCTCGAAATAAAAGATTTGATGTAGTGTTTAGGTACCACCGTTTGCTTTATGCCACTGGTTAATTCTTATTGGGACTTATATTGATGGAGCTGTAGATGGTGATAGTTTAACTCAACTACTCACAAGTTCCATTCATGTCTTATTTTGTGTGGGTCAAACTGAAAAGGGTCATCACATTTACTGTAAGTGTCATTATCGTCTTATTTTGTGTGGTTCAAACCGAAAGGGTCAATGCAATTACTCTAGGTTCCAATAATGTCTTATTTCTTTTGATTCAAGCCCAAAGAGCCGTTGAAACTATACGACCTCATTATACCAAAAAAATATGATCAAGCGAATAGATCTGACAGAGATCGAGTGAGAGTGGAAGTGCTCACACAAAACTTCTCAAACAACGTCCAGCAAAACTTTCATTATTTATTTATTTATTTATTTATTTTTTATTTTTTTTATTATTATTTTTTTTTAATGATTTCATTAACCTTCGGGTTCATTTCCTTTTATAAGGCTAGGTTAATAAAAACAATTAAACCGACTCATAAAACCAGATCTCAAAATATATGAAATCCATTGAAAACATTTATCGCATCCGGAACTCAATTGATAATCGACATTTCAGCAGACAAAAGGTTAACACCTTTGCGCTATGCGATTGCAATTACGATTGCGATGGCGTGGGGCTTATATCGCATCGGCAGTCGGCTTGCGATCTTGTGATTGCGCGATTGCGATTGTGGTGGGACCACATCGCATCGCATCGCAAACTTCAATCGGTCGGAACATACATATGTGCGGTACCTCGTTCCTTTTGCGATTTTGATGATCGCATCGCATAGGAACATTTCCATATCAACAAGACACTTTTAATAAAACTTGTGATTGCCGCCACAGTCATTTAACTCTGTCGATATGTTGGTAAGGCTTTAAAGCCTGTTTCAACTTTGTAATCAAAGCTCTGTGCTGCTGGCGAGACTTTGAGTTTGAGCATTTACTCTATTCTTTAAGAAAACGACAACCGCCTTAGATAAATATCAAAGGGGCCGATTCTTATCTGCTCTGCACTTCACTTGTGCGGGCTTTCCAATCCTTTTGCAATTGCTTCAAGAAAACAACAATCGCCTTTGCTGAGGCTTCAATGTGCCGCTCTTCAATCATTCTACAATTATTGCTGATTGACATCAGTAGTTGGAATTAATTTCCAACACTCCCCCTTAATTTCAACTGCTGGGTTTTTCTGCATACCCAGGCATTCCCTGAAATGATCAAAGCTTTTCTGCGCAAGTGGCTTTGTGAGGATATCTGCAAATTGATCCTTTGTTTTGCAGTGTTGCAAAACAATCTCATCATTGCTAACCAATTCACGTATGAAGTGAAACTTGGTGTCAATGTGCTTTGTCCTTTTATGAAAGACTGATTTTTTAGACAATGCTATCGCCGAGCTATTGTCACAGTAAATGGTTGTGCCCTTTTCTTGTTCATGACACAAATTTCTGAGAACTCTTCTCAGCTACACTGCTTGGCATGCTGCTGCTGTTGCTGCCACATATTTTGCTTCTGCTGTAGATAAAGCAACTATCGGTTGCTTCTTGGAAGCCCATGAAACTGCTCCCGATCCCAAATGAAACACATATCCTGATGTGCTCTTCCGATCATCAACACTTCCAGCCCAATCACTGTCAGTGTACCCTGTCAATATGAAACTTTCAGAAGAGGAGTATAATATACCAAACCCTTTTGTTCCATTTACATACCTTAGAATTCTCTTGGCTCCCTGCCAATGAGTTTCTTTCGGTCTTTCCATGAATCTGGAGATTAAGCTAAAAGTGTGCATAATGTCTGGCCTAGTTGCAATCAAGTACATAAGGCTACCAACTATGCTTTTATACAACTTTGGATCAAAATCCTTACTGTTATCTTCTTTTCTTAATTTCAACCCCATTACTGTTGGATTCATAGCTACCTTGTTGTTCTGAATGTTGAATCCCTTTAACACTACTTCTACATATTTATCTTGAGAAATGAAAACACCATTTTTACTTTGGTCTACTTCAATTCCAAGAAAGTATCTCAAGAAGCCCATGTCAGTTATTTCAAACTCACTTTTCATGACTGCTTTAAAATTAGCAATGAGAGAAGCATCATTACCAATAAAAATTAAATCATCTACATATAATACAACTATAAGAATCTTACCGTCATTCTCCTTTATGTAGAGTGTGGGTTCGCCATCACACTTCTTGAACCCATTCTCAATCAGGTAAGCATCTATCTTGCTGTACCATGCTCTTGGAGCTTGCTTCAGCGTATAAAGAGCCTTTTTCAGTCTGCATACTTTATGCTCTTCGCCTTCAACTTCATAGCCTGGAGGTTGTTCAACATAAACCTCTTCTTTTAACGCTCCATTCAGGAATGCAGATTTAACATCCATCTGATAAATCTTCCATTTGTGTTGTGCTGCAATAGACAACATTGTTCCGACTGTTTCTATCTTTGCTACTGGTGCAAAGGTTTTAGTATCTGCCTTGTTGCTGTTTGTAACCTTCACAACAAGTCTGGCCTTGTGCCTTTCGATCTTGCCTTCAGCATTGCTTTTGGTCTTATAGACCCACTTAACTCCAATGGCATCTTTGCCTTCAGGGAGGTCCACTAACTCCCATGTTTTTCTTTTCTCAATTGCACCAATTTCTTCATTCATTGCTTCAATCCATTTATCATAGTTTATAGCATCTTCAAAATGAATTGGGTCTTCAACATGACAATACAAAGTGAATAATGAATTCAGACTGGTATTGTTACTTACCTCTCCCTGTTTATAAATCTCATTCAGATTTATGAATCTTGGTCTTCTTCGTGTGCTTGAAGTTTCTTTCGAACTTGAAGGCGTTCCAGATCCCTGCAATGTGCTTGGAGTAGCACTTCCTTTACTTCTCAAGGCTGTTCGATTTTCAGCTTGTGGTGTGGTTTGTTATGCTTGTGGTGGTGGAGGAGGAACCACCGAAGAAGGGTTAATAGTTGTTGTTCCTTCTTCTTCTTCTTCGTGAGACAGAGTTGTCTTCACGTTCACAGTCTTTTCTAGACTTCCATCCCAAGCTTCTTCTTCACAGAACTGCACATCTCTGCTTACTATCAATTTCTTGGTGAATGGATTATAAAGTTTGTATGCTTTTGACTCATCACAGTAGCCAATAAAGACACACTTCTCCCCCTTACTATCAAGCTTCTTTCTTAGCTGATCTGGTACATGTGCATATGCTACACAGCCGAATACTCTCATGTGAGTGACAGTTTGCTTTTGACCACTCCATGCTTCTTTTGGTATTTTATTCATGACAGCTTTAGTCGGGCATCTGTTTAAGATGTAAACTGCATAGGTGACAGCTTCAGCCCAATACTCATGCGGCAAGTGTTTTTCCTTCAGCATATTTCTGACCATAGCCAGAATGGTCCTATTCTTCCTTTCTACAACACCGTTTTGCTGAGGTGTATACCTCATGGTTAATTGCTTTTGTATGCCATTCTTTTTGCAAAAACGCAGAAATTCCTTAAAGATGTACTCTCCACCTTTGTCTGTTTTGAGCACTTTGATGTAATGCCCACACTGCTTCTCAACACGAGTTTTGAAGTGGCGAAATTTCTCAAACACTTCACTCTTTTGTTTTAACACATATGCCCATGTATTTCTGGTGCAATCATCAATGAAAGTTAAAATATATTTATTTCCAGCAAATGATGGTATTTGCATCGGTCCACACACATCAGAGTGAACAATTTGAAAAGGTGTGTTTTTTCCCTTATACTCTTTCCTGCTGGAAAGCTTTCTCTGCGTTGTTTGCCCAAGATACAACCTTCACAAAGACTGTCTGGCTTCTCAATCAATGGAAACCCTTTTACCATTCCCTTTCTGTGCAACAGATTCAAGCCTCCAAAATTGAGATGTTCAAATCTCAAGTGCCACAACCAATTTTTATCTTTCACTTCCTCTTGAAAGACTTCTTGTGTTACAGCTGCAATAGTTTTTCCTTACTTCAAATCTGCCCTGAGTTTGAGAGGAAACATTCTATTGCTGGTCATCTGCACCTCTGCAATGATCTTCTTACTTGAAGGTATGTCTCTGATTGTACACACATCATCTTTGAAGAACACATTGTAACCTTTGTCAATGAGCTGTCCAATGCTCAAAAGATTACACTTCAGACTAGGTACATAGTATACATCTGGCACAATCATCTGTTCTCCATTTCTTGCTAGAATACTGACTCTGCCTTTACCCTTGACAGATATCTTACTATCAGTTCCTGTTGTTACCTCAGATTTCACATTTTCATCCAGATTGGAAAACATTGCAATGTTTCCAGTCATGTGATTACTACAACCTGAGTCTAAGAACCAAAAATCTTATTTTTTGTCTTGTGCGATGTTACATGTTAACAGCACAATCTTTGGGTTTGTATCTTCTTCATTTGCAAAATTAGCATTTTTCCTATTTTTGATGTCATTTTTCTTTTTCCTACATTTATTGGCATAATGGCCTAATTTCTTGCAATAGTGACATTTGACTGGGATTTATCATACCTTT